>MU551596.1:4658768-4829146 GCA_024362625.1 Silurus asotus | reverse complement strand
GGGGGGGGGGGGATACCTAAGTGCCAGTGTAGATAATAAGATTAGAAAGCTTACAGCAGAAATTGGCCTCTTTAAGAGATTCCCCTTGAGAGGGCTTTTCTATTTACAATGAATAAAAACAAAAATGATAAAGACAGGGGAAATCAATACTGTTGCACGCTGCTACTGGGAAGCACAGAAAATACTTTGTCTTGCATTGTCGAGGTTCTCATCAGTATTGTCTATGGTACAAGATTTTACGTAATAAATCAGTTGTAATAAATGAGGAAGTTGGATAAATGGCTGTGCTTGACAAATCACTAGCACAGGCTCATTGGACAAGCAGATTGAATCTCTGGTCTTTTTAAATTTGTGGATAGGAAGAGTGGATAGGACGGTTTAACATCGTATAAAAAAAGAAAAATAAACCCTACTGACTTCTCTGAAGCAATTCTTTATATCACTAATACGATTCAGTGTAGTGCAACAAACCATTACGCTGAAACTGTGTTCTTGAGAATGCCCAAATCAAAGCTGTCAAATCACTTTCCTATGGACATAGTAATGAGAGAAAGAGAGATTGTGTATGTGTGTGTAAATTGCTCACTCTTTTTTGCAACTATAAATGTCTATTACTATTTTATGATTTATAATCATTAATTGAGGAGGATTATTAAACTGTTCACAATTACTTGTGCATTCAACAGTCACACCTTCCAACCAATCACACTGGAATACTATTCAGACAGACTAGAATATAATACATCATTAGCAATTAATTTTTGGTTTTATCAGTTTGCTTTTTAAACAACCAGACATGGTCCTAGGCAGCACGTTGGTGTTTGTTTTTTTACCTTGCTAATAAATACATCATTTATCCACCCCTGTGGCACTGCTTTCTTAAAGCAACTTAGTCAAGTGCAAACTTACATCACTGTGATCACAAAGCTCATCCATAATCAGATTTGTGATATACACTCACCGGCCACTTTATTAGGAAAAGTCCAACTGCTTGTTAACGCAAATTTCTAATCAGCCAATCACATGGCAGCAACTCAATGCATTTAGGCATGTAGACGTGGTCAAGACGATCTGCTGCAGTTCAAACCGAGCGTCAGAATGGGGAAGAAAGGTGATTTAAGTGACTTTGAACGTGGCATGGTTGTTAGTGCTAGACAGGCTGGTCTGAATATTTTAGAAACTGCTGATCTACTCGGATTTTCACGCACAACCATATTTAGGGTTTACAGAGAATGTCCAAAAAAGAGAAAATATCCAGTGAGCAGCAGTTCTGTGGGCTCAAATGCCTTTTTGATGCCAGAGGTCAGAGGAGAATGGCCAGACTGGTTCAAACTGATAGAAAGGCAACATTAACTCAAATAACTACTCATTACAACCGAGGTATGCAGAAGAGCATCTTCAAACCTTGAGGCGGATGGGCTACAGCAGCAGAAGATCACACCGGGTGCCACTCCTGACAGATAAGAACAGGAAACTGAGGCTACAATTTACACAGGCTCACCAAAATTGGACAATAGAAGATTGGAAAAACGTT
This sequence comes from Silurus asotus, assembly GCA_024362625.1. NCBI lineage: Eukaryota > Metazoa > Chordata > Actinopteri > Siluriformes > Siluridae > Silurus > Silurus asotus. The sequence continues at coordinate 4,827,612 of MU551596.1, read as the reverse complement.
GCCTGGTCTGATGAGTCTCGATTTCTGCTGCGTCATTCGGATTGTAGGGTCAGAATTTGGCATCAACAACATGAAAGCATGAAGCCATCCTGCCTTGTATCAACGGTTCAGGCTGGTGGTGGGGGTGTAATGGTGTGGGGGATATTTTCTTGGCACACTTTGGGCCCATTAGTACCAATTGAGCATCGTGTCAACGCCACAGCCTACCTGAGTATTGTTGCTGACCATGTCCATCCCTTTATGACCACAGTGTACCCATCCTCTGATGGCTACTTCCATCATCCATCACTTCGAATCATCTCAGACTGGTATCTTGAACATGACAATGTGTTCACTGTACTCAAATGGCCTTCACAGTCACCAGATCTCAATCCAATAGAGCACCTTTGGGATGTGGTGGAGCGGGAGATTCGCATCATGGATGTGCAGCAACTGCGTGATGCTATCATGTCAATAAATCTCTAAGGAATGTTTCCAGTACCTTGTTGAATCTTTGCTGAAGGCAAAAGGGGGTCCAACCCGGTACTAGTAAGGTGTACCTAATAAAGTGGCCGGTGAGTGTATGAAGAATAAGGCTAGTTAGCATGTATATGCTCAGGGTATTTCAAAAGACTAAACAATAGGGAACAATAAAAAGGTATTGTCTGTAGGAACAATAAAAAGTAGCTCTTTTTCCTCATTGTGATCAAACACCATATAACATAAGCATTTTTGACTGCATCAAATATTGCCACTGCTGTTGGGTAGATAGATAGATAGCTCTTAACATGTACCTAAAGGTGGCACACTTGCTTTGATTTTTATTTATGCCCCAACCAAGTTACGCACCAACATCCCCATCATTTATTTTCAACCCCATTAGAGCAGAAAAGATATGGAAGTTGTAGACTGGCCAAGAATATTATACTTCGAGCCCTGATCACGTATCCTTTTAACTCAAAAATAAAATGGACTGATTCTTTTTATATAATGCTGAATGATGTCATGGTGAATCATGCATTCTGAAGCATGTACCTCATGGTTGACTGAAATGTGCATGAAAGCATATTCTGTTTCAAACTGCATTTATGAGCTCCAGCAGTTGTCATGTTAAAGGCAGGATCTGGTAAAGATTCAAGTTCTGGTTTGAAATTCACAAACCAACCATAAAACTGCTTTGGCCCAATTTCTATAAATATTTCTCTTTGCGGTCAAAATTGTGATTTTCATTGCTGTTTTCTCTGTGCTTTAGAAAAAGAACATGCGCCTCCTGTTAAGTGTGTTACTTCTGGGCTCCTGGGGGATCTTCCTGCTGGGGTTCCGTCTGTACTGGATGGGCAACAAACCTCCAAACTTCTCCAACTCTGACAACCCTGCAGCAGACTGCCCATGTTTTCTGACCAGGGTACTCACCTTCTTCTATCTGCCGGCCATGAACGTGTGGCTTCTCCTTTGCCCGGACAGGTTAAGCTTTGATTGGTCGATGGACGCGCTACCTCTTCTGAGGAGCATCACAGATTGGAGAAACCTCCACTCCATCATATTTTACGCCACACTGCTGGCACTGGCATGGTTTGGCCTTTTTACTCGCACATTCAAAGAGAAGGAGACAAATGGGAAAGCCCATGTAGCAAACGGAAAGCCCACCGCAAACGGGCACAGTTATCATTCTGACTATGAACATTCCATTCCAGATTCGGACTCTGTTCAGACAAATGGGCTCAATGGGACAAAAAAGCACTATACATCTAGGACTTCTTTGCCCACCACTGAGAACGTTGTGGTCTTCTCATTAGGGCTGTTGGCCATTCCTTTTCTCCCTGCCACCAACCTCTTCTTCTATGTCGGTTTTGTGGTGGCAGAGAGGGTCCTCTATATCCCCAGCATGGGCTTTTGTCTGCTGGTGGCAGTGGGGATGAGGGCACTCTGGATCAGATTAAGAACAAACTCATCTAGGACTCTGGTGCTTGCCTGCAGTACTTCTCTGGTGCTTCTGTTTGGAGTTAAGACATTTCAGAGGAACCAGGACTGGCATAATGAGGAGATGCTGTACAAGTCAGGAATAACTGTAAACCCTGCTAAAGGTCAGTGAAATATTTCTATGCTTTTTTTTTGTGATTTATAAAAATGTGATTGACTCTGAATTGACAGTGAAGCACTGAGGCTTCATACAAGGTGATCCATGAGAATACTGGCCTTAGCATGGATAGTCCAAACTTTTTGAATTCTGTTTTTACCTTTTCATTTGGGACATATTTATCTTTAGTATGTGGTCTTTCAACATTCATCCTGCTCATTGCATTTTCTTTTTTTCTTTCTTAAAGGTAAATATAGTAAAAATTACTATACAATTATCTATTGCATTTATAATCTAATCTATTTTCGATTATAATAAAGAATGTGATTTTTTTTTTCCTTTATGAAAAAGCAGAATCTATAATAGGCAAGTGCAGGTCTACTGAGATTTTTATGTAGCCAGTAATTAAATTATGTTTGAAAACTGTTATTTCTGAAAAAGCTTCAATTCTGTCTCTACTCTCCGCTGTAGCTTGGGGAAACCTGGGAAATGTCTTGAAGAACCAGGGGAAGATGGCAGAGGCTGAGCGAGCATACAGAAACGCTCTGTACTACCGGAGGAACATGGCTGACATGCTGTATAACTTGTGAGTAAGCGTTTATCTTTTTCGCTTGGGACAGCTGAGGCAAACTCACGACGGATTCCTCAAAAAAAATATTTTTTCAACTGCATATACTATCATTAATCATTCATCTGTCCCCTGCAGGGACACTGCAGCTTTCTTATGAACCCCAGGAGTCAGTGTATTTATACCTAGAATGTATTACACACTGTACATAACAGTTCGAACAGCACACCAAATAATGATAAAGAAGTTTCACCACTTCAATCTTTGAGCATAATTAGGATAATAAAATTAGGCTAAGTTCTAGCCATGCTATTATCAGCCGTTAACTAAAATGTTAGTGGATAAAAGAAAGGAAAGGAAATTACTCTTTATATATACACTACAGCACAGTCAAATTCTTTCTTTCTTCGCAACTTTGCAGCAACAGTGGCAGCTTGGGTGCCTGAGTCTCTTCACTTGATCACTGAGCTACAACGTCTTCTTTATTAATTGTAATATGAGATTAACTGACATTAAACTAATGTATTTTATTAACATTATAATAACCTTATATATCGATTTGTATAACAGTATGTAATTGTAACTTAATAGCATATCCGAGATAATCGTCTTTATATCTGTATATCCGCGGTTTATTTATTGTAACGTTTGTACAGTACCTCATTTTGTAAGTTTGTATCTCAAATTTCTCTACATGTATTGTGCCTTTCACACATCTTGCTTTAAATAAAATTTTCTCTCATCTTCTCTCATTTTCTTTTTCACATATACATCGTATATATTGTACACAATTTTCAACACATCTGTCTGTCTGTCTGTCTGTCTGTCTGTCCATCTCTCTGTCTAGCCAGCTAGCTACTATGTAATTTCCCCAGTTCATTTAGAAGTTAATGAACGTTATGTAGTGAAAAAACTGTCCAAATTCAATAACAAACGAGCTAATGTTCGCTTATATATAGGGCTATCGAAATGTACCTGTAAATAACGCGTTAACGGAATTAGTTTTAACGGCACTATTTTTATTAACATGGGATTCATTCAGGGTGAATTACTTTTTCACCATATTTATTGATATTATTATTATTTCTATGGTATAAATCTTATATAATATGTATAGGTCAAAGTATATATAAACCTTTGAAATATACTTATCTGACGAGGTGGTATTGGTTGAGCTGCAGGGGTGGGTGGTGTTGGGTATTATTATTACTATTATTACTTATTTATTATTAGTATAATTATTATAATTTGATTTTTTTTTTATTATTGTTATTATTAATTTTTTCGATTAACCCATCGTCAAGATAATAGAGCGAGCCAGTGAAAAAGTAGTACTTTTAGCTGATTTGTTAAAATTGTAGTTTGGATATATGAGTATACAGTATTTAGTTAGTTAGTTAGTTAGTTAGTTAGTTAGTTAGTTAGTTAGTTTGTGTTTGTTCTGTGTGATATTGTTTTTCACTTTCTTTTTTAACTTGGGTTTACATGTTGTATTTCATTTTAAACCATTTTTATCCTACCTGTCATGCATGGCGATGAAGAATGAATTTACACCACCATCTCAGCGAGTAATAATGAAGTTTAAAATCATAATAATAATAATAATAATAATATCAAGCACTATATATTAAAGCTGCCATTAGACTAATAATGCTTTATAAGCCAGGGATGAGTACAGGCTATAGCTCACATTGTGCATGTTAATGTATCTGGAAAGTCAGTAGCCAGGGTTATCATCAGGTTTTAGTGCTTATGGCTTGTGGACTGGTGGCTGCTGTCTAAGTCAAGGAAAACAAATTGAGTGCAAACAACAATGTTTCTCTTTTCACCCTAACCCTGACTTGTTAATAGCCTATTAATATCCTAATTAATGTTGCGGCAAGTGTTTTCTGGCAAAACAACAGCAAAGCCAAGCTCATTCCACTTGTGAGCATCTTCTTTTCAGGTCAGTAAGCAAGCTGTAGTGCGTGTGAATGCTGACAGCTTAATGAGTACCTCTGTTTTCTCCTTTTTTTTTCTTTCTATCTCAGGGGTCTGCTTCTTCAGGAGAACAACAAGTTCTCAGAGGCACTCCACTACTATAAGCTGGCTATCGGGAGTAGGCCAACTCTTGCCTGTAAGTGCTTTTTTATTTTATTGACGATTCAGTTGACTCCTGCAGTCGTGACTGTGCCAAGCAACTGCGGATTTCAGAAATGCCTTTAATGCCAAGTATGATGGGTTGCAAGTACAAGGAATTTGTCATGGCATGCTGGTGATTCCAAAATATAAAAACCATGAAATTAAAATAAAGTCATAAATAATGAGAGACATTGATTGTACAATTCGCGTGTATTGATATTTAATTACTCAGGCTTTATTTAAAAAAAAAAAAGGTTTCTGGTTAACTGAAGTCCAACAGTGTCGATCTTATAGTCGGTTATATAAGTTTGTGTCGTGTCATAAAGCTGAAAAAAGTTAGTCCTGCTTCTAGAATTAAGAATCTCGTATCAGGGTATTTAGAGAGAGAACGACTTGCTATGGATATTTATAATTTTAATAGTCCAAATTTTGTTTTGTTTTTTTTTTGGTCAAAGTTTTCAGCAAAAAGATTTGCTAAATTACCCACAATGCTGTTCGTCTGATTGTCCTGCGAATATTGGCGGCAGCAGAAATGCAGTGTTGCTCCATTTCTGTGATGCAGAAATAGAAATTGATGCAGCAGTGCTTTAAGGATTTTACTGTATATCCACATCACCCACCTCCTCAGCTGTTAACTCAGAAACGGATCATGTTCCACATCTGCAATTTTCACAATAACACTGTCAGTATAAACCGCTAGATACTGTACTGTAGGTTCTTAAAGTTTAAAGTTTGCTTTGTGTACTTGTTAAGCATTGGGTTTTTATTTCTATCACCTTGAGTGTTGCCTCGTAAGTGAAATTTAAAAGTTGTTCTTTTTTATTTTAGGAGCAACAAAAATCTGACCATGTTTTTTTGTTTTGATGTTTTTTTTCCTGTCAAACATCACAGTAACTGTGCTTTCAACATCTTTCTTTGACGTTAGCATGTCACACCACCACAGAGAAACAAATACAAAAAAGATTAAATCAGAGTATATATATATATACCATGGTTCAGGCAGACTTTGCTTTCGGTTATAAGAGTGCTTTGTTATATTTCATTCTGTACTGCAGCACAAATAGTAAGGAATGTCCCGTTGAACAAGAAAAGGCATTATACCTGATTTATTATTTTTTTATTAAAAGGCATGCCGAGTCCGCCATCTCATTTCTATTCATTGAGTGGGAGTTAGGGAGGAAGGTAAGAAAGAGTCAGGATTGATCAGCCCCCTCGAGGCACGAAGACAATGACTAATTTATCTGATCCACTGCTGAAAATGGCTATTTAGCAAAGCAAATAAAAAATACGCTACATCAGAGCTAGTCCATCATGGCCCACGGATCTTAGGCTGCCGAAGAAATCGATACTTCCCCTCATTCTCGCTTTAGACTGCATCCCCCGGAGTGTTGAATATGTATTGGCACCCCGCAGCCCAGTCTGCCAATTCATCTGCCACAATCAGCGGGAGACCTTCCCCGAGTCCCAAAGAACCTAATTACCCAAAGCCCTGCATGGTAATAAACTTTCACACTTCACTCTTTTTCTCTTCCCTTTTGTCACACTCTCTCTCTCTCTCTCTCTCTCTCTCTCTCTCTCTCTCTCTATGTATCTCTTACTCTCCGCTCTCTCAGCTGCCTACTTGAACACTGGTATCATCCTGATGAACCAGGGTCGCTTCGATGAGGCCAAACGAACGTTCCTCACCTGTGCTGACATCCCAGATGAAAACCTGAAAGATCCTCATGCACATAAGAGCTCTGTCACCAGCTGCCTCTATAATCTAGGCAAGCTGCTGCATGAACAAGGCCACCAGGAGGTGAGTTGTAGTCCAAATGTCATCTCTGTACTTTAGCGAGCCATGCGACAGTCGCATCAGACACATGCATAGAGCTTGTAGCGGCTTGATGTGTTAATGGAAATGTATTTTTATTCATTCCACAGGAAGCCCTGTCTGTGTATAAAGAAGCAATCCAGAAAATGCCCAAGCAGTTTGCTCCTCAAAGCCTCTACAACATGATGGGTGAGTTGATGTACTTCTGCTGTAGAAGTATAGATAAATAGACATTATCACCATGCAGCTTCACTGAAATAAAGATGTAGGTCGGATTGGATCCCTAATGAGCAAGCCATACTGTAGGTGATGATATTGAGGAAAAACTCCTTGAAATGAAGAAAAAGCCCTGAGCGAAACCAGACTTATAAGGTCTTATTATAGAATAAGAACAGGGCACACAATCACCATTCATCCGATGAGTCGACCTTAATCTCAAATAGGATTAGAGATCCATTTAGATTTGCTGTTAAATATGTAATATTTGGTACATCATACAGCGTTTTTGATGACCTTGTACTAGCTTTTTTGAAATATTATACCAAAATGCTGTTATTCTGATTGGTCTATTTTTTCATAGAAAACAGATACATGTGATTGTTGATATAATTAATTTTTAATTCAAAGGGGCTGAATTTATTTTTGTGTTTATTTATTTGTTTTTGATCATTGCATTTAGTCAGCTAGAGCGCTAGCAGAGGGTTTTCCAACGCGATGCTTTAGATTTAGGAGGGCTTTGAGGTTTCTCTGTAACTTGACCAAATTTTGGTCATAAATTCGAAAGAGAGGAAAGGAACGAGAAAGGTGTGAGAATGACTTGATTATACCTTCTATAGCATATTGCTAATAAGAATAGGAACTTAATTTTGGTGGATATTATAAGTATAAATCAACCTAGTTGATGTGGTGTAAGAGGATTAAAACACTTGGAACTTTCTGGCTATTGGAAATAATGTGAGGTGAATTCTCCAGTGGATGTTTAGACAGATTAACTTGAACTTTTGAACTTGAACTATTATCCCACAACAGAGCAGACTGATGCTTAATACTCTGATGACTGTATAGGACTGAATCTACAACTCACAGTAAAATCTATGGTGGTTATATCAATTTAGACCCTGGGATATTTGATTTAATGCAGCATTAGGACATAACAAGCAAGCAGGGTCTAGGATACATGTAGGAGGAAATAAAAAAAATGACATTTGGACTTAAAAATATAAAGCAAGCTGTAAAACCTGCTGTACCCCATGTGGGCTGTCATATAGAATTTTTTTTTTTTTTTTTTGCACTTCTGGAATTTTTTTCCAAATATGAACATGAAACCATGAAATTACCATAATATATATCTTTCCCAGTCTTACTTTCAGTCATGCTCATTTCTTTTCCTTTCATCATTTCGGGTTCCACTTTTCCTTCTTTCCTCACCCGTACGCCAAAAAGAACCAGAAACCTCTTACTAGCATATGTGACTTGACAGGCGAGTTAAGATTATGACCTCATTATAATGTTTTTATAAAGGATTTTAAATTCTCCATCATACATTTAAATGTTTAGATGCCTTATGAGTGTCAGGAAGCTGGAAATGGATATCCCTGTTCTTTACAAGAATGTTGATATCAGCTCGGTTTTGAATTTTAGCTCTCAGTCTGTTAGCGAGCTTGCACCACATAACCGTGTGCCTCTCAGCACTGTAGAATTTGTGTCGGTTTTAATTTAATCTAAGTTTAACTCACTCGCCATAAGACCAAGGCAGGACTCCAGGTTTGGACGGATACATAGGGAAATGCAAACACTGTAAAACTCTACCACCAACTCCTAAATGTCTTAATATAGCTACCAAACACTCCTGTACTCAGTTCTCTCTTACACCCTGCTCTGTGTAATATACAGTAGGTTTACTGGTGGCGCTATTTTGTGTTTTGTGTATTTATCCTACACTGTCTTGTGTTGTCTTTGCACCAGGTTGCACACGATGCACTTTATGTGGCGAGGACACTTTCTAGTCCTTAGCCCTGTGTGTTTCTGTTATGTAGCTTTACGTTGTTTATGTAGCACCAGGGTTCTGGAGAAACGTTGTCTCATTTCACTGTGAACTGCGTCAGCTATACATGGTTGAAATGACAATAAAAGCTTCTTGACTTGACAAAGTTTCTTATATGCATAAAAACAATTCCATTGTTCAGTAGGAGATCAACTTTATATCCTGGGGTTTTGTTCATAGGATTAATTAGACCTTAATACCTTCATGTGCACACTTTCTTCTTCCACGTACATTCACCAATGTTCCCAGTTTATAATAAAATAAACATTTTTGTAACAATAATAGAGGGACCATTAAGTAATATTACAAAAGCGTTGCTGTTCAGTGTAATTAGGTTTTCTTTAGGCATTATCTGATAATGGGATTGTATGTGGAACTGATGCAGATGCATTCTTTCACCTCTAAATACTGAGCAGCAAACTACAGTGATTACAGCAAGTGCAAGAGGGTTAAAACATAATCGTTCCAGCCATCCCCGGAATCTCCAGGCGCTTATCTTTGCAATAATGCCCGAGTTATTTTAACTCCGAACATACCACTTGAATTACATGTGCTGTAATTACTACAAAATAGGACATGGGTGTGGATTAATTTTGTAATCCAGGATACAAGTTCAAGCGAAACTCCATCTTCTTCGCGTCTGAGTCGCCCTATCTTTTTACATTAATTATATTAAAAACTTTGCTTGACACTTTTGAAAATGTGTCAAGGATTCTGTTGTAATCCAGACAGTATGAGGAGGGGATATTATTCCAGGTGCTGGGCTGCTTTAAGCCTGGTGTCAGATGATGTCTGAAGGATCAGATTCTGTGTGTCTAGCTTGAAAAGCCTTTAAGCCTAGTTTCCAAAGAGCAAGGTTAGCGGCAAGCCGGTCTGCCTCTGTTCCAGAGCAGCACGCTGATGTCAGCCGTACAGGAAATCAGCCATTACTGTGACCCCTGTCTTTTTTAATTCCTCTCTCAAATTGTTTTATCAGGTTGCTGGTGGTGTTGCGATAGCGGTTGTCGTTTGAAATTGAAAGTGAACCGCCAGAGCAACATTATGTCCATAGCTTACAGATATACATGTACATCAAAAAAAGTCCTGCTTTTACTATCCAGTTGGCCGTAAAGGTGCCGGATCAGGTTTCACACTCAGTCTGATTTGTCTTGGGTCACTTTCAGATGACTGACTGTTATAGGATCTGGTAGTAAAAACAAAAGGAAAGGGGGGATGTGTGCTTCTATAACCTTTGACCTCTCAACCTGCCCTCTGTCTCCAACCATTACAGGTGAGGCCTACATAAGGATGAACAAGTTAGCAGACGCTGAGTACTGGTACAGGGAGTCTCTCCGGGCCAAACCGGACCATATACCGGCGCACCTTACCTATGGGAAGCTTCTGTCCATGACGGTAAGAGCCATCACCAGGACATGTACTTCAGAATCAAATAAAATTGCTGAGCTTGCAACAATTTTTCTTAGAAATCCAAATGGTAAAGCTTCCAGTGAAAGACTCTGTGTCTTTCATTGTGAGACTCTTTCCTGCTCTTGTCTCCTCTCATTTCCAGCTTAACTTTACAGAACCACACGTCTCACGCTTCATCCTGGTGACCCCTTTCATAAAGAGAAGAAATAGTGCTCTTTTTCAGTTACCCCAAAACTCAGGACAAGCACGCTGAGCTTTTCTGAATGGGTGTTTGTTCCGAACTGGGCAGCGATATCCAGTGTGCAATATGAGCACATCAGATTTCATAAATCATCATCATAAATCATCATCAAGTTGTCAGGTTTGGTTAAAAATAAAAGTGATGTACCTTAAAGTTGAAAGAATGCCAGTACGTGTCATTGCTCATTTATAGCAGTCCAGACTTTATTTTATTTTTTTATTTTTTTTTAAAGCCAAACATTTGTTTTAACTTTCTTTATAAGGTTATGAAAGGGAAACAGTAGTGCTCTTTATCTGTCATGACAGAGCCTCAGTGTTTTAGTGATATTGGCCTTTCTTGTTGTTGCTGGATGATTTTTAGTCTCGAAGTTCCACAACCCCCTTGGCAATTAATGTTTTTTTTCGATCTCCGGTGCATCCAGTGTATGACGGTGTGCGAACCGACACACTTTCTCAGCGATGCTCTATGGGCAATAAAGAAACAAGAGCAGTCCATTAGAGAGCACTTTCTGCACCAGACCGAGTTCGAACCCGGTGGAGTGAGAGGAAACTTGTCTTAGCTTCAAAGCAATCTATTGATTTTGAGGCAAGGGCTGTAGCTTGAACCGACCTCATTTATTTGCTGATAGCTGGATATGGGAAAAGTGAGCGATGGGGGGGGTCACACAGTCCTCGAACGACCAGACACTGTTGAGTAACCTTGAATTAGACTGAAAATGGAACTTTGGAGACTGAACAAATGTGTTTGAGGCGTCTGTTCGAGCGTGTATTAGTCAGGCTTCAGCATTGTGGTTTCTTCGCATGATATTTTTTGTTTTAGTAGATCCACTTTTATCTTTGATTCAATCTGCATAATGAGACAGATGTGTCTTTTAAATGACGACTCATATGCCAAAAAACGGAAACACTGTTTCTGAATGCAGTCCTATTTTTATATAATGGTGGAAATGAATGCTGTGAAGTACAATGGGAATTGGATGTCAGACTGACCTTTAGATTTAATATCATTTTGTTTTATTTTGGCAGGCTTGTAGATTCATACTTAAAAAAGACTTGAGACTGTAATTGGTGCCAAAGGAGCTTCAATAAAGTATGGAGCAAAGGCTGTGAATTCTTATGTACATGTGAATTTTTTTTTCTTTTTCGTTTTTTTTTTTTCTTTTTTTAAATTGCAAAGATTTTAAAACACACTTTTTCACGTTGTCATTATGGGGTATTGTTTGTAGAATTTTGAGGAAAATAATGAATTGAATCTATTATGGATTAAGGTTATAACATAACAAAATGTGAAAAAAAGTGAAACGCTGTAAATACAAACTTGCGTACCGAGAGTTTGTCCTGTCAGTGTATTATGTCTAAGGTTTATCTGCAGGCAGGGGGTGATGGTATACAGGCAGTCCGTGAAGGGGCGACACATGGTGATTGGATGAAAATCAATGCTTTTCCCTGCTGAGCCGACCCTTGTGACCTTTCCTTAGTGACCCGAAGCCCAGGGTGTCAGGGGGCTCCTCAAGCGCGTTATCGAATTCTGTCATTTCCGCAGCTAATCACACTCAGACTCTTTTCATAAACACCCCAGAACAGCGGCCCGTCTGTTGTCTCTGATGTCACGCTCAGATTAGGGGGTCAGCAGAAACGGGGTGGAGTGTGTGTGAGTGTGTGTGAGTGTGTGTGAGTGTGTGTGAGTGTGTGTGAGTGTGTGTGTGTGTGTGCACAAGAAGGTGGTTGTGGGCAGGAAATTGGTTAAGAGAAGATAACCTGAATATGAGCACATAATGTAAAAAAAAAAGCATTGAAATTAGTAACATGAGAACTGATTTAACTTATTTTAAAGAAAAAAGGTGTAAAATTCTCACAAATTGGAATTACAGCCTTAATATATATGTTAATTTGATTAAATATACACTAAACTGATTAATACATCTTATACATCTTATTCATCTTAGTCATATTGTGTGGAAACAGTCACTTATGTCTAACAATAAACAATGTGACTTAGTGATAATCGAACACACAGCTGGTGTTAGGGTTTAACTCCTGTATGTGTATATAGTCTAAGTACAAATACGTCACTTTTACACCATTCCATCTGCTCTGCAGCTGAACCCTTCCTCTGTTTATCAACCCAAGTGTGAAAGTGTGTTATGATAATTCATCTGATACCATAACCAGCATGTCTCTCACACGTAAAGATGTGTTAAGGGTCGACATATTTCAAATAAAATATTTCATCACATTTACACTTCTGTTTATAGCACACCCTCAGCTCTCTGCTTAAAGAACTAGTAAACTTAAGTGAAGCCTGGACTCTCATCGTAATTTGTAGTTCAATTGTCAGTGAATTTAAAGCTGTACTTTTCTTTGAATCTTTTTCCTGTGTGTGTGTGTGTCTTTGATTTAGGGTCAGAAAGCCGAAGCAGAGAAGTACTTTGTGAAGGCCATTCAACTTGATCCCACTAAAGGAAATTGCTACATGCATTACGGTAAGCTCTTTCAGCTTATTTATTTTTATTATTTTTGAAGGTTATATGTATTCTGTACTCATATATATCTTTCTTTCTTTTTTTTTTAAGTATGTACGTATTAACATGGCACTTACATTTGAAGAATTTACAATTAAATAGCTTTTAGAAGCTTTAAAAGCTAGAAAAAAAAAACCTTGAACATTTTTGGGAAAATGTATGAGAATTAAACTTATCACATTACCCTGTCATTTATTTTCTTATACAAACACCCTAAAGTTTTTTCCCCTTTTATAAAATCATAATTTGCTAAAAAAAAATTTACATTAATTAAAGAACAGCCATAGTTTTTTATAGTTATATATATTTATATATTATAAAAAAACAAAAACAAAGATCACACAAATTCTAAATGCTGTAAACCATCATCTATCATAAATCTCTCTTAAAAGAATTAGAAACACAACTTGCCATGAGAAGACTTTTCAAATCAACAACCATGCAGTTACACTAAGAAAGTGTTAGCATCCCTAAAGTTTTTTCCCCTTTTATAAAATCATAATTTGCTAAAAAAAAATTTACATTAATTAAAGAACAGCCATAGTTTTTTATAGTTATATATATTTATATATTATAAAAAAACAAAAACAAAGATCACACAAATTCTAAATGCTGTAAACCATCATCTATCATAAATCTCTCTTAAAAGAATTAGAAACACAACTTGCCATTAGAAGACTTTTCAGATCAACAACCATGCAGTTACACTAAGAAAGTGTTAGCATTAGAGCCGCTTTCCAAGATGGCTAAATCCCAGAAACGTATCATTGTAGAAAATCTTACAAACAACACTTAGACACAACACAACATTGTAAACACTGCAGCTATAAATGCTGACAGAGCTTATTTTGACCAATCAGAATCAGGCATTTCATAATACTATGGTACAAATGTGATTATAGTGATGCCACGTGAGGCCAACTAGTTCATGCAGTAGCTTATGTTTGTTTATCTCAATCTGATCAATAAAATGCTTGAGAATTTAGCATTTTTGAAAACTGTGGTAGCATCTAATCTAGGCTAAATCTGTGCTCTTTTTTTACTCCATTCGATGAAAGGCTTGTTGATGTGAGTCCATGTTTGAATACTTTGAATAGAGTTGTCTTTCTGCCAAAAGCTAAACTAATTAGCTGTTTTATCTCTATCGGGAATTGACATGTGTTAATGTGTGTACATGATTCAAATTAATGATGTCCAATAGCTATCAGAAATGATGGGGGGGTCCTTTGTGACTGGATAAAAATGCAGGAATTACAATTGATATCAATTTCTTTAATGGAAAAAACTTTTTTAGGCAAAAAAAGAACATAGAAGAATGTATTGAAATCAGTCAGAATTTTACCGGAGGTTATCACTGGTTGGCTCTTGGCATGTTTTTCTTGCCAGCACATGTGCATCGTTTTCCACAGATTCCTTTCAAATCACACTTTTCGCATAGCCAACTGGGCTCCAGACAGAGAATTTTCTCTGTATACTGTAGCTGAGACCTCTATCAAAGTAGTGTTGACTAGCCCTACTGACTGGTCTTGCTGCCAGTGGATTTACATAGTGCTGTTTTGTATGTCTGATCAGGGATCACACAAAGCTGTTTGGCCAGTAAATGAAGGCTCACACGTTCCTTCGCATTGTTCTCCAAACTGCTTCCAGCACATTAGAGAATATGACTCCTAATGTTTCTTACTTCGGTGATGCTGAGTATGGATTTCTAGAATGGATTTTAAATCAGCCTGAACAATTTCCTTATGGGATTTGACTGGAAGGCATTTCCTCCAGCATCGCAAAAGCTGACAAGATTGAAGGCAAGCCATATTTGTCCACTCAGCCCACAGATGTAGCCCAAATCAGTGATGGTGGTGGAGCACCGACATTCGCTGGAGAGCACTTGTAGTGGGTCAGGTTTCCTCCACAACTATTTGGGAAAGTATGCATGGTTTGGCAAGCCATAGTGGAAGTCTGATGCTCTGTAGATTCTAGAACGAACCTGGTACCCAGCTGCCTTAAATTGTCAGGACCCACATCTCTTTAGATGTAAAGAGTTTACGACATAGTCCTACCTTTGTTCGTCCATTTGTGAAGTCTGAATCAGAGCGTAAGTGATACTTTGGTTAAAGGGAAAACCTTATCTTTCATTAATCAGACTAAAATGCAAAGACTAGAAATGTTAAATGAAGCTTTGCCACTTCACTAGCACTTAGTATGGTAATAAAAATAGATGAAATAAATAATTAGTTAACATTTTTTGTGTATGATGTGTTTTTGTTGTTTTATTTTTCATATAATAGAACGCATTGCTAGTTTAATTGGAGAATAGAAAACCGTTTCGGTCTTTACTTAAGTGCGAGTCAGGAGTGTAACTGCACATTTGCTAAAGGGGTATGCTAAATCATGTTTGGTGCACCGTTCCCCCTCCCGAAACAGAGGGATGAATACAGGAAGAGATATACTACATACAATGGCGTCCTGTGCACTACATATACTGTACACCCAATTTTTGGAGTCTCTGGTGCGAGTGTGCCCAACTGAACCCCACAGAGAGAAAATACAACAGTTTCAGATTCAGTAAAACTAAATGTATTTATTAACATGTAAAAGCACATATATATTCATGCATGCCCATTAAAATATAAGTCAGACTTACTATTCTTTGTTAATGTCTGTAACTGGGAGGGGCTGTAACAGACCCTTTTCTCTAAACCAAAAGACATTTGATAATTCGCTCTTTGAAATGTAACACAATGCGGCTTTAATTTACTCAAATTGTCTGCCTCAGGTCAGTTTTTGCTGGAGGAGTCCCGGCTCCTGGAAGCTGCAGAGATGGCGCAGAAGGCTGCTCAGCTTGACAGCGAGGAGTTTGACGTGGTTTTCAGTGCAGCACATATGCTCAGGTAAGACTGCAAGCTGAGATTTGTTTTCGGCTTTTCTGTGAATTGATGCGATTCTCAGAAAAACTTCCTGAGTAAATTCGGTGAATGGTGAATTAAATAATTCTCACGCACCAGAGACATTCATTATTAACCTTGCTGCTGTGAGAGGGAATCTCATCACCACCAGAACAAATGCACTGTAAGCGAACAAAAGGATTGTAGTATTTAGAGACACACAACTTATAAAGATGGTCATAATTTAGAAGCTTACAAGCTAAATTTGTTCAAAAAAAATCTTTGGGATTAGATCATTCTGTTAATTTTTCAAAATATAATGAAGATACTCACAGAGACTAGACCAGGGGTGTCCAGTCTTTTCCACAAAGGGCCGGTGGGGGTGCAGGTTTTTATTCCAATGAAACAACAGCAACACCAGATAGTCCATTGAAATTAAGATCTAAACAGATGGTATCTTGGTTGAAATAAAAACCTGCATCCACACCAGCTCTTTGTGGAAAAGATTGGACACCCCTGGACAGGAAAATGAAATAAAAGAGCAGGAAAAGAAAATCTGTGTTGTCTAATCTAGAAAAGTGTCTCCACACTCTGTTTTTGAGGGGGTTTATTTAATGAGCAGCATAAAAATTTCCAGCTGAATGCATGATCAAAAACGATTATTCCACATACATAAGCTCACAGGAGCCATGACAGGGGTGCGTCACAGTGATATACAGAAAACAGAGTAATAACATCCCTCCCACCAAGAGAGCGCAGCCGGTTTGGCTCTTTTGATTCAAGGCTCAGGATTCAAACTTGCAAGTGTCCGTATATTTTAAGGCTTCAATTCCTGCCTAAAGGCTTCCAAGACAAGCAAAACCATTTCATGTTTCGTATTTCTCATGTGGTAACAGGATTTTTGTTGCACTTAATAGCAAGTATTGCAGTGTTTTAAAATACTAAAGGGCTGAAGTTGTTGTCAAGTCTTCAGGCAACGCTGTACATGGGTTTGGCTGTTAATCGCAGTCTTGAGCTTTGCCTCCTGCTGTCCTACTGCCATGTGGCCATGCTCATTCAGAGCACATATTCTTTAAGATGTTTGTTTTGGAAGGACACATGGAAGGATCTCAGCTTGGGGGGGTGAAAGGCAAGAGGGTGGAGAGATATTGAAGGAGGCTTCAAATGTTTAGCTCTTTCTTAATGCTCTCTGGGACTCTTTCTCCTCAGTCATCTTCAAACAAACACTGGATATTCGAAACCCTGGCCATGTTGGAATTCTGGCATGCTAAGCCAAATACACTGGACTCCTGGATCACAAAGAGAATATATTCATACTTCTAAAAACTTGTTTTTAAGTCTATTGAATTAGCATGCTTGTTTTTTATTTGGATCAACATTCTGCCATGCATGAAGAGCTGGGTCAACAGTTTTATTTTAGGGCCAATCCAGTGCATCACAGTGCTCCAGTCATGTGACACATCGGCACACCCATTCTTGCTGTTTGTTTTAACCAAAAGTGCCATCTCGTAAACAGAATCTAGGATTTTGTGGCAAGAAAATGACCAAACAAAAGTACTGTACGAGTTCATAGAGGTTTATTATATTCAAGGAAATCCACTTACACTTCAATTTTCTGCTGCTCTGCCTTTAATAGTATTTTTTTCTCATTTTGTAGCAGTGGTCTTTAAAGCAAACCCACTCCCATCTGACAGACATTTACTCATTTTAATCCCACTTTGATGGGAGACCACTTTCCCACTGGTGGCAGAATGGTATGGCAAGAGACCAAGGCCATATTTTACTGTGACTGTGAAAAAGGAGAAGACCGAAGCCATACACTCATCATGTAGTGCAGTGATGATAAAGCATGAAATAGAAATCTTGTGGATGACACATGGACATGGTTAAATACTCCACCCACATAAAACATCCCAGTGTATTTGAAGTTGTAATACTTTTTTAATTGCTTTGGTTTCAATTTGCCTATTCTCTTATATGAATGGTTTAGACCAATTCAATTTTTTTTTTTTTGTTTTCTTTTTTTGAGACACACAACTATAGAAATGGTCATAATTTTAAATTTTACAGGCCAAATCTCTTTAAAAAATAATATTCGGGATTGGATAATTCTCTTAATTCTTCCGAATATAAATGTGTCAATACTCACAGAGACTAGACCGGGGGGTGTCCAATTTTTTCTTGGGGGTGCAGGTTTTTATTCCAATGAAACAAGAGCCACACCCAATAGTCCATTTAAAGAAGGACGATCTAAACAGATGGTATCTGGTGTGGCTTGGTTAAAATAAAAATCTGCATCCACACCAGCTCTTTGTGGAAAAGATTGGACACCCCTGGACAGGACAATGAAATAAGAGAGAAGGAAAAGAAAATCTTTGTTGTCTAATCTAGAATAGTGTCTCCACACTGTGTTTTTGTAGGGTTTTGGCAGCTGAATGCATTATGAAAGAGAGTAGCCCATCCAAAAATTATTCAAATAGATTTATTCCACATTCAGTTCCATAGCAATTGCTTACAAATGACAGTTTGCTTATAAATCTCTAAAATTATCACACAAAACATGATGACCTTTTTTTATTATTTCTTTGTGTCCCTAGTTTACCCCCTGACCTTGGAGTTTTTAGAAATGTTGCTGAAGTTCAAGTCTGAGGACACTCCAGCCTATTTTACCCACAGATGATTCTTTAAAAAATAAACAGCTACAATATTGTGGCCCATATTTGCAGTCTTTCACCAAACACAGACAGAATGATGGATAACTTGGTCCAAACTTAGTGTATAGAGGTGATGTGTGACATCCGTGCCAATAAAGTTTTGCATTTCAGCAATTTTTTTTTTTTCCATTTTCCATTTTAAAACGTAGAGCAAATATAGAGTATGTTTTTCCCAACACACCAGTTCCACACAAGGCATCTGTGCTTTTATCTTAAACAGGTCGTACAAGGCAGAGTGGTGTTTGGCTTTGTGTTTTGAAGACAAAGGTTTAAAAGGGCTTGGAACCCTGATTGCAAGTTTTGGCCAAGCTGCCTTTTTCGCATTAAAACAAATCAGTCAGCCTTCTCTTTCATTATTAGAATGAGCAAGACCGGCTGTCCTACTGTAGTCTCGAAACGACAATAAGATGCTTGCTACCAGATAGTACGAGCAGCTGTATGCTGTAAAACTGTTGTGGAAAATTAATAAATACAAAAAAAAGTTTCTGGGGGAAACGGGGGCTTCTAGAAAGATCCAAAGGTAGTTTTTATAAGTGATGAGCATATGGAAAAGACTCTTGCCTTGTGCTTTTACTGTCGCTTCTGTAGTCTTCTGGGATCGATTGAGATGTATTTGTTTTTCTAAAATGGTTGTACTCTACTCTTTCTTACTTTGTCAATGCAAATTTGCATTTCAATTTCTTTATCAAACCAGTGTGGAACATTCACTACATCATGAAGACAATAGAATATGGGAGACGTCCTGTACTATGAGGTGCTCTAAAAGCCAGTGCCAAGATTTGCTCAATCTGCCCCATGTTGATTCTGTGTTTTTGCTCTTACAGACAAGCAAGCCTCAATGACGCAGCCGAGACGTACTACAAACAAGCAGCAAGCCTGAGACCCGATGTGAGTAGCAAACCTTGGGACTTTACTGTTCCTTGCAGTGCAGTTGTATATGTGGCTGCTTTTAGACTGATACATCCTGACTGGAGATGTGCAAAATTTGTTTAATGAATGAGCTCATGTTACTGTCATATCTTTAGCAATTTAAATATGTGAAACATTCAAGAATAATATTTTGCAATAACACTATGAGTTAAAGATAAATAGTACAGGATCGCTGTTTCCAAATACCTGCTTTAATCGCTGCCTGTATGCACATGCATTAGTTATGAATTAAGTAAGGAATAAAATATGACCAGGTGTTTTATAATACAAACGTACAGAATACGACATGCAGTGAAATGCTTTGTACGATTGTCCAACAATGAGTTTTTACTAAGTAACTAAGAAAAGATATTAAAAGAACAAATCGCTATACCTTAAGTTTATGTTATTAATGATATTGCGGCTATAAACAGACTTTTTTCTGTTCTTATAGTGTCAAACAATAGTGTCAATATTGTGCACTAATACAGTATAAATTAAGGTACATGTTGCCACTGCTAATAAACATTCTGACTAATGAAATTCAGGAACAGCATTGATGTGTAATGCTCTACAGTATATATGAGGTTTGCAGTAGAGCATTTTTCTTCCAGCTTTTACACGCTACGTAAACAGTTTTTGTTTAAGATGAAGCGTTCGATCGAAAACACTACAAACTCACAGCCCTGGGTTACCTGCTCATCTCTGCTCCAGCTGATTTTGTCTTCAACAGCTGGTTCTATTGAGGTCATCTGATCCTCCCCACATCTGGAGCTGTTGTCTTCTCTGCATGCTTTAGCAGGGAGAATGGCAGACTGGAGCTGGGTGGACAGAGGGGATGAGGTGGGGGAGGGGAGGGGGGCGCGTGGGTGAACGCACAGGGTCGTTTGAACCTTTGATGGAGCGGTGCTGAAAGCACATCCATCAGGTTTTTCATTCTGAAGTACCAGCATGTCGCTGTGAGCGTGGCCATCGCTCTTTTCTGACAGTATCTCCTCTTCAGAGGAATAGGCCTAAATTGAAAGTTACTTCATTGTGTTAGTCACCCCATCCCCCACAAAGATCCGTATCTATGTGAAGGTCCATACCCATGTTAGGGATGTTTTAAGGACTACTTTAGATAACAGCACATTAGTTAATACAAACAGTATCTCCAAAGATACGTCACCACTGTTAATATTCAATTTAAATCCGATGAGACGTTTTGCTCCCTTTCATAGGTAGATACATGAAGCCTGATGCAAATAAAACATGAAGCCTGATTGCAAATAAAATGGTCGACAAAGTGTAAAAATACATTTGCTCTGTGAATACTCTCTAATGTGTTGACTGTCTGATCTGTTGCCTGTGAATAGTTAATGCCAAAGCTTTACTTATAGTTGGTCCTATTTTGTGGTTTGAACTCATATTGTAAGGTCACATACCTGTGTAATTTATTATTTAATGCACCACCAAAATGACCACCTTCTTTTATATTGCAAGTCTGAGGCCTGGCAAGTTGCCGAAAATTGTCTGCTAAACTAACCTCTGAGGTAAAAGTCTCCTGAGTGTTGCAGAAATATACTGCCGTCTTTCCTCAGAGACACCAAGTGAAGCATGAAATGGTTCCAGAAATGAGTATAAGATTAAACCACAATCACTCACTCGCAATTAAATGCTTTAGCATATTGGACCCAGCATGAGCTGGGAACTTTGCTCATGCCAGGCTTGCCTTTATTTTGGCTTCAGCCACTGTAGAAAATGTGTTTTATTATGAATGCATGGGGACCTGAAAATCCTTCGGCAGTACACAGAGATTATGTCAAGACACATTTGATCTATTTACCTACTTCCATCCTTCTCTCTTGGAAGAATCTCGGCATTCGACATATTGTTCCCATTGAAATCTGAAGAAAACGGCTGCACATAATTCATCTGACCTTGACACGAGATGATGAGCATCCAGAAGGATGATAGAATGTGAAATAAGAGTCTCAAGCTGAATGTTTTGCACTTGAAGACATCAGATTACCTGAAACTATTAAATGCATTAAGAGGTCAATGGTGTGTTCACATGTATTCATCATTATAAAGTTTACCCTTAGATGTCCTTTCTTAACAAGTAGAACTCATTAATTGTGGATTTTGGCTAATATCTCTTTTTTTTCTTGTTATTTTCACTCAGTACCCTGCAGCCTTGATGAACCTTGGTGCTATCCTTCATCTGAATGGCAAACTTCAGGAAGCTGAAGCCAATTACCTGCGAGCCCTGCAGCTCAAACCTGACGATACCATTACACAGTCCAACCTGCGCAAGCTGTGGAACATCATGGAGAAACAAGGCCTGAGGACAATGGCCCCTTGACTCAAAAACATTATGTGGAGCTCAGTTTGAAAGATACCCTCTCATGCGAAGCAATCCATAGATCTTGCACAGTTCGGCAAGAGTTGTCTGTAGAGAGACTATGGTGTTTCCCTCGTAGGTTTGGTCTGTTGGAGAACTTGCTTGAGGACTTTTACACATGCAAGAACTTCTCTGGGGAATGCGGGACTCGGCGTTCTCAACACGAGCACTTAGGTTGAAGCGGGCTGTTAGTACTTGAAGTTTCTCGATTCTTTGCTATTACTTAGATAAATGATGCCTAACTCAATATGTAGGGCTGCGTTTGGCATTTGCAAAATTAGGAACGTATGATTTTATTTTTTTTTATATCATTGGTCTTAATTTTTTTGGGTTCCTTGAGTTTTATGATTAGATGATCTAATCTTTGAGGATACTGGTTGCAGGAATTATTTAGAAAACAGAAATTCTGGCCATCTCTAATGGTGCACCATTTATTTTCATTTTTTTGTAAACCAGTGTTGAACCATTGGTAATTCCTGTCCCCTAGCTAATTCCCTCAACTACAATTATAAAGCAGTGAATGCAATAGCTCACACATGCTTCCTCCAGGACATTTTCACATTGCTGCTCTTGCGTCGTCACATGGCAGCTGAACATTGCATGAAGGAAAGTGTTAACTGGTCTCATTTGTACAGACAGTTGACCAGTGATTCATCAAACAAACAAAAGCAGGCAAATAATGGCTATTCCTCTATTGCAGAAAAGAGGTAAGATTATTCTTTAATGAATTCCCGGTCAATTGCGCATGTCAGGATTCAAATTCATTTCCTAACCAAACCGTGAACAATTTACAGTTTAGCTATTCATAAGCCTTTATTAAATTATACAATTTGTTTACTAAATTATTTAATTCGTTTGTCATATTGAGAACAGTTTTGATGCACATCTATCTACTGTCATAGTTGACACAATGTTTGGACATTTTTATAAATGCAAATATTTATCAAATGATTGAGGGATAATGACAACATGATAAATTGCCATATTGAACACAATTTGAAAAGTTCATATCCTGGAATAAGTCTCTCTTTTTGAGGGGAATTCGAGGAATATCATGGATGGTGGTGATCATCTTTAAAGATGAATTTGAAGTGTTTAAAAAATAATAATATAGCACCCTTAAAGTTAATAAGCTACTTGTAGCTTGAAGGATTTTTCTTTTCTTTTTCTTTTTTTTTTAGAAACAAACAAAATGTACTGTAGCACAGAAGGCTTCTTTGCTTTTTGTTAATTTTTTCTAATTAAAAAAATATTTCTGTAAATTGACACAGAGCTAAACGACTTTTGGTTCACTCGACTCTGTGTCTTTAGCTAACAGGGTTGTATCAGTTGTAAACTTTGTACAGAACTGTATAGATGAATGGGGCAGTAATTTGGGTGTAGTCTGAACAAGAGATACACACAAAATGCTACACGTTGGCCTTATAGAAA
Organism: Silurus asotus; assembly: GCA_024362625.1. NCBI lineage: Eukaryota > Metazoa > Chordata > Actinopteri > Siluriformes > Siluridae > Silurus > Silurus asotus. The sequence goes on along the minus strand of MU551596.1, from coordinate 4,804,525 downwards.
TTTGTTCAAATCTTATTTTTTACTATTTCAACCCAAAGCTTTATCTACTATGTGTGTGCTGAAGCCTACACTCTGCCTTTTGCTGCCATATGAGTAACACAACCTGGAAGTCCGATTCCTCTGTAATTTAAAGGCATTTATTTGGATTGTGTTGTATTGTTTATTTATTTGGGACAATTTCCAGCCTGTCATTTTTTTTATTTAACCCATCTAGAAACATGAACATACACTGGGCCTCATTTCTCAGTTTTTTTGGTACAAGCCACAACGAACAATTTTTTTTTTTTTTTTGAATAATTTCCTTTGGGCATAAGTGTAAATTATTTAATGCCAATCCATAAATTACAATAAAGTGTGTTAACTGTATAGCTGATTCATATCTACCGAGCCTATAGAAGGTAACATTCGTGGTGAATAAGGGCCAAGCATGGTGTGCACTAAATATTCCAGTAATGCAGCTCAGCCATCGCACTACATTGGCTGAAATATTATTTTTCTTTTAATTTATAGGGTACAAATTGTTTTTGTTATTTTACCAAATCAAATACACTATATGGTGAAAGTATTGGGGCACCTGACCTTTTTAGCTATACAGTATGTTGTTCTTCCCCAAAATGTTAGCTCATAGTTGGGGGCACACTATTGTATATGATGTTCTTGTTTGCAGTAACATTATATTTTCCCTGAAGAGTGGTGGTTATTATAACAGCAAATGTGACATTCATAAAGCACATATGAATCTTATGGTCAGATGTTTATAAACTTTTGTCTATATACTGTATATTGGATCATTTGGCTTCCGTTTGTTTTTTGTAAGATATTTGAAATTGTCTTTTACACCTGATAAGATAAACTGCCAAATTTTCTTGTCTTTCAATTTATTTGTACCCAGTGTGATAAATGAGGCCCAATGTGAAATACTGGAAATCTTGAAATTAATGTTTCAAGGTTGCAGTTTAAAGCTGATTAGGTGTGAGACTCTGAGCATCACCCACAGCCCATGAGTTACCAAGCTGGCACCAGGCTTCATGGTCCTCTAGCAGGATGATTACACAAATATCCCCTGATTTAAAGACATTTCTTTGACCTCTGCTATGCCGGAATAAAACCTTTAGCTAAAAGCTCTGCCAGTTGAAAAAGGATTTGTTGATATAACCGTGCTAAACAGGAAGCTCTTGAGCTACTACTCAAGCATGTCCTTCTGTATGCCTTTCATTTCATTTCACAGCAAAACTGTAGCCGAAGAATGGAATTGTGTCACGTGCAAAGCTTTGAGAGTCTCCTAACCAAATATAAACCACATTGCACTCATCTAACAATGCACAGCCATAGGTTTGTAAGGAATCGTTTCTGTCACCTTGGTGGTGGTTTTTTCTTTTGGTTTAGTTTTTTGGTGTGTGTCTGTTTTTTTGTATTACTTATACTGAATTTTAGTGTATAAAGTAACTTAATATATGCCATTGTATAATAACTCCTGAGATTTTTTTTTTTTTTTTTTTTTTGGGGGGTGGGGGGTGTAAAATCACTAAATCCTAACATCAACTTCTATCATTTTATTTTTGTCTTTAATTCAGGTGTTAATATTTGTACATACCGTGTGCGAATATATACCTTTTAAGTAACGTTCATGTACTGCAGTCAACACTACCACTAGCTGTCATGTTTCTCTTGTTTGGTTCAAATCATGAAGAATATTCACCTCTTTTTTCTTCACTATATTTGAAAGGCATATTATGGGATGTTTAGCAGAGTTTAATTCTTAATTTATTTCCATTGTGGTGTCTTGTAAAAAAGAATAATAATAATAATAAAAAAACAAAGCAGCTGGCACTGTGTTGTATAACCATGTAACATGTTCATTCATCTATTCCCTCCTTCAGAGACACTTTGGAAAGCAAACTGTTGATTATGGTGAAAATAGCCAAGCTGTTAACTGGCTTAATATGAAATCTTCTTGTTTATTCAGATAGGCATTTATCAGAAATCTGGATAAGGATATTTTACAATCAAGCTTCCTGGATTATAATAAATGTAAAATTCAAGCATTGTGCCACTATCATTGTTCTTTTGCTTCTCTTGTAGCTGATTTGACCATGTCTAATTTTTCTCCTTGGATCTTGGGGCATGATACATTTAAATGGCAAAAAAATAATAATACTGTGCAGATCAGACCCTGCAGTGCTTAGCTATACTGCAAACACTGCATCTTTCCCTTTGTCAATTTCTCCTCGCTTTTCTCACCTGTGCAAAATTGAAAACCATTATATACCAGTCTTGCGTTTGTTTGTCTTTCCTCAGGGATTTCAGTCAGTGGGGTCAGTGCAGAAGAGTGCTTATGAAGCACTGAGAGTTTACTAAATTTCAGATGTTTTTCTTTTTTTTTTTTCCTTTTTAAACTGTGTTGTATTTCTATAAATTATCAATTTGTAGCTTTCCTTGCTTCCTTTTTTTGTAATATATAAAATAAAGTATGTGCCAGATATGACTTTTGTTCATGTCACAAGCTGGATTCTTGTTTTGTTTTTGTTTTTTTTGTCTTTTTATCTATATATATTGTTTCTCCACAAGTTTCTAAGGCAAGGATACTCAATAGTAGTCAATTTGTGAAGATCCACTTACATAAAATTGCTTTCTTATAAATTTGGTTCAGGAAAAGGAAAAAGGATGAGGAAAATGATGAGGCATCTGTTTCAATTTTTATGCTAGGAGAAGAAACATAACTCTTTGTGTAATTCTTTTGTGTTGACTTTTTTAACCAAGATACGTCATCAAACCAGAGACGGTGAAATGAAATGAAATTGAAATAAATGAAAAAAAAAGTGAGGGCATCATTTTTCAAACAATATCCATGACCTTGTAGCTACTTGAACAATCCACAACAGAGAATCTTCTGAAGAAGCTGCATTAATTCATGCTTAGACAACTACAGTCACGGAGTTGCAGACATTCGTTATTTTGCTTTCTTTCTTTTTTTATCAGTTCTTCTAGAGTATTTTTTTAGGTAATTTGATATGTCAATTTAAATAATTGACTCCGTTTCTATGATGGCAATTTGCATATACACCAGAATGTTATGAAGAGTGATCAGATGAATTGCATTGAATTGCAAAGTCTCACTTCACCAAGAAAATGAACCTAATCCTCACAACGTTTCCACTGCATTTGAGCCCTGACACAAAAGGACCTGCTATCTTCATGTCAGTGTTTCTCTCATTAACACAGGTGAGAGTGTTGACAAGGAAAAGATTGGAGATCACTCTGTCATGCTGATTGAGTTAGAAAAACAGCCTGGAAGCCTTAAAAATCAGGGTGGTGTTTGAAAACATTGTTCCTCCTTCGTTAACTGTTGTTCCCTACAGAGAAACACGTGTAGTAATCATTGCTTTGCACAAAATGGGATTCACAGACAAGGATATTGTTGCTGGTAAGATTGCGCCTAGATCAATCATTTATCAGATTATAAAGAACTTCAGGGGACCCAAAGAAAGTCTGGCAAGTGCCAGGACTGTCTCCTAAAGTGGATTCAGCTGTAGGATTCAGTGCAGAGCTCAGGAATGGCAGCAGGCATGTGTGAGTGCATCTGCACACACAGTAAGGTGAAGACTTTTGTAGGTTGCCTGGTGAAAAGAAGGTTAGCAGTGAAGCCACTTCTCTTTAATAAAAACATTAGGGACATACTAATATTCTGCAAAAGGAACAGGGATTGGACTGCTGAGGACTAAGGTAAAGTCATTTTCTCTAATGAATGCCCTGTCCATTGTTTGGGGTATCCAGGGAGAAAAAGCTTGTCCACTGAAGTAAAGTTGAGTGCTACCATCAGTTTTGTGTCATGCCAACAATAAAGCATCCTGAGACCATTCATATGTGAGGGTTGCTTCTCAGCCAAGGACGTTGGCTTATTCACAATTGTGCTTAAGAACACAGCCATGAATAAAGAATGGTACAAAACATACTTAGAGAGCAACTTCTCCAAACCACCCAGGAACATTTTGGTGACAAAACAATGCCTTTTCCAGCATGATGGAGCAGCTTGCAATAAGGCAAATTGGTAAGTAAGTGGCTCAGGGACAAAACATGGAAATTTTGGGTCAATAGACAGAAAACTCCCCAGTCCTTAATTCCATTGAGAACTTGTGGTCAATCCTTAAGAGGCAGGTGGACATACAAAAACCCACAAATTCTGACAAACTTCACACATTAATTATGCAAGAATGGGCTGCCATAAACCAGGTTGTGGCCCCGAACTTGACTGACAGCACACCAGCGCGAATTGCAGAGGTTTTTAAAAATAAGGGTCAGCACTGTGACTCTTTGCATGAACTTAATGCAATTGTCAATAAAAGAGTTTTGACACTTAGGAAATGCTTGTAATTATACTTCAGTGTAACATAGTAACTTTGGGAAAATGTACATTCGTGTCTTTCTCAAAACCTTTGGCCACGGCTTTAATGAAAGTCCTCTAGGTATTGAGCCGTGCTCTGTGTTTTATTTGTGCTGCCTGATATCCAGCAGCAGCATAGTAAAAAAAATGTCCTGCATAGAGTTGGTTATATGCCTTCTTCATCCACTTTAATAAAAACACCTGTTTATTTACCTACCGATAAGTTGTCTTATCGGGTGGCAGCAGAACACTGCATAACATCAGATAATACGTCGGAACTTGTGAAAAAATAGGATCTTGGTAACTGTGGTATCATTGTTGGTGCCAAATGGGCTGCTTTGAGTATTTTCAGAAACTGCTGATCTGGGATTTTCAAGATTTTGAAACAAACATAAAAAACTGAGTCCGTAACATTTGTGGACAGAAATGGCTTGCTGGTAAGAGAGGTCAGAGGGTAATGGCAAGATTGGTTTGAGCTGCCAGGCAGGATATACTGTAGTAGCTTATATAATCAAGTTTTACAACTGCAGAATAACACATCAGGTTCCACACCTGCCAGCCAAGAACAGGAATCTTTCTTGCGTCACATTTTTGGCTGATAAGAGTGGAACATGATGCGATTTTCTTTTGACTATGCAACTCAAGTTTTGCTCGTTATGGTTGTATTTGGATTACTGTAGAATTCCTGTAAGCCTACCAGTCTGGTCATTCTTCCTAATTTCTCTTATCTACAAGTCATTTCGGTCTGCAGCACCTTTGCACTCTGAATGTGTTTTTTGCTCAATTTTGTATATATATTCTTTAGTTCTTCAGTCTTTTTGGGTGAAAAATCACAGAGCGTCAGCCGTTTCAGACATACTCAAACTAGCTCATCTAACACCAGCATCCATTGCATAGTTAAAGTCACCAAAGTCACATTTTGTTCACCCATTCAGATGTTTGAAATGAGCTTTAACTGAAGTATGTGTCCTGTATCTGCAAATTCTTTTGGATTGTTCTGCTGTCACATGATTGGCTGATCGAATAATAGCATAAATGAGCAAGTGCGCAAGTGTTCGAATTAACATGGACAGCTGACAGCACAATTTGACTTGAATATATATTTTGTAGCTATCAATAACTTTGCCTGCAAGGTTTCTATGGAAACTGGATTGGCACAAGACTCATGTGCAGTATGTTTGCTTTAAGAATTCACAAGGACTACACAAAATATAATAAGTGATTCCTTTGTTCTACTTTCCTCCCCTCAGGACTGTAACTTTCCACACGTTAACAGTAGCAGGCTTCATTACGAGTAAAATTCTTTTTGCAAATGAAATTGCCATAAAAACAAAGTGCTGCCGTTGGGAAAATAGGCTACATCATGTAAATATTCCCAGATGTACGGGTGACATTTAACATATAAATCTGGACATGTGGCTCATCCTTATACAGGCACACACACACTATCCTGATGACAAGCAGAAGCTCTAATCTGTAAGATGTTCCTCCTCTGTTCATTTTTATAATTTATAACATGCTGTGGGTATATGTTCCTTTCAAAATGAATGTGAGGTGGGTTTTTTATGCTCTCTGGTTTGGAGCTGCTTGAATGAATAATGTAATCATTCATTGTTAGTTATTTATAGTGTAGGTTCAGTGTCTCTCTCTCCCTCTGTCTGTCTGTCTCTTTCACACACACACACACACACACACACACACACACACACACACACACATACATCTGTACAGTGCATTTGGAAAGTATTCGGATCTGCTATTCAGACTTTTTTATATTGTTGTGTTGCAGATACTACAAGCATTCAAAAAGATTTTTTCCCATTATTCTACACATAGTACCCAGTAATGACAAATGAAATAAAGAAAATCTAATATTTTTTCATATTGAAAACTAAAATATCTCATGTACATTCAGTATTCAGACCATTTTCTCATTATTTAGTTGAAGCATATTTGGCACCAATAACAGCCCTTAGTATATTTGGGTTTGCACACCTGGGATTTTCCACCATTATTCATTGGAAATCTCCTTAAGCTGAGTCAGGTTGGATTGTAACCATTGCTGGGCAACCATTTTCAGGTGTCTCCAGAGATGTTCATTAAGGTTCAAGGCAAGTCTCTGGCTGGGCCCCTCTAGGTCATTCACAGAGTTGTCCCTAAGCCACTCCTGTGTTGTCTTACCTGTTTGTTTAGGGGCCCAAGCTGAGGTCCTGATCTCTATGGAACAGGATTTTATTGTGGATATATTTGTACTTTGCTCCATTCAGCTTTTCCTCATTCTTGACCAGTTGCCAAGTTGAATCTTGTTCCACACAGTCTGAGAGTCTTTCAGGAACATGTTGGCAAACCCCAAGCAGGCATCTATGGGTTTTTCACTGAGGAGAGGCTTCTATATAGCCACTCTGCCATAAAGCTTAGAACAGTGCAGGACTGCAGTGATGATGTCCTTCTAAACTTTTGTCCCATCTTAGCAGCAATCAAGAAAAACATGCGCATTGAGCACATGCAACACCTGAGCTCATTTTCAATTGTTGTTGCAAAGGGTCTGAATACTTATGTGCATATGATATTTCAAGTTTTTTTTTATTGAAAAAGATTTACAGACATTTTTAGAATTTTGTTTAGGAATTCTGTTGTTAATTTTCATGATATTTTTTACATTACATTTCTTTGCATGATCTTAAAAGATTTCCTTGTGGAAATTTCTTTTTATAATCTACAGGTTGTCTTTTTTCTTTTCTTTTTTTATTTATAATTTTTTTTAAATACAAAACAAAGTTCTCTTTTCCAGCTTTTGCCGCCATTTTGGCATCAGTGTCATCATGTTTGCCATGTTTCCTGTAAAGTCCTTTATAACCTTGTAAAATTGTGACAGTTCCTTAGTCAGCCATAATAATGATTTCTGTATGTACTTATATGAAAGGCATTCTTAAAGAATATATCATTTAGATTGAGATATTTATAATTTAATCATGTATGACATCATGACCACCTGCCTTATATTTTGTTGGACCCCATTTTTGCTGTCAAAACAGTCCTTAACCTTCGAGCATTAACTTCTTCAGCAATTGGAGCTACAGGAGCTCATCTTTTGGATCGGACCAGCCTTCGCTCCCCACAAGCTTTGGGCGCCCATGACCCAGTCGCTGATTCACCACTGTTTCTTTCTTGGACCACCTTGAATAGATACTGACCACTGCTGGCCAGGAACTTGTCACTAAGACTGCAGTTTTCGAGATGCCCTGACCCAGTCATCTAGACATCACAATTTGGCCCTTTTCAAACTCGCTCAAATCCTTATGCTTGCCCATTTTTCCTGTTTCTAATACATCAACTTTGAAGACAAAATGTTCACTTGCTGCCTAATAAATCCCACCCACTAACAGGTGCCATGATGACGAGATAATCAGTGGGATTTATTTACCAGTCATAATGTTCAAATGTCATAATGTACATCTGGTCTGTGTATATCAACGTATCAAAAGTTTTATTTACATTTCACAATAAAAAACAATTATTAATTTAATTAATTTCTTTAATTGATTAATTAATTCTTTAAACATAAGCCATTAAATGGATTTACACATTTATGTAAAATGGTAGAAAACAATTGTGATGATTGTATCCAAAGCTAAAATGCAGATAGGGTGGGCTTGGACAGACACAAATACTCTTTTTGAACGTATTTATTCATTAATCACGGTTATGTGGCAGTCCATTTGTTTCTGAGTTACACAAGTTCCAATCATTGTTTTTAAGTTTTGTTCTTTTTTCACAGTACAGTAACTTTCACCACAAGTGATCTGATTTCCTGCTCCTCTGTCAATAAATGCACATTTTAATCTGAGTATTAGCCATTAGGTCATGGACTTTCTGTGTCCAGCACTCAAAGGAAATCAGGCACATCTGTCTTCAATTTCCATGACCTACTTCATTCCAATATTGAATTTTTGCATTCAGACGACTCTGCATTGAGGCAGAGGAGCTTACAGTTTCCTTGTGAGCCTCTTTTTCTTATTACATTGTAAGGGCAAATCTGCCTGCTGTTATCAAGTGAATATTGCTAGGCATGCAAAAAAGACCTATCTTTGAGTCTTTGATCTGGTCAGCGAGGTCCAACAGCTTTAGACGGTCATGCAGGGGCTTTTGAGGAGAATTGGCTGCGTGTCTGGTGGAATCTCTATCCTTTGGATCCAACTGCTGTTGTTGTTGCATGATAAAAATGGTATTAGAAGAGGGATTGGGCTGTAAATGCTTGACTCAACAGTGCAGCTTTTGATTCTTCATACTATTATTGCATAAATTGAAATTGTTTTATTTTTAACTGAAGCCAGTAGATGTGAATCAGTTGAATAGACTCTGCCTGGCCAGATGTAAGTCTGAAGAGTCGTAGAGTTTACACAGCAGGAGAAGTGTCCTGCTGGTGACACTCTCACTTAATATACATATATTTTTCACATAATTTCTTATTATTTACATATACTTGAGTTACTTAAATAAATAAGATGATCAAATTGAGGTCACTATGCAGTTACACAAAAAAATATAATAACTATGGAATGGACACTACATAGTAACATGAAAGAATGAGATAATTATGTCAAGGTCGTTACATTGTGACATGAAGGAATAAGAAACATTTATTTAAGATTATTACATGCTGTAGTAACATGAAGAAATGAGATAATTAAGTCAAGGTTGTTACTGTAGTAACTTGAGGTAATGAGATAATTAAAACAAGTTTTTACATACTATAGTACATGAAGGAATGAGATAATTAATTTAATGTTGTTACATAGTTACATGAAGGAATGAGATAACTGAGTCATGTCATGTCAAGTTTATTTCTATAGCGCTTTTCACAACAACCATTGTCTCAAAGCAGCTTTACAGAAATCAACAGTTAAGGTGAATGGTGTGTATTTATCCCTGATGAGCAGTAGTGGCGACTGTGGCAAGGAAAAACTCCCTTAGATGTAATGGGATGGAACCCATCCTCATTTGGGTGACATCAAGAGTTTGATCATAAATCTTTCAACAATACAGAACACTGGAGAGTGAGAACTAACATGAGCACTGCAGTATAAGATTATAAGTAATGATCTTTCTACAGTCTTATACAGTCTTTATGGTTATAAAACTAGGAGCTACTGGGCTCAACATTTGTAATCATCACAGATCCAGCATCAGCTTCTCCATGCCCGAGCCTTTAAACACTCCAGGAGGTCCAATGTCAAAACCACATATGTAGTGGGATCCAATTGGCACTGGTACGTCTCTAGATGGTTTCGGGATGAGTCATAAGTCATGATTATTACCTAGTAAAATAAAGTAATGAGATAATGCCTTTGTTGCAACAAGAAAATTGAGTAATAATAATAATCCAATAATACTCACTTTAATAATCAAACAGTGTACAATAATTAAGACATAGTTGTTGCTTAAACATAAATAGATAATGTATAAATGCTTTGCACTGCACAAACAAGCGGATTAATTCATAGCCATTGGTACATTTTTTTATATAGAAATTCTATCCTAATACATGCTCTCCTATTAACCCTAAATCTGTATTTTTCTCATATTGTATAAATCAGCACGCAAACACATTGCTATTATATTCAGGTAAAAATAGCTTTAGAGAGAAACACGCTGCCACGGATTTTTAGCCTGCCATCAATATCCTGGGCAACAATAAGGAGCAGAGAGATGCTGCACCCAGATTAAAGAATGATCCATTTTATTCTTTACCTGGTGTAACGTCTTGGATTGCTTCAGTAATAAAAAAACCTACTTTAAGGCTTTTTATCCCTATGTACAATATTTGCACCATTTTTTTTCCAGAGAATGCAGGAAACTATTATTTATTATCCTGTCTAAATGCAAAAAAGTACTGAGAATACATAGCCCAGGCAGCATTATCATGTGATGATTTATGTTTTCATAAGAGGGGCTACAAAAATGCCTTTATATCAGCTCTCTTCATTAAAAAACTGCAGAACACCACCATAACTCTATCCTGTTCCAACACTGAGGGCTGAACAGTACACCATGGGTTTTTTTTTCCCAGCACTGATAATATTTTAGTGATAATAATATTATGATGGTGTAGAGATGTTCACTCAGGTTAGGGCTGCTTATCTATGAGAGAAACTATTACATATGACAAACATATTATGTACGGCATTTGTTTTTTCCTAAGTATGCTTCGTTTTTTTTCCCTGGAAAAGTCGTCTTTCCTCTGATATTGAGTGGAACGGAAAGCACACTTGAGCCACAGCTGTGACAGGATTTTCGGGGAAATTAATGGAGTAATGTCTAGCCAAAAACCCTTATAATGTGAAGCTGTGTGTTTTTGTTCTATTGAAAACAAGTGTATGTACTGTATATGTTGTGCAATGCTAACAGTAGGATTACAAATATTTCTTTTTTTTTTTTTATCACAAAAGCACCTACTCTAATTATTCAGTTTTTGTTTCTGGCAAAAAAATTACAAATCTGCTAGCAACTCCAGTGTGAGTTGACTAGCTACTGACTACCAAAACAAGCTAGTCAGGTATGTAGCTCATCAGTGGCAGCTGCTAAATACTATTATTGCTGCACTGTAGATTTAAGTGTTTTAGATTATTTCAGACAAAATCAATAATATGGAAAGTGAAAAATGACATCAAATGTGATCTACCCATCTTACCAGTTTGACCTGCATTGTGCGTAGCTGTTCAATCACAGCTAAAGAAATCAATACGCTATTTAACTAGCTATTACAGCATTAATACAATTTCATTTTATTCCCAACCCGATAGTTAAATGTGCTTAAAATCTGATCCCATGCTCTGAATTCACTCTTAGGAGGTATGTACAGTGTAGCATTTTGGAAAGATAAAGTAGAACTGGAAGCCACAGTATGTAAAATTACATTTCAGTGAAAATGTGAAAAAATGTATATTCTGTATGTATAACAGAAATTTAAAAGACATGTTTCTCTTTTCATACATTTGCATATGTTTGGGGTAAAGTTAGTAAAATAATAACTTCTTAATAATTATTAAGATTTAATAGTTTAATTTTAAATTTAAATGTTTCTAACATCTAAAAAAACATATTTCTTAAAACCTTCATCTAAAAGAAAAGTAAAAATCTGTTGTGAAGTTCTAAGCAGAACCAAGGGGCAATCTAAAACACCCTTAAAAGTGCAGTGATATTCACACTGCTGAAAAATCAGCGTGTTCAAAATATGCCTGTTCCTGTTTGCACATGAACTGCAGACTAATACGATGGCGTACAATGGTGTTGACATGTAAATGCTAGACAAAAAGCATCTCGTAAAAGGCTACAGGATACAGGATGTGCTTAATGCATGTCTCATTTCTCCTGACTGTTTTAAATCGCACCCTTTTAAAGAAACAAATGCTAATCTCCTCGAAACAAATGACCCTAAATATTTGTTTAATGCCCTACACTATCTGCCTGCATGCATAGCTTTATGGGGTATAAGAGGACAGGGTGTGAAACAAGGAGTGACTAACATAACCCAGAGCTAAATTGTCCCAGAATGCATCTCTCCAGGGAATTATATGAAACAGCAAGCTTGTCGGGAGCGGAGTGCTTTCTAAAAGGTGACATGCCAGGCAGAAATCACATCCTAAGAGAATGATAGCCCCATCACCCCAAAAACCCTGTGTCAGCACTTTTACTCATCATTGATTTTTTTTTATATGTGGCCTTTTATTTATCTCTGTATTTACACCAATGTATTTTAGAATATAATATGAATGATTGAGGATAAGTCGGATTAGACATTTCACTCAGACATTACAGACATGTTTTAATAGCCAACTGTGATGAGAGAGAGAGGGGTTAAATCTGTTTCTGTGTGATACATATTTTTATATTTGTGTTTATATCCTACTATTGATGACATACAGACATGGACTTTGACAGAGGTGCAGGAGACCTTTGGAATTTTTGTTTATAGTTGCTCAGGTGAGTAAAAATAGGGAGACAGACATCGTATTTTGTATTTAATTCAATGTTTTTGTTCTTGTTTTTTTTCTTAAATGATTTCCATATAGGCTCGTTGTGTTTGTCCTCATGTTCGTTGTGTTCCTGTTCTAGGGACTGGAAATGGATAATAAGAAAAACATCCCCTTCTAATCTAATATTATAGGTTTTTGTATCTTAATTCAAGAACGTTAAGCTTCATTTTGAACGTGTCTACTATGTGGTGTAGGAGAGACCACCCGAGTCTCTGCCCTGATGCATTAATGCACTTTAATTTAATCCGAATACATTTGTATGTATTTTAGAGCAATAATAGTACATCATTTTGTTAAAAAAGAATCTCTGTCTTGCAACTTGCTTGGTCTATCACAGGTAAACAAGACATGCTAGGAAGTGCTGTGTATTTTGGCTGATGTAAAAGTTACTTAGTGAAGACACCACAAAGTTTGAGGTATTTTTTTGGAAGAATAAGTATTTTACATTCAGTAATAGTGAAACACAAACTTTTTACCTGCTAACAAACCTGACACACACAGAATCTTAATCTTATTATCACATTGCTCTAAGGTGTGCAAACCTTGAATATTTTAGCATATAAAATACAGACAAATATAGCTCAAGGAAGATGTTTTTAGGAAGATCCTATTTAAACCACAGCATTTTTTTTTACATTTTGGATTCAGCAAGTGTTGATATATTTTTATAGCAGGTCTGGCAATAGTGCAGCTGGAAATCGTAGGTTTATAATAATACTAAAGAGTTTTTATTTCTCTATTAACAATGTATACATAAACTTAAATGCCATCAATCCTCTACACCTCACCGCTGCTGATTTTCTTACAGCTACATCCTTTTTTTCAGTTTAAAGTGAGACATTACATATGACATTACAAATACATATTTCTTTTTGAGGTGCTTTTTTTTCTTTTTTTCAAAGTAAGAGGATTTTTACATCTTTATATTAACAATTTACAATTACAAGAATTATGAGAAAAAAACCTTGAGAGGAACCAGACTCAAAAGAGGAACCCATCCTTATTTGGGTGATACTAAGAATTTGATTATAAATCATTAAAATACAGTATTACAAACACCAGAAAGTGAGAATATCATGAGCACTGAAGTGTGTAATTATGAGTAATGTCCTCTGTTCTACAATCTTATACAGTCAGTTGGAGTTGTGGAACCAGGTGATTCTGAGCAACTCATAAATTAGCTCAACATCTGAGATCATTATAGATTCAACACCAACTCCTCCATGCCAGAGCCTTTAAATGTTTAATGATGGAGAAACAGCATATGTAGAATGTTTTAGAGAAAATCTTCATAAAATGGGATCTATCCCGCACTGGTACAGCTGTTAGATATTCTTACCACCTTATCTGTGTAAAGCTGCTTTGAGACATTTAAAAGCGCTATAGAAATAAAAATACATTGAATTGAATTTAAATGAATTGAATTAAACTGAACTGTTTAATTTGACTACTATCTACTACTACTAACTACTATTAGTTACTATATGAAACATATTTGGTTGCCTGTATACCTAAACACTCAGAAGGAGTTAAAGAAACACAAACACCAGTTGCTAAAGCATGGCAAAGCAAGGTTAAAGATGCAAGAATAACATGAGGTTGGGAGTAGGTGGGGGGAGTTTTTCCATCTGACTGAACAATCCTCAGGAATATTTAATGATGACTGGACAAAGTACAAGTAAGGACCCTGCATATATATATATATATATATATATATATGTGTGTGTGTGTGTGTGTGTGTGTGTAAGTGTATGTAGCTACACTGAAAAATCCTCACCTGGCTAAGCCAAGTGCTTTAAACAGCATGCTAAGTTATGGAGGAATATGGCCAAGAGCTTTACCACCTGTTCCTCCCTTTCTCTCGGGACGGCTGTGGCTACGCAGCAATGGGTGAAGATGAGATTTCCCAGAATACAAGTAGATTAGCACAGGATTATGTAGAGGCATGTGTAACCATGGAAATTGATTATGCACACAAAAATGGCATGATAAAATGTATTGTACATATAACAAACAAGCATGGTAGATAAAATAGCTGATATACTGTAACTTCTGCAATCTAATGACTTTATTACAGTAACTAGGGCTTCAATCTGGAGGACAAAATCCTGTTTTAGGAAACATAATGCAAAATGAATGATGTGAATGTTAAGATATGAAAGGGGCAATTAGCTGAACAACCCATTGCCACTATAAAAATTTCAAACCACATGTTATACAGTATCTACAATGTTCTCTCTTTTTCTCTTTTTATTTTATTTATTTGTTTTAATAGCATTCACTGACTCTTAATCAACCCCCTTTAACACTTTCATACCTAAATGTTTTATGTGATTAGTTTTTTTTTTAAGTCAACTTTAATCTGATTTAATTATTGTATTAATTATATAATATTATAAATAGAAGTTGAAAGATGAGAATACTGAAGGTTTTTCTTTTCTCTATCTGGGTTATTCTGTTTCTTTCTGCCTACCCTCAAAAAAGTAAAATGCCAGTATAAGGATTATCTAAAGATAAAATGGTGTAAATTAGTATATAAATGTGTTTGTCTTTGTGGTGCCCTCTGATGGACTTGTATATCCAAAAGTGTATTCTCACCTCACACCCTGTGTTCCTGAAATGTATTAGGCTGATGTAGGGTGTAGGTAGTGTCACTCTGACCAGATGAACATATTATTTGTATGTTAGTTATAGTGAGTGTTAAGCAATGGACCACATTTAATATTAGACCATGTTTCTAATAAAAACATTATCAATACAGTCTTGTTTTTTATGTGCTTGACATAAGAATGTAGAAGGCTTTAATCGATTTTGTTAAAACTGTACAGAAACTTGCATAAATATTTATCCCCCTTGAATTTTTTTTACATTTTGTAGTGTTGTAGGCTAGAATTAAGATGTATTTAATTGTGATTTTTCAAAATGCATTAATGTTGAAGTGGCCGGATCAAAATACTTTGGAAAATTATTTACAAATAAAATATTTTATATTCAGTGACTGTAAACCATTTAAAGCCACTAAAAGACATCAGAAATGACTTAATTGGTTGAATATAATTCATGTGTGTGTAAGGTGTCATGTGACCTGTATAAATGTACCTCACCTGGTAGAGAATGAAGTCAACATGAAGCATCTATCCAAGCAAGTCCAAGTTTAGCAGAAAAGTTTATTTAGTCTCACTGCATTTCGTGATTTAGTCACTAACCTTAATATATTGATTTGTGTTCATGGACATGAATTTCCCTTTTTTTTTTGAGTCACTCAGCACGACTGCGTCCATCTGGCTCTGTCTCCATAGCAACGGAGGCAGAGGATCATGGGTAATGCTGACAGAAATGCCAAAAGGTAATCTTTTTCCTCATATTTATCAGAAAATAAAGCAGAAAATATAGGGTTTGGGTTATACTGTAATACATGTGTGTGTCTTTAATTAACGCTGTTTCCTTAATTAACCAGGAGAAAAGGAACCACTGAAGATGGTTTATAATAATGAGTAGCTTACCGAATATGTAGCAATAAAAGCAGGGATAAAATCTCTTTAAATGTTGAGTAATAGTGCTTAAAGATTAAAAAGCAGTATCAAATAAGAAAAAAAAACAATACAGCATCTGTGGTATCCAGTGGCAGAAAGAAAACTTTAGAATACTTCCTATTGACATACATTACATAGAAAGTCGTCCTCAGTGACAAGAAAACAGAGGGAAATTTGTGTCCATAGATTCAATGCAATCAATAGATTACATTTCAAGATCACGTAATGCCGTGAGACTGGGCTGCTTCTTAACAGGATTAGTCAACTGGATTTGGATACATGTAAGTCACGGTCAGAGTCAGGTTTTGTTGCAAGAAAAATGTCCCAGGATTTGAACA
This sequence comes from Silurus asotus, assembly GCA_024362625.1. Classification (NCBI taxonomy): domain Eukaryota; kingdom Metazoa; phylum Chordata; class Actinopteri; order Siluriformes; family Siluridae; genus Silurus; species Silurus asotus. Next base: position 4,788,237 of record MU551596.1, on the reverse strand, counting down.
GCTGACTGAGCACTATTTAATCTGATATTAAAACATTGCAGGAAAATTTGACACATCTATAACTCCTAATGGAGGCCATCAAAAAAGTGTTTACTGGGTAAAGCCCAAATGAGGATTGGTTCCTCTTTTTGAGTCTGGTTCCTCTCAAGGTTTCTTCCTCATAACATCTTGCTCATTAGGGATAAATACACACCATTCACCTTGACTGTTGATTTCTGTAAAGCTGCTTTGAGACAATGTCTGTTGTGAAAAGCGCTATAGAAATGAACTTGACTTCTATAAAGAACTAACTTCTATAGAGAAGCAACCAGAAGCAGGCTGATCAAAACGATTTCATAGCACACAATGTTTTTAATTTGAGCATGCGGATCATGATCCGCTGTGGCGACCCCTAATGGGAGAAGCCGAAAGAAAGTTTTTTTACACTAAAAACAGCGATGGTAATGTCAGTCATGTATGACTCTTACCTGATCTAATCTAAAGTCTTGCTGCATCCTGTATTTTTAACCATTGTTGATGCATAACCTGCCTGTAACCGTAAATTTCTAATCAAATGAAACCACTTTACTGTGAATTAAACAAGAATGATCAGCAGACAGAACTACTCCAGAAAGTATCCTTTTGCAGACTTTGAAAACACTTTACTTAGCTCATAAAATTCTATCATGATGTTTTCTTGGGTATCACTCAACCACTATCCATAATACAATTACAGTGTATGTTTTTCAGCACTAAGCAATTAGCTCCCAGTTGTATGTCACCAAGTAATGTGCTATGCTTTTCTTATGGCTTTAATGCTGTATTTTTAACACACTGCTCAGAGGAACACCACTTTGTGCTTATGAATACTGGCTGTATTGTCTTGATAATTTTTTTTTCATCCTATTTTAAACTCAGATCTTCATCCAAGTAGTGAAAGATCACACTTTTTTTTGCATACATGACCACAAAAATCTGCTCACTGCAAATACTTGTAATTTATCCTTTCCAACAATAAAGTCAAAAATAGCTCTCGCCAAATCGCACTTGATCCGTGCACCAACCAGCCAAAAACTTTTTAAGCTAAGAAGTGAGAACTCTAAGGCACAGTATTGAACTCCCCACTATCATATGGTTTTTTTGTTTGTTTGTTTTGTTTTTTTTTATCTTTGAAATATTTTTTAAACTGCATAAAACACAAGTTAAATTTCAAATGTATAACTTGAAGCAAAGCCAAAACAACTTATACACATTTAACAAGTTGATCATCACACATTCACTAACAGTAGGCCCCGGTTTCAACATCAGAGCTCCAAGTCAATGTATACTCACCTGTCGGTCTTTCCTTCAAGGATCATTATAGATATTATCTTTCTAAAAAATGCCAAATGTTTCACTAACACAGGGTGATGCTGAGCCCCTCGCAGAATCCCTGAGGTATGTCAAGGCAGCTCGTTATTCATCCACATAGCTTCAGTAGAACCCGACTGAGGTCCTGTGGGAACCATTAGAGCAGATGACCCATCCTAGCCAACTACCACATTCATCCATCATGCAAATCTGAAAATCTGCCAAGCAACCAGTGTTACAGCAAACTCCACCATGTGCAATACCATACCAGCATGTCGAAAAGGGTCATAGATTGTTGCTAATAGGTATGGACACTTTGAGGTGGGGAAAAAAAGCAAATATGCTAGTCCTAGAAACACAACACCATTGTGTGGCTACACAAGCATGACATGATTTCTATCAAAAAGGATTGTCTTACCTGGTTTTGACACTGGCAGCTTGTCTCAGCAGACCTTGCCTTTAAGATCCCTTGGTCTGTCAAGACACTGGTGTTATTCAACATCCTGCTGCTTAAAGAGGCCTAATCTGAAAATAGGTTTCAGTCAATCTGTGGCCAATGTATTTCTGAAGCATTTGGCAGTTTTGACATGAACTCTGATGGAATGCAGCTATGGTACCTCCAGTGTTTTTCCTCCAGTCAGGTTCTTCCGTTGGTACTGAAGCTGGTGCCAGAGTTTGATCATCATTTGGAAACATGCTTGTTTCGTTAATATGTACTCATCTAGAACAGAAAACTCGTACTGGCAGTGTGTGAATTTCATGACACCAAAAACAATGCAATGTTTATTTAAGCACAGTGTGGATCTTCTGGGGAATTTCTTACAGACCTTATTATTATTATTATTATTATTATTAAAAGCTTTAATAGGGTAATTAAGTAGATTTTTAAACAAATACACTGAAAGTTTTAATTGGGACTTTTGTGTGAATAGAAATCTCAAGTTAAAGTTTTTTAGAAAGTTAGATTTACAAATTAAGTCTAAAAGTGACCTAAGTGTGTATTACTAGATTGATTGATTACGTTGATATAACAGCTTTATACAGTATCGGTTTTCTGAAAAAGAAACAAAAGCTGTGTTGGTAAGTTTCTGGCAATGACCTGAATACAGTGATTGCATTCTAACCCTAATGCTATAAACATCTATAAATATACTAAATACAGACTATGGATGATAAAGAGCTTAAATTTATTTTTAAAAAATGCTGTTCAACTCTTTTATGGAATATAAATCATCCGTTGAGATTTTCACTTTACAAAAATGTAATGGATTTCTGTTGATGGAATAAAAAGAATATACGTTATAGCTGCATATAAACAACTGATTGTATGTGGACGTCTTTAATCTTTCTAAATGATCTACTCTTGGAAACAATAGACTCTTAGAGTACACATTTCTACATTGTTTTGGGATAAGCAGGGAATATAATTTCAGTTACACCACCAGCATTGTTTCATCAGTGTTCAGGCCAAAAACTTCATCATAGGGTTGCCTGACTAGTGCGTATGATGTGTAGAGCTGCTTTGTATATGAGGAATGCCTGCTAGCTGGCACTGAATAAACAACAAGGTCAAATGAACGTGAAGGATTTTTTATTATTTAAAAGTGTCCATCTCATGTATGTAATCTATACTAATATTTAATATATAGACTTCTGTTTCTTTTTTTTTTTTGTTTAATAAACTATCATTTCCTGCTCAAATTCAACATGTCAAAAAACCATGTCAAAGATTAAAATATATATACATACTGTAAATAGACAGTCTCTTTTAATAAATCCAATTTAAAAACATTCCTTGCTCTTATATGCATTTTGATACATTGGATTTAAGGTCTTTATTTGTTTAAAATGATGGATCCAGTTCCATACTGTGATGATTGCTGTTTGCACCGTTATTCTGGGTGCAAAAATACCAAACCCTGTATATGTTGGCAGGTTAAACATTTGCAGATTGGCTGACTTGCACTCAGCATGGACATTTGCTCAGTGTGAAACACTTGTTCTTAAACTTGTTGAGTTTCGGTGGTTGTGGCTTTTTTTTTTTTTTGCGTACTTCTTTAGACAGCTGGATCAAAACAGACAGATGAAATTGGCTGTTTGATAGCCGCAGAGAGCTGACGTGTTTTATGTTCACAGCTGCATTAAAGAACAAATAAAGTCTGCTTAGTTTCCAGATACTTTTGGGGTTTTGACTGTAGTCCTTGTTTAACCTGCACACCAAAATTCATTCGTATTCACTACACTGTCTCACAGTAAAAGCAGTACAGACACAGCACTGCGTTTTAATCAAGGCATGTGGTCCACTGAACGATTTACAGATTCAATCTGTTGTGAAGTTATTTTCAAAACAAGATTTTATGTGTCTAATTTTAACAACTGTAGAGCAGCAGGTGATGAATATATATTTATAGGCTTTATTACATAACTATTACTGTTTACTGTTCCAACATTTTTTATCTGTATTCAGAACTAAAAGAGCAAAAAAAAGTAACCAAAACCAGATTTTTTTAAATGTTAAGGATAAATATTAAATATAAAAATTATGACTATGTCTCTTGAAACAATGGATAAGATATAGAATTGTCAGCACTGTAAGCATGGTCTTTAAATTCTGACTTTGACACTTACACAACCTCAGCTACATCACATCAGTTATAATTGGTTTCAAGCAGAGATGTGTGCTGCACTTTATTTGTAATCCTGCTTGCACAGTTGGAATATTGGTGTGTAACTTTCTGTATTATTATTACTTACGTTTATATATATATTCATGGAAATGAACAGTCTTTGATATGTCTCGGACCCACCCATTCGTGTGGGGTTTTTTTTGTTTGCAATACTGATCCATTTGAACATATTTGATCATTATTTTACATTAGGGAAAATGCTGTCGTACTGAATATTTCCTTGATTCAGCTGTGATTCAACAGTAAGAAATTACAAATCATGGGCCAAATGCTGCAGTTATTCACAGTGTGCTGAGATTCAATGTAACAGCATGATTACTAATGTGAGGTGACATTGCTTTTATACAACAGCTCTATAAACCAGAAACTGACATCTCGGACACAATTGACTTATTTTTACACTGTCAGACAAAAACAGCTCCAATTGAAACACAGCTGGATCAAGCATTATGTGTTGTCGTGCCAACATACAGACTGACTGACAGCCAATAAGAAGTCTAGTAACGGTTTCAGTGGCTGCATCTCATTCAGCTGCCTGGCTCAGTATAGTGTGTCAGGGACACTGGTAAGGACACTGGTTTACTACAACAATGACCCATTTTCCTGTAACACAACACACTTCTAATTTCTTCATCAGACACTGTGAAAACCCAAACATATATTTATGTTTTATATGTCATAGAAATTTGTCAGCTCAACCACATGCAATTCTATCATGTCACTGTAGTCCATGCAGGATCATAGACTACAAGTTTATTACATTGATTTAATCATTGAAAATAAAAAATTGTAGCTCAGTGGTAAAATTGTAGCTCAGTGGTTAAAGCTTTGGGTTGCTGATTGAAAGGTCTGGGGTATCATCAAGCTGTCCCTCTTGGGCCCCTGAGCCTGGCCCCTAACCCTCTGTGTTCCAGGAGCGCTGCATCATGGCTGACCCCAACTCCTAACATCACTGGGTTATCCAAATAAAGAATTGAATTGTGTTATAATGTACATGTGACAAAAAAAAAATCACCTTTAAAGCTTAAAAGTCATAAAACTTGAACATAAATACACTGACCAGGCATACCATTATTAATTTATAACATATAACCGGTGAGTGAATAACACTCTTTATCATGACACCTGTTAGTGGGTGGGAAATATTAGGCAGCAAGTGAACATTTTATCCTTGAAAATGTCAAATGTCAAATGTCAAAATCTATCTATCTATCTATCTATCTATCTATCTATCTATCTATCTATCTATCTATCTATCTATCTATCTATCTATGTTCCAATTTACTGTAGCTCCAATTGTTAATGCTCAACGAATCAGTACTGTTTTTGGCAGCAAACAGGGGGCCAACAAAATATTATGCAGGTGGTCATAATGTTCTCTACATTGAAACCAGCAGCTTATCTTTGCCCTATTTTCGAGCTTAGACGCTAAAGAAAAGATTCGCTTTTAATAGTAAAATTGTATTTGCTTTTCACAATGCATTGTGGGATCGTCTAGCACAACGTTGTACACTGTGCACCGGAGCAAACGTTCCTTTAATCTCCCTTACTAGAAAGCTGATTAAGACTTATCCAATGTAGTAAACTATTAGTTTGAATTGTACATTTTATGTAAAGAAAAAAGAAAAGCAGTGTGACGGACACTTTTGTAGTAAACATTACCGCTGTTTGAGTGTCGCATGTTTGATCAAATCTGTGGACTGAAACTAATCGCATAATGTCTTGTCATTCCAAACCAAAGTATTGCAAATACTTCAGTTCGTAAAAATGACAAAAAAGACATTTTACATTTAAATAGGTGCTCCTCATTTAGTGTAACATAAGGTACACATTAACACAATTAGAGTTTTTTTGGCTACAACTTCGACACCTGAAAGGAAGTATTAAACAAGCATGAAAGGCGAGTTTGATCTTTTTACATCAAAAGGCTCTGCTTTGTGTGAAGTCAAAAAAGGTCAAAGCGGGACAATTTTACCTTTTATTTAAAGAGCTCTTTTACCAGCATGAACAATACAAATGCTTTGTTGAGTAGCTTTAATGGCTTAATATTCTATTCAAATTGATCTGAATAGGTATTTTATCTACAGGCATTGATGCTAAATAGATTTACAAAAATTAGGAAGTAGATTTAGATCCTAGAGCTCACAGCAGCAAGGAATTACACCCTGAAATGACACAAGGAAAAAAACCTCAAGGAGTCAGACTCAAAATGAAACCTTTTCTTCTTGATGTTTCAGGGTCTAATGCTTATGTGTCAAAGGGGCAGTTATTTATTTACATCTATACAGATATCCAGAGTAAATAACAGTTATCTCATTTACATAATTGAGCAGTTGAGGATTAAGGGCCTTGTTCAGGGCTCAGCAGTGGCAGCGCTGGGATTTGAACTCACCCTTTCGATTAAAAGTCCTACATCTTAACCACTGAGTTATCACTTCACACTATTTACGATTATTTACTATTTACGATCTCTTGCACTTGTGTTGTATAGAAAATCAGTGAATGAAGGAAGGATCTTTTTTAAATAATTGACAAGCCAGAACATCCAGATACCCAAACAGCTTAGAACAGTGTTAATTATCTGTTGGGAGTTTCTGTATGTCAGTGTAGGTGCAAAAATAAAATCCCCTCAATCGTGTACACTTTCATCACATCCTTTCAGAGTACTGACACCTCTGTAGTGGAATAAACATCCTCTGGCTGTCTCTGTCTGAAGATCTACCTCATAAATAAATATTAAAGCTTTAAAACATAGTGGTTTGTTTTTCTTGTTCTACTACCTTTTTCTCAAATATGATTTTGGTACAATAGTATTCTTGCACCCTGGCCTATTTGTAGCAGCATGAGAAAATGATGCATTCTACTAAACTATGAATTGACGTGGTGAATATTTAAAATAGAAACATGGCCTTACAATAAATCATGGCATAATATTAACTCGACTGCGAGGTAAAACATTTGCCATGAACCATGAGGAGGACATCTGCCCTTTCCCTATTAACCCACAAAGGCTGAGGCTTACATGTGTGAGACACCTTGCTTATTCAGCAGTGTAAACACACTCCAACATGTGTGTACCATTCGTCTCAAACAATAGCCAAACACACAGCGGCCAGAAGTCCTGAAATATGTATTCATCCATGTGCATGGTTTCCAAAAACACATTTTCATGCTCTCTGAAACAAAACAGGTTTATTTAATGAGTCACCTTTCGCGTGACTAATTATTTCTATATATATCTATAGGTTTTAGCATGAAACTCCAAATGATTAATTCACAGCTGGTGGTCAGAGGAAGTCATAAACCAACCAGCGGGATTCAACTGGAAACTGTGTGCTCTTAATTGAGGCACTGAGAATAGAGTTGTGCTGTTATTTGGATGCATGAAGAAGTAGACATGATGTTTGCTGATGATGCTTGCTGTGTTCTGCAATTCAAAAATTATTGGAACCATTTGTCAAGTCTTTCGTATGTGACATATGACCTTTAATTTTTTTTTCTTACAGAAATAGTTATTTATTTATTTCTCAGAGAAGATTAAATGCAATGATTATTTGTTTATTTATCCTGCAAGATGTTTGCTAGTCATGATTGTACAAGTGGTTATTTGTTTATTTGCTAATTAAGATGTTTGTATGTTATTATTTATTTGTTCATCTGTAAGACATTTGGAAGCAATATATTATTTTAATTTTTGGCATTGGTAAGCAATGATTTTATTTGTTTATTTGTTTCCTGAAATGGTTTCATTCAATGGTTATTTGTTAATTTGATGTATGTGAAGATTATTTTACAATTTTACAATATAACAAGCTTCCATGTGATGATTATCAAACCTAATAGCTATTAAGAACTATTATATGTAAACTTTATGTTCCATATTATGTCTTAATGTACTAATAGATTAACCAGACATTACTATAATAATGGCCTTGCTCTGTGGACTTCTTTAAGTGCGAGCGTGAGAAAATAAACCGAAGGCATGGCGCGTACAACAATGTTGAGTCTTGTTCTCAGAAATCATCTCAAGTCACTACTTACTTCCTTCCATATCTGGACAGATCATTTCACGAGTCATAATTCCTTGGTTTATAAAGATGTGGGAAGACTGTGGATGCTTGCTCAAACAAAGGCTCTTTTAGCATAGTCTCAGCACAGCTGCAAGGATACAAAGCCCCCAAAACAAGTGTTTGAAAATGAATGGAGCTTATCTTTAAAAAATCTCAAGTAGCAGAGGAGTACTGTGGTTTTTATAATACTGAGTACGAAAAATTCTGTTGGCTGTGAAAGACATTTGTCAATAACCATTAGGAACAGCCATATCTAACAAGAACCACATGCTCATACACCATTTTTCCTATGTTAAAGATACTAGCAAATCAGTTAAAAAAAATAAAATAAAATGTATTTGTATACTATTCATATAATACAGGTAACAAATACATTGTTAAAACTTTTGTGAGTAAATACATTTAAGATCCATGTAAACTTTTAAAAGTAAATAAATGTAGTGCTTTTAGGAAATAATCAACATGATGATGTAATCAGTTCTTATATGCAGCGATTATATTTCTTTTACCACGGCATTTTATGACCACGAACACTTTTAAATTTATTAAAAAACATTTTTAACTATTTATTATGAATGTTGTGGAACATCAGCAATTCAAGCTAGTTATCATGCTTTCTTTATGCTGTAACAGCTTTAAATGTTAATTCTTTCACCATCATTATTTTACTGACCAATTTACAATTTTTAATTTCTTACATAATTCCAATGCATTGCCTTTCTACAGCATGGTAGTAGTATTATAAGAGTAAACATAGCTTTAGAATGGATAAGAGATTTAATCATATACGACTAAGGTGCTTTGTGTTTAAATAAACCACTGAATTCAAGTATGAATAAATTGGGCCTCATTTATCTAACCAGACACGAAAGATGTATTTGTAAATATTTGTAAGATTATTCTGGTATTTATGAAAATCATGTAATTTTTGGGGGAAAAAGCTTTTATATCGTCATTGTGTTTAGGAGAGTGTGTGCATTTGCAAAAATTTGAAGTTCTGATTGGCATTAAAGGTTATCACATACATGGATTGCTGCACTTTTATATACGGCTGTCTTACAAATTTAAGATTGCGGATTTTATTCTGAACTCAGGTTACACTAATGTTGTTATATTAGATAAGATTAGTCTTAATTTTATTGCAATTAAGCAAAGAACAAGAGCAAACCAAGCGAAACGCAATGGGCCTCCAACCATGATTGCAAAACAGCGAGGCATTGCGTGTAAAATGGGCAGGATGGAAGTAATGTGCAAGTGACATATTTAAAATTGTTTATGCTCTCCAGTTTCCTTCAATTGTCCAAAATCATGTAGGTAGGTGAATTGGCTACTGTTACAAACCAGCTGATGGTTAGGCTACACAGCATAACTAAAGCATGGGATTATGCATGTGGGACAGAGTAAACGAGTATATGGTGCAGGAATGGAACACAAGAGTAGCTCAGTCAGTGATGTATTGGGATACAATATAAAATATATTCATTGTGTGAGTCTACACCACAAGTGCACTAAACTGCTCCTGTGCATGAGTGTGTATACAGTGTTCTGCAATGAGCCTCCAATTGTGAATTATCACAGTTTGCCAAAGATAAAATGGTTAAAGAAGATGAATGAAATGTCTTTATTCCTTGCTGAGTGATCCTTTATTGAGCAGAGTTATTCTAGAAATTACATGTATTGTTTACATATGTAGTCATTAAATAACTTGCTGACATGATTGATTGATTGGTTGGTTGATTGGTTGATTTATTGGTAAATCAATTTGTGATTGTTTTTTGCACAATTGCAATTAAATCACCATTATCCACAAATAACCGTTTTTTTATTTTTTATTTTTTATTTATCCGGGCTTGGGACCAGCACTAAGAGGGCTTGTGCAACCCTAATAGCTGGGTTTTACACAACAAATATATTTAAGCCTCAGAAAAACAGAAATAACTGATACATTTAGATTAGATTTATGATTTATTAGATTTATGTGATTTATCATGTTTGCCCCTGTATGCCGAAAGTTTGCGTATCCTTTACTTGCTTTGGGGGTTTCCTCTGGATAATCTGGTCTCCTCCCTCAGTCCAATGTTGTCGGCTAATTGCCATTCCCAAACTGTTAGTGTGTGTGCAGTTGTGCCCCGCACAATTGTGCACTGTCATAACTGTCCCACTTGTGCACAAAGAGTTCTCTGGGATTCCCTGTATTCTTGGTTTAGGATAATAAATATAGAAAATGTATGGAAGTTTTAAAAAAATGAGGCAAATAAAAAACCTGACAGCATCTATGGGCTTTATGAACTATATATTTACATCAAATTCACCGCATTTGCTTAATTAGTTCAGGTTTTGAAGTATCTGTAAAGATAGTACAATCTCAGAGCATTTTACGATGTGTTTATTAATAAAAATTTTACCATGATAGGTTTCGTATACTTCAAGAAACGATATCAGTGTGTAGTATACAGACATTTTACCATATAGTCTATACACATTGTGTATATAATTAGGAAATCCCACAGCCAGGCTTCACAAAAGAACCTAATTTTTACTAAAATGATGCTAAAATATTCATACTGGAAAGCAGATTGGTAAATGTTTGTAAGTCTGCATGGGTGGCTAAAGTCTAGGGAAATGTCAATGTCATATATTAAAGTGCATGTTGTCCAAAATAAGCTGAATCAAGACCTTTTTCGTGTGTTTAGCTTTCCAAAACTCTAAGCCTAACTAGCCCTGGTGGACTTTAGTAATGTGAAGTATTACAGTGTTTAAAGCTATGCAGTTACTTGCTGTGGTTGATATTGTGCAGAAGGCATTACATGTCAAGTCTGGGTGAAGCTTTCATACAGTTTGACTGATTTAAAGCTAATTTTCAGTTCTGAAATATTCTCCTTGCAGCATAGTTGGGTTATTTTCCCTTAATGCTTTGCAAAACTTGGTGGTTGAATGATGAGTTAAATTAGGAGAGTTTGAATCATCAAACTAGACCCTAGTTAGCCAAATTGCCAGTTGCTGGAAGTCTAATGTTTCTGTTACATTTTAATAACTTTTGGTTATAATTGTTATGCAGTCAGAAAGCCATAAAAAATGCTTATCTGCTAAATGGTGTATAGCAATACCATGGCAGGTTGTTCTTCAACCTCCAATTATTTCATAATGACTCTGTCTGGCATATTTCTCATAGTCCAAGATAATATCTAACAATGAAAATGTTCATATTCCGTATTAGTAATTCATTTTTTAGCATGACATATTTTCCTAATAAGATTTTATATGTCAATGGTATGCCAATCATTTTTAATGTAGCTGATCATCTTGGTGATGGATTTCAAGAGCTAGCATGACTGTAATAACTAGAATACATTAGGTACATTTCAAATTAAGTTATAAAAAGTTTTCTTTCTTAAAAAAAAAGCATAACAGCAGGTTTCAGTCTGTGTCTTCTAAAATGATAGAGTGTGACTGCTGGACCACAGGAATAGGGATGTCTATTCAAAGTGTACAATACAATACAATACATACAAACTAAAGTACGTCATTTATCCTATCAGTTATTTTGCACAACTTATAAATAGTCTGTTTATCCATCAAAAAACATTTTGAAATATTGAAAATAATAATTTAAACCACTTCATCATATATATTGCATATTTCAGTGAAGATTGTAGCATGTTGCAATACACCTCAGTCACTGCAAATCATTTTTCTTATCCAAAAAGTATAAACAAAAAAATAAATTGGTTAAATGTATTATTAATGTTTTTATAAGAACCACATATCATAGGATAAAATAAAGAAATTTGTAATAATAATATTGAGGAAGTCAGGTGTGTCAGAGAGTATGTGAGAGTGGTGCTGGACATGAATGAGGACAGTGTGACAGCAGTGAAGTGTGCAGTAGGAACGACAGACTGGTTCAAGGTGGACTGCATAAAGGATCGGCTCTGAGCCCTTTCCTGTTTGCGCTGGTTGACGGATGAGGTCAGACAGGAGTCTCCGTGGACCATGATGTTTGTGGACAATATTGTTATTTGTGATGAGAGTAGGAAGCAGGCTGAGTAGAGCCTGGAAAGGTGGAGATATGCACTAGAGAGAAGGGGAATAAAAGTCAGTAGGCGTAAACAAAGTACATGTGTGTGAATGAGAGGAAAGGGCAGTGGAGTGGAGCAGTTGCGGGGAGAAGAGGTGGAGAAGGTGGAGGAGTTCAGGTACCTGGGATCAACAGTGCATAGTAATGGATAGTGTGTTAGAGAAGTGAAGAAAAGAGTGCAGGCAGGGTGGAGTGGGCGAAGAAGAGTGACAGGAGTGATTTGTGATAGTAGGGTAACTGCGAGAGTGAAAGGGAAAGTTTATAGGACTGTGGTGAGACCTGTGATGTTTTATGGTTTAGAGACAGTAGCATTGATTAAAAGACAGGAGGTGGAGCTGGAGGTAGCAGATCTGAAGATGTTAAGGTTTTCGTTTGGAGTGACGACGATGGACAAGATTAGAAATGAGTTTATTAGAGTGACAGTGCATGTAGGACATTTTGGAGACAAGGTGGGGAGGCGAGATTGAGATGGTTTGGACATGTGCAGGGGAAGGACATGGGGTATATCGGTAGGAGAATGCTGAGGATGGAGCAGCCAGGAAGAAGAAAAAGAGGAAGACCAAAGAGGAGATTTATGGATGAGGTGGGGGAAGAAATGCAGGTGGTTGGGGTGTAAAAAGCAGATGTAGTGGATAGGGGGGTATGGAGACGGATGATCCACTGTGGCGACCCCTAACGGGAGCAGCCGAAAGAAAAAGAAGAAGAGTAATATTAGGAAAAGAAATTCTAGCATAAATATATTTTTGATTATATTTATGTCTGTGCAGTTATTTATTTATAATAATTAAAAATGTCTCCAGTGCCCCCATATAGCATTATGTGTCAGATAATGTCCTATATCATAATGTAAGTATTATATTATTGATTATTGATTTTTTATAAAGAGGCATATTATATGCTATGTTTTTTCCTACTATTCTACATTATTTTTCAGGAAGGAACATTTAGAATAATGCTGTAATAGTAAATTACAATATGAGTTTTAATATAAGTAAATCTTTACATTCTTTAAAATGATTTTAAAAAAGTGTTTTCTAATAGAAATGATATAAAATGCACTTATTTCCTTGTGCTTGACCGGCACCGGTACTGTATATTTATTTCCAGTTTCTTTTCATATTCTTTCATGTTGTGCATTGTAAAGCAAACAAAATATAAAATGCTATATACATTTTACAATAAACACTCAAATGTGCATTTGCACTTGTTAATGTGCTAAATGTATTATACCTTCTCAGCAGTGTTACCACAGGCTGCAATTTCCAGGATAATAGCATGACTATTTTATTAGTTGTTAGAATTTTAATTGAATGTATAACAAACCCCACAAGACCTTGCTCCAAGCAGATTAAAGAAATTACATTATTGTTGTTGCTTTCGTGTCCTTGTTCCAGGTGCCAATTCCCAAGCTGTTACAAATAGATAAACGTGACATGAAGGACACTCCATTTTGGGCCCACAGCTTAGAAAGGGTTAGGAAAACAAAACAGATACCCTACAGGGCAAATGACAAAAATAGCACCAATGCATTGGAAAAAGCAGTGTAACATCCTCTCAAATGCCCTTAAACACCATGACAATGAAGGTTTGTGTTAGTGCTTCCTGCTTCTAGAGCCGCTTTACAAATAAAGTACAAATAAATCACAGTTAATGATATAATTTTGTGAATTCTCTCTCACTGTATCTCACTCTTTACCCTGGATGTCCTTTAGATAGTTCTGGGACAATGAGGAGTACAGGAGCATCAGCCTCGGACTCAATGCTGCCATGACATGACGTATGTCACATCAGCTTCACCACTGCCAATTCAGGACCCCTGCCTCAACATTCTACTGTGTTCTATACTACTGTTCATACATTATATCATTACCTACCTACCTACCTACCTACCTACCTACCTACCTACCTACCTACCTACCTACGTAACCAGCCACCCACCCACCTACCAACCAACCTACCTACCTACCTACCTACCTACCTACCTACCTACCTACCTACCTACCTACGTAAACAATGCCCCACCTATCTATCTATCTATCTATCTATCTATCTATCTATCTATCTATCTATCTATCTATCTATCTATCTATCTATCGAGAAGTGGTTGGAGCTCAGTGAATAAAGCTCCTATCAGAAGGTTGGCCGTTCAAGCTCCGCTTTTGTTCGGGGGGCCTGTAAGGAAGGCCCTTAACTACCTTACTTTATTTATTATATGTGCTGCTTGCAGTCACTTTTTCTGAATCTTCATATCTGTGATTACACTTCAGACTTCTGGTTAAATAGTTGTCTTGATGAAAATTCTTCATCAATTAAACTGCCGCTATTCAGTACAGGTTCTTAATTTTTAAACCATCACGTGTCTACTTACTGACAGATTCCACTTACCCTGGCCTTGCACAACATGAAGCACTTAAAAGTTTCATTCCCTGGTGATAAATCATTATTCACTGAACCATAATGATGTTTGTAAAAGTAGCTGCTTCAACAGTGGTCATACAGTCAAGCTGAGACAGATATACTGTATATGTTGTGATTGGCCTTACCAGCATGCAGAACGAATGGCTACTCAGTTCAACCTTGGACTAAATCCATTTTGTTCTAGATGTTGTTTTTGTTTTTTCACGTTCAGGCTGTAAACTATGCACATTAGCTCAGCACATTAAATGCCAATTATAACAAGCCTCATATATGCTTGCAACATGATTCATAGATGCTCCATACCTGGTTGCCAAGTCCAGCAATGGGTCAAATCTTCCGTTCACTCTTTACCACTTTGCTAACTAGATCTGGGATTTTTTTTTTTTTTGTCTTTTTTTCTTTGGCCCAAGAATGTGTTGGTTTTGGATGCCCTTGGTTAACGTATCCTTTGATAAATTCACGGATGCTGGATGTTTGTTTAAGTCTCGTGGCACATTTAATGTGGTCATTACAGAGAAATTCCAAATTGACCACTGTAAATGTTAAGCATCACTTATGTGAGTTTCAAAAGCCTTCTTAGCATGCTGGAAAGTTAGTATTTACCTCCAAGCCATTTTCCTGCTTAGCTTGCACATCTGGATGCAGTGCCAGTAGTCATGTTCTAATGGTTATAGTGCATGCTCTATTGGATATAACATAATGTAAAGCATGTTACATGCTAGTACCCGTAACACACTGCCTTTTTAAATATTATTTAGCATTTAATGAATACAATTCTCTTGAGGTTTGGTTTATAATTAAAAATGGTACCTTAGTTATAAGTAATTTCAAAGAACCTAATTGTACCTACCCTATGGGTGATTAACAAGGACACAATTTTAATGACATCACTATTTTCTGAAAAAAAATAACGGTAAGGACAGTTGTCAGAGCAGTCAATAAATTCTTAAGTTAAACATTTAAACAAAGGTCAAATACACAGTTAAATCACATGTTTTCTTCCAAAACATGTGGAGGCTGTGTTTTAGAGTCTTGGGATTCATAAAACATTCAAATAGTGCACTTTGTCAGCAAAAATCACTCCTGAATAGTGCAAATATTATACTTTATTGTAACTTCGAATCCCTTGAGTGTTAAAATACACCACCAGTATCAAAATGAAGGGTTGTGTGGTTATGTAAAAGTAAGCATACAAATGCTGCCGATTGCATGTGGTTATAAGGAAATGTGTGGGGAAAACATGAATTTGTTAGAGTTCAAATAACTACATAAGAAAAACATTCTCTTGTATATTTATAAGCTTAAGATATGGGTTGAATGTATATGTTCAGACACAAACTAAATTTTAAAACTAAAACTAAAAAAATAGATACATCCTTCAATGTAAATTGTATCTTCATCACCAACTTTTCTAAATTCTTCATTCATACCACAAGACAAAATGAGGAAACACATAGTATTGACTAAAAGTGTACTAATATTTATACTATATATATTATATATATATATATATATATATACAAAGATTTATGTTTTTTGATTAAACTGCATGTTTGTAATTGTTTAATAGTTATTTGGTATTGTTTAAAATATTTAAAAAAGGTCAACCAATAAACAGTAAAAAGTTCTTTGTTTGTTAATATTTATAAAGAGGGTCAATATCCGTGTAGGATACTGTAGAGTAGTGTAGATGTACGCAGTACTGTTTGAAAACCTGAAAACAGCAGACATGTTGCATATTGTTTTCTTCACAGTTCTGTGTTCTGCACTGTTGCTGGTGTGAAGTAAAGTGTATAATGCCACATTTAGCCTACAAAATGAAAATTCCTGTGCAGCATGTTTATTCATTAAACTCAGGAGCCCATGACCAGCCCTATGAACTAATTTCCTTCCTCAGAACGCTTCAGTGCCTTCTCATCCCAGACATTGTCGTGGTCAGTAGATAGGTCAGAGGTCAGGAGGCATGTCAGAGACCAGTACTCAATGTGCTAAATAAATCCTAGATTCAGTTAAAGAACTAGAGCGTATTTTGTTCATATTTTAGTTCCTAACAATTACATGAACCTATTCGAAAACATAATATACAAATGTCTTTTCATTTGAATGAAATAATATCTAATTATCTTTCATGTACTGTTTATACTTACTTTCCCAACTGTATTTTACCTACTGACAAAATCCTGACCAAAATTACTTTGGGTTTGCTATTTCAATGAGCCAGATTTAGATTTCTTTTATGGAAATAAACACAACTCACTTCCCATTTATACTGGAAGCAAAAATAAAGAAAAGCATGTAAGGCCAGTCAGCTTTCTAAGAGACTTATGGTTTTCCAGTTTCTGTATCCTTACTGTGTGGCCTTTCTTTAAGAATGCTGCAGATATACTGACATCATTTCAACAAAGAAATCATTGTGTTCACGCCATATTAATGCTACTCTATACTACCGATTTATTATTTAATGCTCAGAACGTTCTGACTTCACCTCTGATGTTTTAGACAGCCTTACATAGATCCTCAAAAAATCTGCAATTTTCCAAAATCAGTTCATGACTTGATCGTAGCCCTGATCTACCTGAATACTGAACCACTGTGGTGATTGTAAAAACTGTTCTTTGTTCATCTCAGCATTACTATTCAAATATATTGAACATCATTTCAACAAACCAGAATCGCTTTGACTCTATTCTTTTACACCTTTGCACTGTAATGTCTTATAATCCCACAAACAACAAACAAACGAATAAATACATGGTTGTACACTCATGTTGGCTAAAAGTGATTTGGAGTTGATCCATTTGCAAGCATGTGACTTTTAATAACAAAACTAATTAAACTATAATGTACACTTTCTATGTTTCACTTTCCCCCTCGTTTTACGAATTTACTTAAGATTAACTCTTAGATTTATTTGTAGTTCTGACTCTCTGATTTTCTGATCCATTATTTTGTTACTATTATTCAAATGCTTGCAAATGAATCCATCTTTGCCTTTATCTTTCTAATTTTTGTCATGATTGTGTATTTGTTGTTTGCACACTTATTACATGTTTGTTACTTTATTTTTGTTTGTTTATTTCACTTCTTTTCCCATTTCTTACTACCTGTAGCTGAGTCACCATGTTCAACCACAGGTAGTAAGATTTAAACTACCAGGATAAACCACCAAGATTTAAACCACACGGTTTAACTAAATCTGGCTTACTGACTGACAGATGTATGCTCATGCTCATTTTTACTTTTTATTCTGAACATACTCATATGCTTTAGGTTTTGGTAAGGTGATGCTGTGGGATTCATACTTTTCTCAATGTCAGCAGCACAGGTCCAGATGCCTCTGGTAAATCTAGTCTTTGCACTGTTCAGTCTCACAAAGTTCACAATACAGCTGCTTAGTTTTAAAATCTCTCAGTGTGGTTTCAGGGGTTTTTTTGACAGTGAAGACAGGACTTTCAACAATCTTTTCATCATATTAAAAGCTATAAACCAAAGGCTCATCCAGCACCAACAACTGAGCTGATCAAAGATTTGCCCGAATATAGACGATGGAAGAGTCATGGAGCAAATGATGAATAGATGTCTGATAAAACACAGCAAGGGATATATGGAGTATCTGCGAATATAATAGACATTCTTCTACTCACATCTGTCAACAGGAATTTTAGAGGCATTCTCACCCCCCAGAAATCTGGAGAAATCTGCAGGTTCTACTTATACCTGGAGCAACACATGTCTGAGGCCTGTGTTTCCTCTATGAAAATCTTTTTCTTCTTGGCTGACTTGTGATCTAAGCTCCTTCTGTTTGCCAACTCAAATTTATAACCTAATACTCTGGCTTAAATTCTTCCTTATAGGCTAGATCTCTATCCATCCGCTAAAGTAACACTAAGCATTTTTTCTTTTTTAAAGTGTTTGTAAAGCATCTTACACTGGCAATTGATTAATGCTCATACAGTAGTAGAACCTTTTTATCTTCATTGTACAGGAGATCTGCTAGAAGACAGACAAAAGGTCTGCTTTGACAGAGCAGACACACAGAACTAAACAAAAAGTCATTTATGTGATTCATATAAAATGTAACAGTGGGTAGCTGTTATTCGGAAAAAAGGTGGAGGCATGCACTGATGACATCCGGCGACCGATTCTTTAAAAAGAAATCTGTTCCAGTAAAAACAAATGGATGTTTTTTTTGGAATCATGCTCTACTTTATAAACACAGATAAAAGAGGTTAGATGAGGTAGATAAAAGATAGAAGAGGTTTCACTCTTTCAAAGTCTACTAAAATATTACTATAGTTGACTATGTGTCATGCGGCTGTTAAGTGCAGAACAGGATCAAGACTTGTAAAATCATACCTTTTTTTGGTTTGTAGCCGAATGAAAGAGCTTTAAACTGTATGGTGCTTTTCCATAACGTCAAAAACAACTAATTATTTCATTTTTAAGCAGGAGAGCAAAACATATGAAAATGTTTACAAATCTAATTCAATAAAAAAACAAAAACAGTCTCTGCCTTGGCCAGTGCTCTATACAGAAAACTCTTTGTAATAAATATTGAAAAACAGCAATTTCAGACGAATTTGTTGTAAAAAAATGTTTAAATTTAAAATCTATCTACTGTATATTACATTTAGATAAAATCCACTGGCATGTCATCTAAACACAATAGAAAAGATTAGACATGAGAAAACAGATTTTTTTTTGCTCGAAGCAATTAATGTAAACACAAATTACAAATGTGCCTACATTTAAATAGAGCCCCGAATTTGCGGAATAAATATTAAACTTTACTCAATATTATAACTCTCATATTCTCTCATATTTATACATTATATTGGTATAAATAAAACATAATAATAACAAAAATAAATATAATAACAATAACAATAATTATTGTTATTTTTCTTGTCATTGTTAGTATTATTATTATTATTATTATTATTATTATTATTATTATTATTATTATTATTATTATTATTGTTATTATTATAGTATTTAAATACCTCATTTGATAAAATGTACACATATAACCCAATTCCCATGCTGCAAGAAAAAAACTCAGTAATTGTGGTTACACTACATTAGCCACAGTATTTTATGTCGCTTAAATAAAGCCACATGTTTAAACATTTTAGGTTATTTTATTTAACTTTTTTTTATCCTGGTAACATGAGCCAAATTTCCAGAATCAGCCTGGGTTAGTAAACCTTATACACCTTAGCATTTATTTCAAGCCTCATAGACCGTTAAACTATTTTCATATAAAAGAATGTCAATAAATATTTGTAAATGTGGGTTTATAATTAACAAAAAATTATTTGAATACATTTTCATAACAGTTAAATTTGGGGTTAGGGTTAGGGTTAGGGTTAGGGTCTATTCAAATAAAAGAAACATTTGTTGACAAGGAATCTGTGTACTACATATAGTTAGTATTATATATAGCACACCTTTTTGGTTTCCATAAAAATGTTGGTAGTTGCATCCACAGACATCTGGGCAGTACAGTACAGTAGGCCCAGACAAACACAGATGTTCAGTGAATTTTGACCATCTGGGGACCAAGGGGACCATAAGAAAGATTTAGCTACATGCTAGGAACTTATAGACACAAAGCCAAATGCTCAGAGTGTTAACTCAATCTTGAAGCATTGCCACTTCAAGGTAGTCTGGCCAGTGTCAACTAAGCCCATAAATTGTCAAAGATTTCTCCTAAAGCATATTATCCTGTAACAGCTATGAATTATTTAGTAACTGCAGTGAATTTAACAGGAAAGGTATGTAGTTACAAGAATGAAGAATGCAAGACTCAGAGGTCTGACAGTTTCTAGGAATTTATGGGTTAATTAAAGCCACCCACCCCACATATGTCATCAGCACTCAAAAAAAAAAAGAGTTTATTTAGTTAAAACTGTGCAGTTCTACAATTATAGTAGAGACGTAACCAAATGCAGATCTGTTATTCCTAAACAGACACGAATATAGAAATGAATAGTAAGTGCAACATTTTGGGGTATTATTTTAGAAAGCTTGCCCAGAAAAAAATGCCAGACTGCAATATTCAGGGAATGAAGTATTAAAAGATTGCAAGCATGAGACTATAAAAATCAGGTTTAAATTCATATACAGATATGACTATCTGGAGTACTAAACTGTACACAGATTTGGCGCTACTTTGTAGGACTCCTAAAACATGGCCATATAAAACAAAAGGACTAAATTAAAGTGTTTTGCTGGAGTACTTTAATACACACGACTAGCTGTGTAAGTATATTTAAAAGACTGTGAAGTAGTGTAAAATAAAATAGCTTTTTTCCTCCATTAATGGCAGCCAGTGCGAGGAACTAAAAAACAGAGACACTTTCCATCAAACCAGAATCTTCCTCAGCGTTCCAGCTGCCCTTGCTGGGTGTTTGAAACGGATTACAACTTACTGTGCATAGCTAAATCCTTTGGAAAACATTAGCGTGTTGGTTAGGGCAGTAGCAGAGGTACCAGTGAATAAAGTAATGCAGCACTGGCAGGCTTCAGAGAAAGGAAATAGGAAACAGCTGTGGCAATAATCTGGAGGGAGGACATGTTTGCATGACTGGCACATGGGAGCCAATGCTACAGGTGATTTTAGTCATGAAATCATGATATGATTATGCTTCATAGCAACAAGACGCTTAAACCAAAGAACTGTTAACATGTTGTTTAATGGAAATGTATTTCTGTTATTTTTCAGTGAACAAGAATTTATATTACTGAGATGTAATGTGGCTTTGAAAAGTCTAGGAATGTAACCAAATAACTTTTTTTTAGGATTGAACTGTTAATGTGTTCTAAACAGACAAATAGGAGGTGCAATATTTATTGCAAAGACCTGAGGGACAGGGATACCACAGATTCTTACATTTATTTGTGGGCATTTAGTTATGAAACTCAGGAGGATAAATAAAGACTGCAGTTACAGGAGTCATGCTAAGTAACTGTCTGTGTCTGTGTAGTTTGAATTAGGCTACTGGTTGAGGCAGTTATTTATTTGGGGAAGTAAATGAATTAATAAAACCTTCTGGTTTAATGCACAACTTTGGGTTTGAATATGAATACAAATCAGGGATCTGTTGAACCGAGATGTAAAAAAGTAAGTCCATTGATTTGCTGGCAGGTTTTCTTTGGACTGGTTGTATGATGGCCTGTAGTTGCCAATATTTCGTTTTAAGGCAAATAATCAAAAAACATTGGTTATGATAAACTAATCCTGAATTACAGTACATGTTGTAAAAATATATTGCAAAGATTAAGAGAAATGTATAAAGTGAACAAAGGCCTGCAATGTGATTAAAATACTTTCAGATTGTGGAAAGACCCATAATAAACTTTTCACTTACGAAAGACTGGAAAAAATTTTCTTACTGTTATTTGTGTGGCTAGACTTTGGTTGTTTTGCACAGTTTTTTGACATGCACCTGTTTTGAAAGTTTTGCTGAAACCTGGCAACGCTGATACAGATACAAATATTAAGAGCACTAAATAAATACAGATTCAGATGTCACTGTGTTACACGCCAATGCAGATAAATGGTGTATTTGCTTCACACCTCTCCTAAAATTTCTTTAGACTTTCATGTACAGTAGAATGGTTTAATGTACACACATCAAAGCATTCAGCACATTTTCTATACATATGTATTCAACAGATCCTCTGAGTATAGAAACGTGTGGGATTCAGGTCTGGACCACCATGGCTCAATGAAAGTAGGTGAAGCAAACTTTCTTGCTGTCATATTCGCCTCATTATTCATCCTAATGGTCTGAGCTGACATATCCCACTCATTTTACAATTGTGCGCTATTTCTGGAGCTCAACTCCCAGGATATCCTGTGCAAAGCTTCCCGTGAGAGTTAAAACCTCTTTCACAGGAAGAAGTGGCAGATATATACTCTACCACGCCACATGAATTTTAACTTGCATGAAAGTTTTAATGGCATTCTTTGATGTCTGGACAGCATAGAAGAAATGGGAAACAAGTTGTGAGAAGGGTTGTTTTTTTTGCCTTGTAAAACTGCTCCTTGGTGGGTTGCCCTAAAAGCAGTTGCAAGCCTACCATGCCAATGTACAGAGGACTGGTTCTCTTACTACTTTAGCATATTGAGGATGAAAGAACAGAAAGTGGCAGACAAGTGTGAGGAAAATAAATGTAAAACACAGAGCACTTCCTGCAGACAAAGAAAATATTTTTTTATCCCACACAATCTAAATTTAATTCAGAGTGGATACAACTAATAACAATTCCAACAATAAAAAGACATGTTTCATACTTTTTCTCAACTTCTACCTTTCTTAGGGCTAATGTAAATTGTCCCATACTTCGAGCATAATTACACAGATCAAAACATCAATAGCACACCATTACCTGTTGTTTAGCCATTGCTTCCTTTTCATATCATGTGCTGAACTTTACATGGTTGAATCCCAATGAAAACAGTCCAGCAAAAAAAAAAATCTGCGTTTCATAAAGATAATTTGATCCAGCCGTCTCAATTAAAGTGGAAAAGGAAAAGAGGAAGTTCCATCCACATTTATGGTCCCTCTCAAACCCCAGAACATGCCGGCTACATCATTGATCTCATATGGCCTGGGTGACCATAAAGCCGCTGAACACTGCACATGCAATCGTAACTGTTTAGTGCTGACATTGCACAGTGCACATCAGACTCAAATGATACCTCTAAACATAAAGCAGTCTAAAGCAATGTAAAATAATAGACCCTGAAGGTATTGTTCTGGTAGTGTTTAATAATTGTTGTCTACTGCATAAGTAAATCCATACAACAGTGTCAGCATTGTGCAAAATATTTAGTAACCAAGAGATTCCTGATTTTTGTCTTCATTCTTGTACTATTACAGTTTTGCTGATGCCTTGAATGCATCTTTCCTGCTATATCAATATGAGTTAGCCAGCTACATGTATTCATTAATTCATTCATGTTCAGTAACCACGCTATCCTGATCAAGACCTGGTGTATTCAAAATTCACTTAAACAGTGGGCACAAGCAATTAATACACCCTGAACAATATCTTAGAGCACAGCACACACACACACACACACACACACGCACACACACACACACACACACACACACACAAACACACACAAACACACACACACGGTCACACATAAGGACAATTTAGAGTAGATAATCCACCAGAACTGTGGACATGAGGAGAAGCCAGCTGTGATTTGAGCAGAATATTTTCTGCAGTTCTGCAACAGATAATTTTCATCAGTTTTCATCAATCAAATTTCAATATTCAGGCAGTATTTTAATGAGTGATTATGTGGGTGGCAACTGTCATAGATAATGTAGTGGTTCTCTTGCTAAGCTTATTAACAAGCTACAGTACTCCTGAGCATGGACCTTTACTTCGACAATGAGCTAAACTATTCTATGCATCACAATGCAGAGGCATTTAAACATTACCTGAAGTCAAAATGGAAGTGAGAGCTCAGTGGATAAGATGTTTGGATCAAAAGGTTGTGAATTGGCACTGCTGGGTCTTTGAATCCTTTAATGCTCATTTGTATAAATATATCCACCTGGAACATTGACCCTGGTAAATTGGAGAAACCAAAGTTTGCATGTGGTGACTCTAAATGAGTGCCACCCAGATGTGCTCTAACAAACAGAAACTTGAATATGATCAAGCTTCCTCATTAAAGGAATGTGATCTTTAAGCTGAAAGTCAAGCCCAATACAAGATCTTTGCACCTGGTGGTTATGTGCTCACATGTCTAGCATTGGTAATGAAAACACCAGACAACTGGTTGCAGCATGAGAATGGAAGATACCAGCAGATCTTTTTTTCAGTTGACATTTCCTGACTGAAACCTCAGACAAGACCTTGTGCTGTAGAGCTTACATTGCACTAGGAAGATGCCATGGATGAGAACAATGAGTGCAAGAGATGCTGAACAATAATGAAGGCTCAAGATCCAATCACTAGAGGTGGGCTGTAGAAGATCTGTAATTCTTGAAGGTTTCTAAAATAGTTCATTGCTCATTGGCAAGCCACCAAAGCCACTACCCCCTGCCCCCCAAAGTCTCCAAATCCAGGGGCTCTGTACAAAGAGGAAGGACCCTCTCTGGGCCCAGGATTAAAAAAAAGAGCAAATTTGAGATTTAAGGTTTTACTAGTAAATGATTTGTAGATGTAGTGGGCTTATCAAGTGAAACACTCATAGTGGAGTGTGCCTAGTTGATAAACTATGCTTAATCAGTAGTAAGTATACATGCTTATGGATTATTGGTCCACTCTATGTGATTATGTTTTATTAAAGCCAGATTTTATAAATACTATATTGTAGAATCATAGCACTATTACTATTTCATCTCCTTCATTCTATTAGCTACTGTGGCATGCTTTATACCACAGTGCTTTCATGTTGCACAGCTCAACATGTTCTCAAAGACGTTTTTTTTACCAACAGACTCTACCTTCATAGTAGGCATCGGTCTGAACCAATCAATCACATTCCTGCTAACTATATTATGTGTACTTCATGAGCCATATGAGGAGTACATTTAAGGAGAAGGCCTACAAAGAACTAACATCAAGAATACTAAATTGGCTCCAGAATAGAGTCATATGGCCAAAGGCTATTCATTAATTTAGTGCTTCCAAATGTTTCAGCTACAAATACAACACAGACCTGAAGTGCTCAATGCAGCTCACAAGAAAATGTGCCAGTGTTGTATATTTATCAGAGTAGGTTATTCGGCGTTCTCTGTGCTTTTTTTTTTTTTACATCACATGTTGTAAATCTGCAATCGAAACATATTAGAAGCAGATTTCAGGGCAACACAGTAGGCCATGTGGAAAAGACATGCCACGTTTCCACGTCTCCGATCTATCACGCCTAAGCTATCTGTCAGCTACCTTGTCATGAAAACAGTGCGTTTCAGACATGCCCGATTCCCACGCAAGGTTGATATTTGACAAATTTACATATGCTTTAATTCAGAAGAAGTGCTTTGAACTTCAAATTTAAAGCAGCATTTCGGTGCCAGCTATTTCTATTTCGTTGCAGAAATGCTCTCCTTAGCGGGAAGCTCAGCCATGCACAAGCTTCTCATCGTATGGCTACTCTGCACAAGATACAGACACCACATTAACCCAGAACATATGGGCTGGGTTTGCTTTTACTTTACATCAAACAGTGAGTTTTACAGTTCTGGATGAATCAGTGTAATAAACAAATATAGAAGAGAATAATTAAATAAACACAAACATAATTACTACTACTACAAGTACTACTTCTACTACTACTACTACTACTACTACTACTAATAATAATAATAATAAAAATAATAAGAGAAGAAGAAGAAGAAGAAGAAGAAGAAGAAGAAGAAAAAGAATGATACAGTTTACAGTTTAATAATCAATCCGTTTCATAATACTCAAGACCAAATGTCAGAGAAACCCGAGAAACAGAGAAACTTAAGGACTTTAGTATAAATAAAATTAATATAAACATATTCCACAGTCATAACATTTTCCTGCTGTTTTTCTGTATATTTGTATTATGATCTCTAAAAACCCAGAATCTGTAAACAATATACAGTAAATCCAGATGTTATTGGGTGGCTGGGGTTGTCATTTGGAAATCATTTTTTAATTGTAAAAACATCTTTTACAGAACCATGGAAATGTTTGACTTTTATAGGGAAAGTTTGCACCTTCTATTGTCACTGTATATATAATTTCACTGAGACCATTTAGAAAAATGCTATGCATTACCAGAACTGACATAATGCAATAAATGTCCTGTCTTTCTACTGTCTTGTTCAGATTGAATTTTTCAATTAAGATGCTACTTCAGTATACTGTTGACATAATGTTGATAAATAAACATACTCTGTGATTTTTTTTTTTTTTTTTGCATGTTGTATTAAAGCAACAACTGCACAGCCCACTAATAAATCTTGTTAGATATGGTACCTGTCACAACAAATGTTAATTTAGAATAGATAAGATGGTATAGATGTTGATCTGAAGGCCACTTTGATCATACATCAAGTTACATATAGTATTTCACATAAAAATGAATGTTTGCTCAAAAAAAAAAAGTCCAATTCAAGAAATTCAGCATGATTATAGTGGTAACTATTTTGCTGCATATATAATGTAGTGTGTGCCGTATGGTATGAGCACTGACAAGTGGACCTTCTGCTTCTGCATGCTCTTCTCCATCCTCTAAACTTTATGCGAAAACAGACACGCGAGTGCTGCCAGCATTGCTTTAGAGTCTAAAGCAATGCTGCCAGCACACGCGTGTCTGTTTTTTGAAGCCAGCTTCAGCACCTGATGCACAGCATGAGGACTAAACTTTTTTGATCAACCCTTGTGAGGTCTTTTCCGAGCGGAAACCGTCTTGGAAAACCTCTATATAACCCTGGCGACTAAACAGTTACTCAGTTTCAGTGTGTTATCGATCTTCTTATAACCTAGGCCATTGTTGTGGAGAGCAACAATTTAAATTTTCAGAAAATCCTCAGAGAGTTCTTTGCTATGATGTGCCATGTTGAACATCCAGTGGTCAGAATGAGAGAATTGTACAGAGTTTGAACGGCTCTAATACAAGATGCACAAATTTGTATGGTTCTGACAAGCAGACAAACACATGAACATGATGATTAGGACATGTGGCTTTGCATGGTTACATGACGTACAGCTGTTATCACTTATGGTTTACTCACTTTTGTTTTCAGCTATTTTGACAATAATGACTGTATGTTGAGACATTCTTAGAAGGCACTGTTGAGAATGCTGCACAATGACTACTCTAAAATATATCCAAGCTCCATTTCTGTAGTATTGCCCCTTTAGAAGAAATACTAAAATAGTTGCAGACATTTGAAGTGTGTACTTACTTTTTTGAGATACTGTATATGCATGCATGTATATGACACAAGTTCCCTAACATGCAGCATCACAAAGGGCATGTTTCAAACAATACCCAGTCTCCTTGTGTTCAGGAGTGTGTGTTTACACCTAGAATAATACAATTGAAGATATATAGAATATGTGAGGTCAAAATCTTTGTATATTTGCAATGTTGTTCAACTTTCAACCCAGCAAAAAGTGAAAAAGAAAGTGAGTTTGTGGGTTTTCTCAATGCAATTATTTTCATTTATGTTTATGGCATTTGGCAGACGTCCAATTATATTATAGCAACTTAGCAGTTATTTCATTTTATTCAACTAAGCAGTTGAGGGTTAAGGATTTTGCTTAAGGGCCCAGCAATGGCATCTTTGTGGTACTGGGATTTCACGGCCCATGAATTTTCAATCAGAAGTCCAACATCTTAAACAATTGGGCTACCATTTCCTCCCCTATGCAAAAAAATAAAAAATACAGGCAGTGGTTTAAAACTACATATTAGAGAATGCATACTTAATGAATATAGTATAAAAAATTTGATAACAGACTTATTAATATTACACCACAAGGCTGTTGAAGAGTTAAAGATTTAGATTTTTATAAGAACAGTTCTGACAGTCTTAGTGCAGCTGTTAGGTATATATTAATACCCTTTTTCTAATACATGATTATTTCTGCGGTAACTCCTTGCACATGGGGCATATCATGGATATTCCAATTAAAAGAAATGTGTATAAGGCTGATAAGGTAAAGGTTTCTGAGAAAAGGTGTGTTTAGCATACTAGCAGTGTGTAATTAACATCAGGGGGGCTGGGGATAAGACTGGTGAGGGAACTGTTATAATGGATAATCTTTTAAAAAAATAATAGGTTTCAACAGAATCATTTTCAGCCCTGCTGATTATGATGTGTTATATTATTATATACTACCATTCTGCTCTTAAAGTTTCAAACTTTGATTGTTTGAATCTTGCTCTTGTGGGTTGGGAAGTGTTCCACACTTACTATGTCAAGAAACAGTACCAGGATGACCATGTGATTAGAGTCATGAAAAGAGAAGCCAACATTTCCCACTTTTAGGCCTGTTGAATAAAAAGGTCATCTGTTACATTTATCGCATCAGTCTTGGCTTACCCTGGACAACTCACCCTAGACAACCCTGGGCATTACTGCACAGTGATTTATTTTACTGCAAATGATTTAAAAGACAGAGCTCCTTAAGTTTGTGTGAAGCCTCAAAAACAGCAACATGCTCAGTAATGAAAATCTCAGCACTATTCAGTGACAAAATTATAATATCCAGTCACATGACATTTAAATTTACACACAGTACTTGATTGGATAATCGGAATGTGTAACCTGTGGATAGCAATTGTGAAGATTAAAGTGTTTTTTGTTATTTTATTGTGTCTTTTTGACAATTATTTTAACTGTGACTTGATTATCATCAATCGCATTAAATTTTCTTGTGATGGTGCTTTTTGATACTTTAGTGATGGTGCTTTTGATGGTGGTTTTTAGGGTTTTCTTTTTTTTTATTCATTGATAATAATAAAACCAACTGAAATATTTTTCTTTTTGTGATTTCATTTCGTATTGAATTTAGCTTAGTTTTTTTGAGTCACACTGTGCACAGATGCTCACAAGCCTGTGTGAGTTTCTGTAGACAGACAAAAACACAGCAGGAAGATTTAATAGGACTATAACTAAAGTTGTTTGCAACACTATTACTGTAAATTTCTCATCTGGTGTAAACACCAACTTTTTTTTTAATCTCTTTAAACTCCCAGCAGCAATCAAAATGCTGGTATAAAAATCTATGTATTTCTATGTATTGTCAGAAATCACAAAAAACATGAAGTAAAAAAAAACTTCAATGTAACGATGTAATTACATACATTAGTAACTATTAATAAGTAACTTCAACAAATATTTTTTCAATAAACCTCACAAACCACAAACTTTGTTACATATATGTCCAAGCCCTTTATAGTGAAAGAACATCCCATAATTTTCTCTCTGGTTAATCCAATCCATGTTTAGACTACAAGGCTTTCATTAAAAAGTTATATATTTACAATGTTTACTCTCTTTTTGCTTGTCTTCTTGTGGTTTTTGGTGAAATTTCATGGCATTTTTTTCCACTTGTCCCTCTAAAGCTATAATTTTGCAAGCTTAACTCTGTCCTCGTACAACAGAATGAAGAATCCCCAATGGTAGGTTTGCTTGCACCAGATGTTCATCCCTTTCACGGCTGGATGCTCGCCTTCTCTCCCACAGAGAAACTTTGAGAAAACAACGACAAAATGTTGAGTGAAGACTAGGGTATAAATCAGAGATCTCGTTTAGCAGGTGTTTAAATAAAATATAATATGAAACTTGAGCAAGCGAAAAATGTTTTGTTAAGATTTTATATTTCCCCAAGAGTCAAATCTTGTGAACTGAAGGAAAGGTTCAGTCTGTCCTAATTGTTAGCTGCATGGGACACCAGAAATGTGATGAAAGCCCACATAAAACATAACACAGTTAAGCACATTTTTAATTATTTATTAATTTCAATAAAACAATTAAGAAATCGCACTGAACTCTAGTCATAATCAAAGCTGAGTGAAGTGAAACAAGGTGAGAAATTCAAATAGATATTACAAAATGTTGAACTTAGAAAAAACTTAATGTAGATATTTTTTAGACTTTATGTAGATTTAGTGTGTATTAGCTGTTCCTAACACAAATCTGTGCAAAAAATGATGATGTACTGGAGCAAGCGCTATTTTATAGGCTGCAAAATGATGACAATGTTTAATAGGATGATATGCATTGATTAAAGCGTTAATTACAACAATGTATTGAGCAAAATATAATGGCAATATACTGTAAATACTACTGATTCTTGAAAGATTTATTTTAATGCTTGCCATCATGTTGTATATTTTATTTAATATGCACTTTTTCTTTGTTTCATTTTATTTGTTGTATTGTATTACATTTTAAACCAAAGAGAAAACAGACAGTTTCTACAGTTTCTGTAGACTTTATTGTCTATTCCCATTTATGTAAAAGTAGGTACTTGTGTTTATAGAATATTTATAGGAAAACCTTATCTTACCTCTTCTCATAAAGAAAAAAAAACTTTTTTTTATGATAATATATGTACTATAATAATGTACTACTTTTACCATATATACACCAAGCCACAAGAGTGTTTCTTCTAACATATTTCATAAAATTTTCATATTTCACACTTGCACTATACCAAAAGTGTGTTAAATTAAAGTTTGTATTTTATTTTAGGTTATTTAAGACCAATTGCCTACAGTAAATTTTGCATTCACTTATATTTATCATTACTAAAAATGCAACACAATAAGCCCCTCCTATAGAGAGAAAATTAATTCAGATTTTTTATTTAGAAAAATGATATGCCTAATCAGTACTCATTATAGAAACTGATTTTTTTTTTGTATCTGAAAGGCATTGCGGGCATGCAAATATTTGGATTGGTTTTGTGGATAGGTTGAGAGAAACATTGAGAGTGAGATAAAATCACAGCCAGCATGTGAGGACGTAAAGACTGGAGCAGATGGAGCGATGCTTCATTTCACATCTCACCTGCTGAGTTAATATCACTTAACTAAGTTTAAAGAACCCCCTACCCTGGAAATGTCAACTGAAGGACAAGAGCCATCCTCACATCTACACATTTTTCCAGTTTGCTGCGCATTTGCAACCTGATGATGGATTTATTCGGAAAAACATCTCAGTGGAAGTGTGAATCGTTTAAAGAAAGCCAGGATTAGGCATTTTTCAGCTTAAAGAACATGTGCAGTAGTTCTTTATTCAAAACAGAACCCATGCTCAGCTGAAAGATCGGTGAAGCTTTGAAATACTTACAAGCGGTTTAATCGTTGACTTGTTCATATATATTTTAGTATTATGTAAAAAAGTGAAAAGATTAGTAAAAAGATTGTGGGTGTTACTGACGTGCGGTATGTCTAAAATTGTTAGACTTTTTCAGAACACATTAGAATAATTACTTTAATCTCCAACCTTTTAAGACTAAAATTCTCTCTCTCTCTCTCTCTCTCTCTCTCTCTCTCTCTCTCTCTCTCACACACACACACACACACACACACACACACACACACACACACACACACACACACAAAACACAACACCACAAAGTAACAGAGTAGCAAAAGTTAAATGGAATGACCTGTGCATGGTTGTAATGTCTAATGCTCTTGTTATTATTTTAATAATTATAATTTTCCCATCATGGCCATTATATTGCAATATAAAAATTTTAGCCAGTCTATGTTGCACTTTTTTCGTCATTTTACACCATTAAAATGTTTGGACCTTCCTCAGATGTCAGCAAATGATTGTTGTGGGTTAGTAATGAAACGTTCATGCCGGCTGACGGGATATTTATTACAAGGTTTAGTTCTCATCAATCCGGGGCATATGAATAAGCAAGAGAATAATGCTAAATGATTCATTTTTGAAGGGTAAATTTAGTCCGTTTGTTTTAAAAGAGAAAGAAAAACATCTTGTGCACTTAAAATCTTGGAACATTCTTTCTTCCTTTCTGTTTTTTTTGCCTCGATGCAATTAGCCTGGGAAAACTCAGACCTGGGATCAGTCATCCATGTTTCCATTAAACTCTGTAGACCTTACAATAAACTTATGAAATGCTCTGGAGTCTAGATTTTACAGATGACGGAAGTCTGATTTAGCAAGCAACGGAGTGGCTATGGTTTTAAAGCAAATTAAGATGCCATCTTTCTATAGCTTATCTAAATTATTTCTTTTTTAAGAAAATGCATACTACAGTATGTATACGCTACAAAAACCCTAATTATTCTCATGTTCATTTTTTTCCTATAGAGTCAATTGTATGCATCAATTACACTAATATAAAGCATCTGTTACGATGATTCCATCATTTCTAAGATACAGTGAGTCTGTGTGAGATCACTTTTCACCACCGAAGAACATTTTAAAGAGGACCACTCTGGCTCTGTAATCTGCAATTATGAGCCTTTAATCCTCAAATATGTGTTGCTCACCACACTGTTGATATGCGAGGCCGCAGAGCTCAAGTCATCTCTGCTGTGGTGAATGCTTTTGTTTTTGCTCTAAGCAGAAGGCTTCTATTATATAATAATCTATAGTACTATCATCTCCCGACAGCTGTGCTGACAATGGAAAAAGCTATTTTGTTGGTTTTTGAGAATGTGTAAATGTCACCCCTCTAAAGTAGTGGGACGGTCTGGCTTTAATAATGCAGCACTGTTATTGTAACTCTGAGTAGTGCTTTTTTCAAGGTTTATCTTTGGGTTTGGGTTGAAAACAGTAAAGGCACACTCGACATATGCACATGCAAGACCAAATCTATTTCATACAATCTCAGTGTTTTGTAGATTTATCTCTATCTGTTTATAGTATAGGATGTGGAACATCGAAATGGAATGAGTTAGCTTCTTTAACAGTTCTGTTGTCTTTTGTCTTGATGTAATATGAAAAATAGTACAGCTTCTAATGTGAGGTCCTAATGTGAGGATTTTCTTCAGGTGTAAAAGTGATATCTGTCGCTCCTCTCAGAAGACCATTGATGATACCATTGATGATGCATTTTTATTTTATAAAAACCTGACATTTCCTGTTAAATATTATGTGTATTGTTACAATCCCCCATCGACTTCAATGTGAATTTGTTTTCACGGTGGAAATGATCAAAGTGTAGAGCGTTTGTATTGATATAGTCCTGTGAAGTGTTCTGCAGCGAGCATCACTACCAGAGCTGCTATTCATTAAAAAAACATTATTCAGCACCATTTTTTTTTTAATCAGATAGGAGAATTAAGCAGCTCATTGGTGTAGTGGCTGTAATTAGAAAATATTTAATATTAATTATTTGTCAGGTCCCTGAAAATAATTAGTAAACCTAAACCAGCATTTCAGCATTTACTATTTTACATAAACTTTCTTTTGGCTTCTCCCGTTAGGGGTCACCACAGGGATCCTCCGCATGTTTGATTTGGCACATGTTTTTTTAAGCTGGATGCCCTTCCTAACGCAACCCTCCCCATTTACCCTGGCACTGAATGTGGCAAGGGTCAGTTCCCTGACCGGGGATTGAACCCGGGCCACATCGGCGAAAGCGGCACATCCTAACCACTAGACCACCAGGGAACTCAGTACAGAAATCACAATGTTTACTTTATCTTGCTTGTTGGAAAAATTTTGAGATTTTTAAATGTTTTATGCACTTTAATGTTGAAATCAATCATTAAAACACAACTAAATATTTTATAAATGAAAAATGGCCAAACTCCTTAAACTCATTGTTCAGCCAGATAATTATTCAGTTATATAATTTAAATAACTATTTTTACAATTTTATAATCTCACATAAATTTTTAGTTATTTACTTAGGTGTTAGAATATACACTTGTTATATTGGAAGATAGAAGGGGGGGGGGGGGGGNNGGGGGGTGTAAATGAGTTTCTTTTAAATAGTGTTGAATGCTTATAGATTTTTATAATGAATGACTGTGCCAAGTCTATTCACAGCCAAAGAAAGTGAAGGACTACCTAGGCATTGTCTGTGAAATGCCTATTCACCCAAATATCTGTATAATTATCTAGTTTAGACCTCTCATGGAAGATTCAAAGTTTGCATTTACTTCGAGTTTTTTTTGTATATTGCTTGTGTAATTTGACAAATAAAATCCTGCACGTCTGATGAGAGCCACTGGGTTTGGAATTCAAAGGAATGAAGTCGAAATCCAAGCTTGTATCTTTTCATTCAGTTTGAGTTACAGGACTTGTTAGGAACTGTAAGACCTTGTTGGCATGACGACAGGACAGTTTTTCACATGTAATATTCCTCAAATGACATTACAGTTCCCATTCACAAGCTCCACTGAAACGTTCAGTGTTGCAATGAAGTATATGGGGCAAAGAAAAGATGAATGCACATTTTCAAGCTAAGATCAATCAGCCAAGCTGCAGCTCGTTCCAAGTTTCCCATCCAACCCTCGCTTTTTTTCTCTTTGAGGTACGAATCATTTGGCAGTGAAGGTTTCTGGCAGGAGCATGTCTGGCTACAATCCCAGTGCTGGTGTTCTGCTCTCTGCCACAGTCCCCGCTGGGTGGGCAACACTGCAAGATGTGGCTTACATGATTTATTTCCCTTCTTTCCTACTGAGTCAGCAGGTCAGACCACAGTGTGACCTATATCAGCTATAAACCTAAATCAATCCTAAACTGTTGATAGAAATATAAGCAGGCCCAGAGTGAATGAGTCCACTCATCTTGACTCACAACACAAATTATTTTTGTTTTTTGTCAGTAAATCTTGAGACAGTGCTGCGCCTTGCACTATAAATAAACAGAAATATAATCATCGACTCACATATTACACATCCAATGTGCTTATGCAATCAAAATATTAAGTTTCCATAGCAAGAATTCTTTGGTGATGGTGTTTCTTTCCATACCACCCATTCTTTTTTGACTGTTTTGCCACAAAGTCAAAATTTTAATTCGCACAACCACAGAATGTAGACATTTCTAAAAAAGGATAAAAATAGTACAAAAAAAAAAAAATGCCGTCCATGCTCTTACCATAGCCATAATCGCTACCATTAAGGTCATAATCCTGAACATGGCATGGTTGTTTTGTGCTTGTTACAAAGTCAAGGTTTGGCCAGCTTTACTAAGTCCAGCTTAAAGACTGTGGTCTACAATAAGACACCCACTTCCCTTAGAGGAAAAGCAGTGACTCAACTAGTGAGCAAGATTTTCCAAACTAATCACCCACCGCTTTCATTCTCAGTACAGTGCCTGCATTATCTCCTCATCACACCTGCCCAGGCTGCTCTCCAAATCATTTTGCTCTTCAGAATCATTCATAAAATATGTAGTCCCTTGGTGCTTTGTGCTCCTCTTCTTGTTACATGATTAAAATGAATTGTCATTTTTAATGCAGAATGATTGGGAACATGGGTCTGTATCTCATAACAGTAATTGCTTAGCTTTTTTGTATGAAATTTGAGTAGTCTTCCAGTGCTGATCACAGCCTCATTTAATTATGCACACTCAAGTGTTTTTCTCTCCAATCTAACATTAAGGAAACAATCTATGCATCAATCATCATTAGCAGCAAAAGCTAAAGTTCCTTTTAAATGGTAATTGTACAGAAACACAAAAAAAACCCACAATCATAATCATGTGTTACTATAGCAAAAAAGTAATAATTTCAGATTTATATATTTTTTTGATCCTCATGACAGTTTAGGTTTCAAATGTAGGTTTTTATTTTTGGAGAAGTTTACCTGCAAGTTCTCTGGTTACTTCCTATTTCCCAAAATATACCAGTAAATGGATTCCCTACTCTAACTTGTCCCATAGAAGCGAATTATTGTATGAGTGTGTGTGACCATGATGTCCTGCATCCCATCCAGGACACCTGGGTCACAAACACTCACACAGTAATTCACTTCTATGTCTTCTCTTGGGCAATTTAAAGTAGGCAAACCATTTACTGGTATATTTTCTGGGAGAAAACCAGTGCTCCTAGGCTTTGGATTCACCACAACAAAGATACATGGTTACCAAACATAAAGCTACTCAGTTTGCTGAATGCACAGAATTAAAATAATAAATAAAAATAGTTTACCATTTTCTTCATGCAGCTTTTCTGAATTGAGATTCTAGCATTTTCCTTCTTTCGTTTTTCTGCAAAATTTTACCTCAAATTGGTCACCTGCAAATTCCCTCCCACCAGCCAGCTCTCTCCTGTCACCTAATGGGAAGGGGCTCCTCTAAAACACATGAAGCCTGCTAACCATATTTAATGCACTGTTGCTTATGTTGCATTAGACGAGAGCACAACACACTAAAAAGATTAGCTGTTGACCCTTTTCTAAATACATGAGCTTACACATGCCAATGATTGGCTAACGTAGCTGTCACCCAGAGCACATGGTAAATTGTGTTCCTTTGCCTCCTATTTTACAGCATTTTTATTGTGGATACTGAAAGTCTTTTCAGTAAAGTACACTTTCTTTTCATCTACCAGTACTGCTCAATTCAAGCAACTGCAAATTCATCAATATTTTCGAATAATTTGGTCAACACTGCATTGGTTCAAATTCCAGCATAACCAATCTGCCACTGCTGGGGACTTAAACAAAGCCCTTAGCCCTTACCTGCTCAATTGTAGGTCACTCCAGGGAATGTCTGCCAAAAAGTTAAAATGTAAATTTTATATTCATTATCTATTGTATTACTTTAACATATTTTGTGTTCTACTAATAATATCTTAGAAAACTATCTGATATGTATTTAGTTATTTTTCCAAGTAGCTTACAAGGCTGGAAGAGTCAGTGATTGTACTGCTATACAGTAGTTCGTAGCTAATTTTTAATACATAATCTTCATTACATTATACATAATATTGCAGTCTATCAAGAGGACAAATGGTTGGTCACTTCAGCCTCATCTGTCCGTTTAATATGAATTGCTAGCTGTTTGCTTTCTTTTTTAGATATCACAGTTCTAATTAGCTTTTTTGTCAGCTTATACTCATCATCCTCTGACATCTTTTCTGAAAAACACTAAGAAGAAGCACACAACAATTATAATTTTTTTTTCTATTTTGTGTAGCAACTAGCAGCATGTTATACTGTGCAATTACACTGCGCTATTAAAAATGAACCTCTCTAAACATATGGTCTTGGTCCCTCATTTTATATCATTAATGACTAATAACTGTTTTAGTGTCTATTTTTAGTGACAACTGGAACAGTACTGAAGTCATTTTCTACCCTGATCCTTCATTTCTACATGAAATGGAAAATAGTTAGCAATAATCAAAATTTTGCTATTTGTTCCTGCTCATTGAATTTTATTTCACAAACTATTTGCAAGAATAGTAGTTAATTATCTCATATCATAATGGCAAAATACTACTATTAAATAAATAGTAGTTTTATTAACATTATTTTTGTAAATACATTAAAGTTAAATGACAACCTTAATTACAGACATGATCCTACATACAGGCAAATACTTTATTTTCTTATTCCTTCTAGAAAACATGTTTTATTTTAAATATTTATCAAAAGCAGTCTGGGATACATCAAGATGCATTTCCAAACACACTACAAATGACATTGTATGCCTTCCAGACCATCTCAGTATGTAGTTTATGTGATCAGGTCACTATGCATTTTCAAGACTCATTTGTCTTGTGTTCACACCTACAGTATATTTAGCACTGATCACTTAATTTGATCACATAGCATGTATACTAAAGCCAGGTGTGAACAGGACATATGTTTTATTGAATGCTATAGCATTCATATTCGAATATCTGGGGAAAAACACATGAATGTAGTGGTCAGATACTATCCACAAAATGCAAATGTACATTTTGGCCATATAGCACACTAACAGTGTTCTGCAATTAACTAATAAATAAGAGAACAGCATAGTCAGTTAGTTATTAATAAATGCTTTCTTTTGTCACATTCTATTGTCACTTCATTCCTTTTTTTTTTACCTCACTAAAAAGTATAGATATTTCAGAAAATAGGTAATTTTGGACCACTAGGTGTTCGAATATTTATGTGTTGCAGCCATGTATCTAGAGTTGAACCAGATAACAAATAAAGCTGATAAGCCTCCGTGAGTGGGGTTAACAAAGCAAAGATAGAGCCACTGAGAAATCTTTTTACTACAATATACTCTGAAAAGGAAGCAATACTCGTTGAACCATCATAATTATTAATTAATCATTTTAACTAATCTACATGCTTTGTCTTGGTCACAAACGTTTGACCAAAAACAAATGTTTGTGGGAGGTGGGTAGAAAACAAAGAAATGGAGTTGACTCCGTTAACCCAAGATCAGGATTCAATCCATTACTGTATAGCTATGAGGCTACTGCATTTCCCTGGTGCACCACTATGAACTATGTAGCCCTTGAAATGATGCATCATCATGATCATAGAACATTATTAAAGCAGCATAAATAAACTCTTTGCTTATATTACTTCTTTCATTTCTTTCAAAAATTTTAGATAGACTGTGACTTTCTTGAAATTGCAGCCAATGATCTGAGCTGTTGATATAAAGCAAAACAATAAATGAATAACCTCAGAAACAGAAATAAGAGCCAAATTCAGAGATAACAATGCTCCAGATAAGAAAACCAGGTTATATGTCACATGGAATATTCCAAAATCTTTGATCTGTACATGCACACATGGTGCATATAAAGGTTCTGTAACTCTTCACTCTTATCTCATGTTGTCCACGCTACTTTTCTTCTTTAGAGTGGTCTAGGATATATTCTCGGAAATGTTCAAGCTGTGATAGATTGTACAAACTCCCTCGCACCATTGCACATGTTCCTGTGTTCATTAATTCTGTGAACATGTGAGCATTTGTGTAAATTTAGGAATTTTGATCTTTGCTGTATTATCTTCAGGCAAAAGTCATCTATACTATATTACAAACTATAAATACAGCAGCAATAATATTAATACAGGTTTCACTACTTTAAATATACAGTACAGACCAAAAGTTTGGACACACCTTCTCATTCAAAGAGTTTTCTTTATTTTCATGACTATGAAAATTGTAGAGTCACACTGAAGGCATCAAAACTATGAATTAACACATGTGGAATTATATACATAACAAAAAATTGAACTGAAAATATGTCATATTGTAGGTTCTTCAAAGTAGGCATCAAGAGAATGCCAAGAGTGTGCAAAGCAGTAATCTAAGCAAAAGGTGGCTACATTGAAGAACCTACAATATGACATATTTTCAGTTCAATTTTTTGTTATGTATATAATTCCACATGTGTTAATTCATAGTTTTGATGTCTTCAGTGTGACTCTACAATCTTTTGGTCTGTACTGTATATATAATATATATAAACTTTTGATCTGTACTGTATGTGTTGGAGATACTTGAAAAAAAAAAAAAAAACATGAACACTGAAGACCTCTCCGGAAGATGTTAAATATGGATTTTTTTTTCAGGTCTGTGCATCTGCAAAACATGTAATTGAAACATAAGTAATAGTTTTGAAAGAAATTAAGCCACAGTGACTTCAGTGGTCACTTTAAAGTGAAGGCCAAAGTTTCACAACCACAAAAAAAAAACGTCTCAGTATTGGGGCTTTAAATGTTGTACTATTAGAGAAAAATTGAATGAAGCCAGAGAGCTGCTGTAATGGAGCTCGATGCGAATGTAAAAATTGAGAAAAGCTATAATGTGGATACATGATAATGATTTTATCATTGTACTACTCATAAATGTTACCATTACCATGCTCTTAACCTTGTAGGTTTCATGACAGATCTTTATTTTCATTGCAGGGAAGAGCCAGCACAATTGTTTTATTTAATTATCTTTTACAACAGCTTTTAAAACTTTTTGTCCACTCTGGCTGGAGATATTTGTAAAAAAAAAATCGATTTTGTTCTATTATTGTTTCTTACTCGCTCAACTGTGTAGTTGTGTACACCAATCAGAGTTTGTGGATGCTACTTCTGATTTTAATAATAACAATTATTATAATTACCAATGTACAGCCGTTGCTCCAGAGGTCTCAGAAAGCTCAAATTAGCACAAAGTGGAAGCACTGAGACAGAACTGATGCATGCACATGTTCATTTACGTAAAGATGAATCAAAATTGATGTAGCACATCTCATCTCTAAATTTTTATAACAGAATATTAGTAAACCACTTAAATAGTATTTATATATGCCGTACCGCAGTAATCACATTTACTATGATATAAACAAATACAGTAAAGACTTCAAATAATGTGGCTTTCAAATATGGACACCATGGACTATCATACTCACATAGTGCAGAGTTGGAATGTGTCTTGAATGTGGAAATGTGGATTGTTTAAATGTGACTGTTAGTAAAATAGTAGCACAAAAACATCTGTCTCAAAAACCAAATATTTCTTATATTACTTTTTTTTTCAATAAAGTACACTGAGATTTTTCTTCAAAAGAAAAAGATCAAACAGGGATGTGAGTCCTGCTCAAAGACATAACACAAACTGTAGGATTTTTAAAGATTAATATTTCCTGAGGTACATATCAAGGTTACGAGACTTTCAAGTATTGTTGCATGCAAGGTTCTCTCTGATGAGCAAACATATACAGTTTCTATCAATGGGAGTGGGACGTATATAATCTGCTATTTAAATTATTTATTAAGTAATTTAGCTCAAATGGAACATATCACTCCTTTTACTCTACCATGAATCACTCCCCCTTACTTGTGTATTATCCCTCAGATGTACAACCGGATACTACTTAATTCCTCTTGTGCCATTGACCTCTTCCTCTGTGTGGACAGATCCCTAAGCAGTGGACAAAAACAGCTATATAGAGATAAGAGGATTATAAGCCAACATCACTGTCTCGTCCATTAAAAGCATCCTGCAGCTGGCTCATCGAACACTCTGGAAAGAGGCGTTAGACACTGGAACAAGAAGACCAGGATGTGTAACAGATCTTATTCGAGACATTGTCTCCAGAGCATTCGGAAAGCAGAAGAAAAGATAGTACTGTATGTATACGCTGGATTGGTCATGGCCTTTTCTGTGAAATGTCATATTTGTTTCTATGGAGTGGAAAATGAAGAGGAGACTATATAATGTAGTTACTGCATGAATGTTTGATGAAGTGAACTGGTTATACTCATGGTTTGAACATCAGATGGTTTGGCTTCATCCCCATCAGTCTGTGCAGCATCAGTAATTTAGCTGTCTTAAGGATGACAGATGGATGATAGCAGGAGGCTGGTGATGACAAACTAAAATCTTTACTCTAGCATGTTCTCTTTAGCCTTCCATGTACTGAACTGTGATTGATAGATAATCAATAAAGAAATACATGCATGCATACATACATACATACATACATACATACATACATACATACATACATACATACAA
This sequence comes from Silurus asotus, assembly GCA_024362625.1. Classification (NCBI taxonomy): domain Eukaryota; kingdom Metazoa; phylum Chordata; class Actinopteri; order Siluriformes; family Siluridae; genus Silurus; species Silurus asotus. The sequence goes on along the minus strand of MU551596.1, from coordinate 4,746,722 downwards.
ACATTGTGTTTTACAGTTCTGTCAAAAAGTACATTTGTTTGTAATTTACATGTACCTTTAAACTAGCAATTGTAATTTCTACACAACAAATAAACAATTTTTTTGTATCAGAATCATCATCATCATCATCATCACCCTCTTCATCTTACATGAACTAATCATCATTTTCTATGATGTAAAATCTACACACATGCTTCATTGTGAGATTTATGCCACTTAAACACTATTTTAAGTTTTTTAAGTTGAACTTTTACGTCACTCCATAGTATCTTCGTTAGTATCTTCATAGTATCTTCGTGATTTCATCAGTTTTTATTTTACTACATTTCAGAAGAACATGCCATTCCTGGCTACTTTGAAGTGAATACATACATTGTGTTAAATGAAAACCTGTCGTGAGACCACAAGCATAACCCCACTCTTCTGGTAGGAGTTTAATGTGATGTACGTGTGCTCTCAGTGTGTCTATAATAATAAAAGATTTAATTAAAAAGTTTTGATGCCAAGGAGAATGTAAAGTATTGTATTAAATAAACAATGAAAGTATTAAACTATGAAAGATATCTTTTAATCAATCAGTATTTGTTTTTTTTATACTTAAGAATTTTCACGGGCAAGAAAGTCGAAATGTCAGGTCGAAATGTAAAAGTGAATTTTACAATTTTATAAAGGGGTTTTGTTTTTTACTTAGATACAGGAATTGTGTACTAGTACTAACAACGGCTAATATCTATCTAAAATACATAAAATACCTCTATTATTCATTTTTATTTAGCTGATATAATACTAAAATGGACTTCATATATAGAGTATCTACATTATTTCCTGTTGGTTCATTGACAACACACACACACACACACACACACACACACACACACACACACACACACATATATATATATATATATATAATTTCATATAGTTCTAGTTCATATAGTTGTTGTTTTTTTCTTTTAGATTTAGTAAAGAAAACAGGTCATGTTTCAAAATAATCGTTGACAGTGTAGTATACAAACTTTCCTATAGCTGGTCACAAAAATTCACTTTAAGATTTTCCTTTCCTGGTTTGATGTGAGTGATTACAGTGATCAGTTACTGTATGAAAAACAGATGGATGATTGTTTTGTAGTTATCTGGCACCACGTAATGGCCTATAGGGGGAAAAAGAGCTCTCCAGTAAGATTCAACGAATCTTGTCAAGTGATTTAAGTACAGGGGGAATTCAGAATGAGGTTTGACGAAAGAGAGATACTGTAACTGTGGATGGCCTCCAAGATTGCTGTCTTCTGCGGAAACTGATATGCGGATGCCAAAGGTTGTGCACTAATCAGAAGGATGTATAATGGAAAAAAAGCAGCATTTAGGTCAGATCGTCTGTTTAGAATTTGTTCCCCATATTTCCTATGTAAAACTCAATAGCGGTAATGCTGGAATTTATGTGAAATCATGTATCAAAATTATCTATCTATCTATCTATCTATCTATCTATCTATCTATCTATCTATCTTTCTATCTATCTATCTATCTATCTATCTATCTATCTATCTATCTATCTATCTATCTAATCTATCTAATCTATCTCCTTGAAGCCCCATGCATTTCACACTTCCGCTTTCAATGATGTCTGGCCTAAATCTATCCACATCATAATGCTCCCATTATGACACCATTGCTATAGAACTCATCAATATTATACGCATTATAACAGAGCTGCAACACAAAGAGGTATCGCATGCATGCACTACAGTCATCACTGAAGGCCTAGGTATATTTACTGACACTGAATAAAACATCATGACATTATAACAATTTGACAGGTAAAGTGCATACAATGATGATCTCTTCTTCATAGCTGTTAGTGTGGGATATATTAGGCAGTGCGTAAACAGTTTGTCCTCAAAATTGTTGTGTTAGCAGCAGGACAACTGGGCAAGCAATAAAATAAATTAAATGAAATTAAATGAAATTAAATGAAATTAAATGAAATGAAATTAAATTAAATGAAATTTTTTATTTTTAATTATTTTTCTGCAAGGCAAAATCGAAGGTCACTGCAAATAAAATTTGGCCCTTGGACCCTAGTTTGGCCCTAGATATGAATATAGTGTTTTAAAAATGCTGTAAATTTGCAAAAACCTTTATACTTTTCTCATGCTCCTGATTGTGTACGTCTATTTTCCTTTTAGTTTTAGAATTCCATAAACATTTAAACTGTAAATTCTATAATAATTCACTGCATTTATATGTAATTTTTGAAAATCTTGCAGTTTTATATATATTTCCAGTTTCTTAGTAATATGTCAAACTGCCTATTTTGCTATTTAGGCTGATGAGGGGAATCTCATTATTTATTTCTAAAAGAAAATAACTTTTCTCTGGATGCTTCATAAAGCAGATAATATAAAATGGATTAAATATAATATCATGATGTTTTTAAATTATTTAAGGAAAAAACACTTTTGATGTCTATGAGTATATTGTGAGAAATATTTTTCATCTTTGATGTTTCCAAATGTTATAGGATAACACTTAAATGCAATCAATTCTAAGGTGTGAGAAATGAGGTGAGAGATGTCAGGAAATATTGTTATTTTTGATTCCTTTACTTACTAATAAACCAATTTGCACAAATGACATTCATACAATTTTTTTATCTTATTAACATTGTAAATTATTATTAAACATCTTTCGAGGATTAAAATTAATTTCATGTAAATAAACTTAAAAGCAGAAATTATGCAATTAAATTATTAATTATAATAAAAGTACCATTTGTTAAGCCCAGTATTTCTCACTATAAATATTCTCACTATAATTGTTTTACTATAAAGGGTGAATTGATTAGTAAGGAAAAAAATACTGTATTTATATGTAATGTACATATTTACTGTGCATATTTATATTCTAAAATAACAGAAGTGTGTGCAATTTTGTTTAAATTTGTTTTTCTTTCTGTAGAACATCTGGAATACCACAAAATTATCTATTTTTTTACCATTTATGGATGCATTGCTATATATCCTGTATAGTGTCATCTATTCGTATACTAGGCAAATTGGGAATTTTCATGCACTTGAATATAAATCAAGGATGTAATATGTTAAGCACACTGCGGAGACCTACCACAGTTTTTCCCCTTTTTCTGCTTTTTTTTTTCTTCCAGCTGTACACACTCCTGAATGCATGTTTCATAGTCTATTTTTACTTCCATGTGGGGTGAACAATTCTACAAGGAATGCCCACAGGAACACACAATAGCCTCTGATGAAATAACCGGTCAAGTTCGAACCAATTTATCTATCCAGCTGGTGTTATAAGCCTTTCCATCAACTTTTCACCTTAGAGACATTCCAGGACAATAATGTTTATCAGAAATGTAACAGGTGCACTGTAATGTGTTCTGGCTTTCTGCAGGTGTTTTAGGGACTTAGAGACCATGCTCTTTCTTCCTTTTTTTCAGTCACAAAATTTTACTCTCAAAGATGTTCTGAATATCACTAGGTTTCAAGACCAAATGCAATTTTCCCTGAACTCTGGATTTTCTGTAGTTAACTAGAGACACCTAGTGGTACAATTGCAAACATGTTAAGCCTAAATTGACCTCACAGACACAAGTCCCTTTACATCTTGCTTACTCTCGAACCAGTGGTGACCAAAGCTGGATATAAATAGTATCACTAAGTTACCACACTTGGGCCCTTGATCAAGGCCCTTAACCTAAGTGCTCCAGGGGCGCTGTATCATGGCTGACCCTGCACCCTGACCCCAGCTTCTTAACATCTCTGAGATATGTAAATAAAGAAATTCATTGTACATGTGACAAAAAAAAAGCACTTTTACCTTTACCTTTAACAAACCTTTTTTCTATGAAGGGCCAAAATTCGACCAGATGACATACCGGTAAAAGCATGAAGATGTTTAGGAGAGATGGCAGTGGAGTTTTAACCAGATTGTTTAACAAGATTCTGGAAGGTGAGAAGATGCCTGAGAAATGGAGAAGGAGTGTGCTGGTACTGATCTTTAAGAATTAGGGAGATGTACAGACCTGCAGTAACTACAGGGGAATTAAGTTGATCAGTCACACCATGAAGTTATGGGAAAGAGTAGTGGAAGCCAGGCTGAGAGAAAAGGTGACCATCTGTGAGCAACAGTATGGTTTCATGATGAAAAATAGCACCACGGGTGCAATATTTGCTTTGAGAATGTTGAAAGAAGTATAGAGAAGGTCAGAAGGAGCTGCATTGTGTATATGTGTATTTAAAGAAAGCGTACGACAGGGTGCCGAGAGAGGAGTTGTGGTATTGTATAAGGAAGTCAGGTGTGTCAGAGAAGTATGTGAGGGTGGTGCAGTGAAGTTTGGTTGGTTTAGAGTGGCAGGAGTGATTTGTGATGGAAGAGTATCTACAAGAGTGAAAGGGAAAGTTTACAGGACTGTGGTGAGACCTGCGATGTTGTATGGATTAAAGGCAGTGGCAATGAGTAAAAGACAGAAAATGGAGCTGGAGGTAGCAGAGCTGAAATTCTAATTGGAAGTGAGAATGATGGACAGGAGTTTATTAGAGGGAAAGCACATGTTTTTGGGGACAAAGGTAGAGAGCTGATAGATTTAGAATTATGCTGGACTTTCACCTATGGGTATTTTTCAATTAAGTACAATTAAAGAACAGTAAAAATATCTATGCCGGTTCCTCCAAAATGTAATGGGTACAGTTGATCAGTACATTCTCAATAAATCCCAAAACATTTATCCTGGATTATCAACAAAAAATATATTTATAATTCTGAGCCAATCTGCAGTAAAACTAAATAATCACAGTAAATTAAAGAAATGTTCAATTGTACTTCTGAACTTTGAACCCGCAAAGAATAAAAAACAATAATTCCCCTATGAATATCCCCTTATGTCTATTGTAAACCACAATTTCTCCGTCTGTATCCCTCCCTGCTGTGGGGTCACTCCTGAAGAAAAACCGGGAAGAGTTGTGGGCGATCGCAACTCCACTGGCACGCAAGAGTCAAACCAGTTAACACCTGGCTGAAGTGAAACAAATTGAGACACTATACGTTATCCCCATGCTGACTGAATTTCATCCGAATGTCTCTAGATATTACTAGTTCCTAGCATCGCCATTTATTTCCCCGCGCTTCCTCTCCCTTTTTTCCCGCGTTCCCGCAATTAAGTCCACCTCCGAAACCTGATTGGACAAACAGTCTGTCCCTCATACAGGGAGAAAATCCTCATTGGCTATTTTTTGATTCCAAATTAAGATACGATATATTCTTACAGTATTACAATAAAACCATTTTTCATAAAAAAAATTTTAAAAATAAAATGTACACAATGAAATATCATATACTTTATCCTAAATCCCTAGTATGTTCCATATATAAGATATTAACTATTTCAAATGTGGAAAGTTAGCAGTTTAAAACTAAGAATTAGACATTATAATGATTACTACTATAGACTAAGAAATAGTTCAATATGGTTGTTTCATGAATAGATCCCAAAAATGGTTAGAACCTCAAGAAACTTTAGAATCAGAATTAAAAATAGCTTTATTACCAAGTATGTTTACACACACAAGGAATGTGACTTGGCGACAGCAGGAAGAAGAATTGCTGAGCTCAGAGCCGTGGCTGCCATTCGCGGCGCCATCATTCTGAATCTCTGTTCATTACGAACCTCTTTTTATTTTAGATATACTATAAATTCTGGACTTCGCCATTGTTTTATTCTTGCTCAGTGTGTTAAGTATAGATTTAAAAGTTCACGATTTAATGTAATGGGACTAAAATCTAGGCTTCAATTCTGGTGCTGACATGTTTTCAAATTTAGTTGTTACTGTGGTCTGTTTTGTGGTTTTTATATTAGAAAGAAAGAAAGAGAAAAGAAAGGAAAAAAAATAGGAATACATTTAATCTGAAAATCATTACAGATCTTTGTAGCTAATAACATTTTAAGCTTAATCATTGCTGATGACAGCTTCAAATTGACAGAAACACAGAGCAGCACAGAAAAACTCATTATTTTACATTTACAATCGTTTCATGGAAAAACAACCCACTTGCAAACACACACACACACACACACACACACACACACACACACACACAGGAAGAGAAAGAGAGGATGGGGGCAAGCAGTCTGTCTTGGAAAGTCATCATTTACTCTCTGTTTTATTGCTCGTGCGCAGCTCATCACAGGCATAAAGGTAATTAATATCACTTTAAGATCAGATTACTTTGTTGTGTTCTAAATATTGCTTTGTGTGTACTCTTTAAAAACATTTACACAAAAGGAATAGAGAGTAGAATCCCTGGAATAGCATTGATGTGTCGTCCCCAAAACTACAAATCCTGACAAATCAGACTGCAGTACAATTCCAGATCAAATCCTCATAATATAACAAACATATCAACAGCGTCATAGCCACCATTACTATAGTAATATAATATTTGAATAATAATTCTGATTATATGGCTTAAGCAAGCATAAGTGCTAAAAAAATTTTGTAAAGCCTCAGTAGACAGATAGTGTTTACAGTTTTTGGCTGCATGAATTTGGACTCAGTCAGGAGGCATTAAACTGTCTACAGCTGTTAATATCGAAAGAGAACGTGAGCCAGTACAATTGCAGCACTGAGTTACTATCAAGGATGAAAAGGATATATTTATTTAGGATAGGATTTAGGATCAAGGATGATGAAGGTATTTTGGTTTAATAAATAAGCAAGAATGAAACAAATACATTCCTGAGACACTCCTGTTTCACCGTTTGCTTAACGTTGCTGCAGTAAACTGATTGAGCAAAAGCGAACAACAAGAGAATTCTTTTATAAATGGTTCTTGTATACAAGGCTTCACTACTTACAGAAATAAACAGGAAAATAAAAGCTAAGCCATACTAAGATGTTTCATCTATCTTTTATTAATTCTTGCTCATTTACTGACTAATGAGTTGCTAACTATTTAAAAGTTTTCATTTTATTTTGCATTTTAGGCTTGGTTCATTTTGTTATGCCCAGGAATGTATTTTTTTACACATCTCTTCATTTCATGAAATCTGCCTACCTGCATATTTTTTGGACTGTGCAAGAAAAAGAGTGAAATCAAAGTCTACCAGAGAAGCAGGAGCTGTGGGGAGGCAACGCTACCCACTCCACCATTGTGCCACGTGAATGACTTTACTGTCACACTGGTTCTTATTATAAAATCACATGAGGCACGTCTCGTAACACATTTAGCAATGCTGAGGCACACCAATAAGAGACAATTCACCCCATCACCACCAGAGGGCCTCTCTGTCAAATTCTACTCGTGTTTGACATATTTTTTTGTATATTGGATTGCAGACTCTTATTCAGACCCTTAAATTTTCTCATGTCCTGTCATTACATTAGTTACAGTCGTCTGACCTGCTCCATTCTCTCTGAAGTTATATACAGCGTATTTACTTTTATTTTCCATGTTCATATCTGACAGGATATGTTGGATATGTACCGGAGGCCGTCGCTTAGTGGTTAAGGCATTGGACTTTGGCCATTTGGACAAGGTCATGTAAAGTAAACAAAGTAGATTTAGTGATTCATTACAGGTGTGTTTAAAATAATTCAGATATTTTGAGATTTCTGCATTGTGGAGCCAATGAAGAGACTGCCACTAACCTAAAAAAAGCTGTCAGAAGGTATTGATTGGGAAGAGTAGCCAAAAAGTGCTTCTTCAATAATAAGTTAATGAAAATTTAAGGAGGATTGAGCAGCTTTAGATAGCTCAACATGTTGCTATTACATAGCAAAATTTAGCAATGTGATCGCTGTATCTCGAATATAAGATACGATCATAAGAGATTAACGAGTGTAATTCTGGACCTTTTCATCTCCACAGGTTTATCCAGTTACACTTTGGATGCCCTCCAGAGGATACTATCATATGTGACTCACATTGTAATTTATTTTATAAAAACCAGACAGCACCTGTAGTGCACCAGGCCTGCATGTGTTTCAGTGCTTTAAAATGCCGCAAATCTTTTCCTTTAAAAGATTAGGATCAGTCAGTGGGTCAAAATGTAGGGTTACACATCCTAAAAGATAGAGACGCAAGGCGTTCAGTAGACAAGACATATTTTTAAATGGCATGTATGGTATCAAAGACCTAATGTGACAATGCTTTTAATCTTTGGTTTAAAAAAACAGCTTAATGCAAGTTTGTGGAATTTCATCCTCGGTGATAGAAAAATGTTAGTATAAGATATTTATGGAAGGTTGTACTCTGCCTTATACACACTTATTATTCTAGATAAATAACATATAACAATTTGTACATACTTATGTAATGTCTACTATACTGGTCTTTTTGCAGGTCTTTACCCTTCTTCATTCAGGGTGAAGAGGGGCGTGGCACCATTGGTGAATCCTGTATTTCAAAAGTCTGTAAATGATGTCAATTTGCCGTATGAGATGAGGAGAAAGCATACAATGTGTTACTATTGTACACATTTGTTTATGTTTCTGCAAAAAGATGCAGCAATTGGGATTAAAGTAACTAAAAGATTATTAAAAATGCCATTATAAATTGATTGTAAAAGCAGTAAGCTGACTTCTCATTCCGACTTGTTAGATTCTGCTGGACGGACTGGAGTTTAATAATGAAGAAGGCCAGTTTTCAGTACATGACAAAGAATTAGCAACACTTCGTAAGATGCAAAAGCTAGAAGTCATCTTTAAAGACATATTCCCAAATCGGTGCCAGAGGTTTGCCCATGACCCAAGACGTGGGTGTTTTTAGGAGGGAAGACTTTGAGCACACAGTGCTGACGTTAGTGTACACAACCAAGAAAATAGCTCAGGCCAGTGAGCAACATCAACAAACTGAGTGTTTATCAGTTTCTACAAAGCCATAAAACATGATTAACTATCAACTAGATTATCAATCATTTCTCACATATAAGCTCGGCATTTTTTTTCAATGACAAGCAATCCATTTTGTGCTGAAAATAGACATGGGTAGGGATTTTAAGGGTTTATATGTTCATATTTCTAAAAGCATTATACAATGAAATCACACAAGCAAACACACAAGCACACATACATACAACACTCATATATACCGTATGTAAAACTTGTATAGCATTAGAACCATTTAATTCTAAATCGAAATTTAATTCATGTTTAGTTTTGAAATTTTATTCCTAACTATGAACAAATACATTCAGAAAAATGCAAAATGCCTCATTTGGAACAGAAAAAAGGGTTTCTGTGTTCAGTTGCTTAATGCGAATTAACCGATAGATTGAATGCTTCATAATTGTCTACATAATTAATATACTTAATACTTTTTAATTAACATTCAGATTTTAGAAATACTATTTCAGTTCAAAATTCAGATTCATGTCATACAGTTTTTGAATAATAACATTCAAATTAAAATCTTTGCAAATAATTACAATTTTACATCACATAATTCTAAGACTGTAGTTTACAAGAAAAGGTCTGTACTTTAGATGTGGATATTTTGGTTTATTGAAGCACAAACTAATGCAAAACCATCAGAGCTTTGCTACATTCAAAATATCATAAAATATAATATGGTTACAATATAACATTTAAAATGATCTGGAAAATTGGTTCAGATATAAAATAAATACATCCAAATCATAAACAGCTGCCTCAGCTCACCTAAGTTCTGAACATATAACATTTTACAGTGACTTTAACTTTCACAGTTTCAGTCCACACTGGGATATTAAAACGTATTTAACAAAAAAAGTGGTATTCCTTCTAAACAATTTTTCATTAAGAGTCGCTATGAACGATTACAGTGCAACTGCTACTATGATGTGTGAGTCATCGTTGCACTTTTTTGTAATAGAGCTATTGGATGAGTCATTACGTGGTCTGACTTTATGTGAGGGGCAAAAAGGTATATATCTAACCCAGGAGTAGGAGGCAAAATAAGAACTGATGTTACAGGGAAGGTTGTAGACCTCCTCACTTTCTGCAGTGTTCTCAGACTCTTCTTCATTCACCTTGTTCCACACAGTCATGCCTCGCTCGTGTTTTGTTCCTACAAGAGCAATAATAAAAAAAATGCTAACACTCAGACAAGATCACTATAGTTTAGTCAATTATTTACGTTTATATTAGGTTTAGTGTAAATGAATTTCAGTCAGGCTTAAGGAAATGCTGTGTGCTGTATGCAACTCACCTGGGATTGTGTTATCTAGAATGAATCCAAAAAATCCTCCAACAAACATGCTGGTTGTTAAAAGAACCTGGAAAACTTGATCCAGTTCCACAATTCCTGAGGCATAGACATTAGCATATAAATACATTAGTCTGAGACTGTAAAATTTGTGACATTTGTTTATGTTATAAATATATATGTAAAAAATATATATCCTTTATCTGCTTTTATCATCAGCAAATGTGAAATAATGTGATATTGTCGTTTATCATTTTTATTGTGCAGTTGCAACACCAATAAACACACCTGTGTTTAAGGCATCAGGATTTTTTATTATCCAGTTTGGAATGACGAGCCCCGTAAACATTGAGAAGCCGAAGATAAAGATGTTACGAGAAGAGTTCATATCTGCGTACTATAAAGAGATTAGCACAGAGTTTAGTTTTGGTTATTTGGCTATTACAATACGTCATCATTCTCAACTGAAAATAATCATCCCACCTGTAGATTTTGCACCCCGACTGCAGTTATGACGCCAAACATAACTAAAAGCATCCCTCCAATGACTGGTGTCGGGATCGTACTAAACATGGCTCCGATTTTTCCAAACAACCCCATAATGATCATGATGACACCACTGGCAACAATCACAATGCGGCTACCAACCTGCACAGGAAAAGTAAAAAAGAACATTTTTCATATATTTTATAACATTACTCAAATCCTGTGGTGGTGTATCTTAAATTATGGAGTGGTCTGAAAGAACTTAACAGCCTCTCACCTTAGTGATGCCCAGTGCACCTACATTCTCACTATAGGAAGTGGTACCATTTCCAGTCCCCCATGCTCCAGCCAACAGGCAGCCAAGGCCTTCAATCCCAATCCCCCTGTTGATTGCATGTCTTGGTGGAGGTGGAGCACCACTTAACTTGGCACAAGCATAATAGTCACCTATTGACTCAATCATAGAGGATATGACTCCTGCCAGGATTCCTAACACCCCTGCCAGACTCACAGTGGGCAAACCCCACTGACCTACAATTTCAAAGGTAACGAATTCAGAAAAAACTGCCAACTGAAACCATTTCAGTGAACAATTTACATAATATGCACAGTATACTGTAGATCAATTCAGTTTGACTCCATTTAATAACTAATATCTGCTTCAGGAATGTGCATTATATGTATATAAATGTATATATATGTTCTCTTAAAAAAAATTCACTTTGTTTAGTAAATGTGAGCAGCATTGAATTTATTGTGATGTCAGCAGTGGTTAGTGGCTCAAATGAAAGTAGATTTGCTTTAGGAATAAGTAGGTTCCACTAACCTACTATGTTTAAATTTTATATTAATGTGTATAAAGTGTGTTTGCATGTATTCAGTGCTTTTCCATCAAAAAAGCATTGTGGTACTGTTGGTTTTATTTCTATATTTCTTAGTATTTCTCTTAGTATTTCATTTTATTCATTGCGGCGATGTGTGCCCTTTCACTTTGCCCTGCTTACCAGCCAAACACAGACTCACAATACTCTAGACACAGAAACACACAGTGTAATAGCCTATAATTGATATGCAACAATAAAACCTTTACTATTTAACTTTCTTTACTAACTTATTTTAACTTAATTAGATTCTACCTGTTAACATCACTATCTTTAATAAATTATGTTTTTTATTTGAAACCTTGTGCAACACAGTTATTGTTGTTTAATAAAAATCCCATGCTGTTATGAATATAACAAGATCTGGTCTCTTCTACATACAGGACCTGAGCTTACAGAAACCTATGACTAGCTAATGTTACTGTATCTTTATGGCTAAAGAAACTGTGCTATACCTTACTCTCTTTAAGCATTACCAAGATTCCTATTGATAATTTTGGGATTTGAAATTGAAGAAAAAAAATCTAATCTTGCCAAGATATAAGAGTAATTTTCATGACATTAAATGGTTATTACTTTGTCACTTCCTGCCATGTGATAGCCGGCAGTTAAATAAGTAATTTTAATTTTTAAAATTTATTTTTATCTCCTAAAAATGTGGAAGTGACAGAATACACATAAACATTAGATCTTATTTTTTATGATTATTTTTTCTGGCACAGTTTGTAACACCAACACACCATGTATGTGCTTTAGCAGTGTTAGTAGTTTTTAGCATCAACACAACTTTATTGCCCCAGTGAAATTCCAGGTAACTCATAATCTTACATGGCACAAAACAGAGCAGCAAAATAGAGTTTTGTTGTTTTTGTTGCTTTTGTAATAGAATTCATTTGTAGTTCAAGAGATACATTATTTATAAGTAAATTCTGATTTAAATACAGATTTTAAATACCTGGATATGGGAACCTGAACCAAGGTGCATTTACCATTACATCTTTTTTAATGTCTGTGCGAGCAAGATACCCATAACGCTTCGGATCAGATGGGAAGACATTATAGAGAGTCAGAAGGTAACAGATCAACCATGAAACAGTAATGCCCAGGAGGACCTGTGGAAAAACAAGTTCAAAGAGGAAAGCACAAGATTTTATTTAAACACTCCACCATGTTCAGGTTAAAAGCATTTTATTTTATTTTTATTTTTATTTTTTGCTTACCGGAAGAATCTGAAAGATGTTTATCTTGCGGATGTGAAACTTTTTGGTCTTGCTGTATGCAGGGAAAGGAATGGCAATGTGATGGAGATACTGGGAAAACATCACAATTAAACATGTTGTCCTGTGGAAAGAAAGTTAATGTTATGTCGCTTTGATATTTAACTTTTTACACCTTTTATACCTGCCCATCACACCCATATTTGCTACTTCTCCAAGCTGGTCCCACAAACATACAAGTACACAGCTGTGTGTCCTAAAGGGAACGATGGGGTTCAGACCTGTTCCAGCATGTAATTGCCTTTATGCTCAAAGCCAGCTACGTAAAGGATATGTTGTGTCATGTAAGAACCAGTTAAAGAACCAAAGTGGCATGCACAGAGCCGTGGCCTCACCCCACTAAACTACTGTGAGATGAATTTGAATGCCGACTTCACCACAGGTCTGTTCACCCAACATCAATGCCTATTCTCACATATTATGCTCAATGAATACAAATCCTTTCTGTCACTCTGAAAAAAATTAACAGTGGAAGGTCAGCAAAGGGAGACTTTATCTAGAATGAGATGTTCAAAAAGCAGACATGGGTGTGATAGTCAGGTTCACAAAACTGTCACAAAACTTTAATCATTTACTGTATAATACACAATCATGTGTCTATATAATGATACGACTAAAACATTGTACTTATGCCACTCTCAGTAAAAGTAAATAGTTGCACTTATTTGCACCCACATGGCTGAGATTCCCCAGTGGTTTCCTGCATTCATTCCAGTAGAATCAAACAAAGAAAGGCCTATAAGTGAGATGGTGGGTGCAATTGTCAGGGGACCAATGAATCGCATAAACAGACCAATTAGACCAGAGAATCCCACCAGGACCTGAAACAGGGAGCCCACCATGATGGATCCCTGAATCTGTTAAAACAATAAATAAAAAAAATAGCAGTTGTTCCAAATAATTTAGCACAGTTTCCAGTTTTAACTAAGCTCTTAAGTTCAACTGTAACACTCACCACCTGTATGCGACTTTGCCAGACCTGGATGAACTCAGGGGAGGATGTGTTGACCAGGGTGGCATTTTGGGTCCAGGCAGGACATACCCAATCTGGCATGGACAGCAAGGATGTTGTGGGTGCTAGAAGGGTAAACGTGCCACCTTGAAGAATAGGCAACCTATCATTAAGACGAGAGTTCAACAAAACATTTCACATTTAAAGTCATAAGAATGAGACATACCACATCTACTGCATTTGGCAGACACCCTCATTCAGAGCACTTACAACTAAGCAGGGGAGTTTTGGTGGGATTTGAACTTGTGACCTTCTGATCTAAAGTCCAATGGCTTAACCACTGTGCTATCAACTCCCTTTTAAAGTAAACTTCATACTGTATGATTGATAACTCATGATTCATTCTGGAATATTTACCATCAGAAGTAAAAAAAAGACATTTAAGTGGTGCTAGAAAGATTCTCAAAAGCCTTTCCTTCTCCGACTCGTTCTACAGTATACACAATAGAGCACTTATTTTGTCGATTTCTTTATGGCCATGGCATTCCATATAAAATTCCAGTTAAGTCCTCAAGACTCTGATCCCCATTCCGCTGATATAGAGTTCCAGCATGAACAAACCAGTGGAATGTGGATTTAAAGTGTGTTGAACTCAGACATACAATTCTAAATTCTTATGTAAACCTATTAAAGTCTTCAGTTCCTGAGCTAATCAGTGTTCCACCACACACATATATATTTAGTGTTCAGATTTACTGTGCAATTTAAGAGAACTGTCTAATGGTCTAAACCTTAATGCAGAATAAAGAGAATAAAGCAATGTCACATATTTCTAGATTAAGAATGCTTAATCATAAAGGGTTTTTTTCATTATATTAATAAACAGTTTTCCACATTGCGTCAGTACATTTTTTGCCCAGAGAGGATGGCAGCATTTTTAATCATGTTCACATATGCCTTCTTCATTGCATGATAGAGATTTAACCAGTGCTTGTGGATGAAATGGCAAACTGTGTAAACATACAATGATTTCTGAAGTGTTATTGAACCCATGCTGTGATTTCCATTACATAATCATGACTGTTTTAAATGTAGTACCTGAAGATCATAGGCTCATTGTGCATAGAGATTTCTCCAGGTTCTTTTGAACTTTGAATGATAATTTTTACTGTAAATGATATTCAAGTGTTTTGCAATTTTATGTTGAGGAACATTATTCAGAAATTGTTCCACAATTTGTAGATACAGTCATTCACAGATTGTTGAAGCTCTGGCCATCTTTACTTCTGGGAGACATGAGAAACACTAAGATACTATATTAATACCCAATCAACTTACTGACCTGTCAATTAAACAAATTACTTGCAAAAAGTTTCTCCAGCTCTATCATTTTAATAACACAAGTTTTATAGACTTTTGTTACCCTGTCCCATTTTGAGATGTGTTGCAATATTTGATTGGTTTTTCTCAAAATAGTAAATTTTCTCAGTTTAAGCATTTGATATGTTTTCTATGTTCTATTGTGAATAAAATATAGGCTTATTAGATTTGCAATTAATTGACTTCATGCCCATGATTTTTCCAGATGTCAAAAATTCCAAAATTCCTCAAAGAGTGCTTTTAAAGACGATGACTACCTGATACCCAAGGTGACCTGCAATAAGGTGCATATTCCTGAAACAAAGAACATGGTGCTAATCAGGTGGCTCTGAGTGAGTCCATCATGTTGCAGACACAGACCCTGAGACAGGATAAGCGGGATGGCGATGATTCCTCCAAACGCAGTAAGAAAGTGCTGAGAATCACAAAATGAGATGATTTATTGATTTTGTTTAAAGTTTAATATGTTTCATCAGTTACTCTAAAGGCTTTGTTTATTTTTAGGGTGAAGGAAATTAAAAAGGACCTACAGGAAATTGTTGGAGAACAGGACATAACTGACCTGAATTCCCAGGATGATGCACAGGTACCATGGTGGTACATCAGTTACACAGTAAGCTAGTTTGTTTCTATTGTCGTCTTCTGACAAGTCTGCATTCTGCCCCTCTGTCAAGCCACAGAAATTATTTATAATGCCATCAGCCTGGAAAGCAAAGATCAGCAGAATTATACAGAGAGAGAGAAAGAGAGAGAGCAAGAGAGCGAGAGAGAAAGAGAGAAACAGAGAAAGAGAGAAAGAGAAACAAATACAGTATATAATTTAAATGGGGAGTTCAAATACAGGATCAAGTACAGGATGCGTTTTTATGAATGCATAATACATCATTTTTGGTAGACTATTGCAGCAGTAACGTAGCTTGATGTTTACAAAGACAGTTTATGCATTTCTTTATTTTGGATCCTACTGTATGTTAACTCCTAATGTGTTAACATGCATGAAGTAAAGCATAAAGCACAAAAAAGGTACACATACAGAAATGCAATGAATAGGAAAGAGTACAAAACACAAAATAAAAAAAAAAACAAGAAATCTAATGTAATTTTTTAGCAGCATGAGTCTGCGGTAATGAGTTCATATCATCAGGCTGGGAAAGTTGAACACTGATTTCAAAACAAATTAGCTTTTTTTTTTCTTCATCTTTTGCATTGTTTATCCAACATATAATTCAGTGTTCTAAAATACTTCCTATTTTATTCAAGGCAAATATGTGAATGCTTGACAAGTGTTTGTTTAATTATGATGTCCTTTTTAAGGTTTTCAATTGGTTTACCCTCATGGACACAATCCTGTCATGTGAATGCTACTAATTTTGGCACAATTCATTACTAGGTACTATACTTACGAATATGTTTTATAACCATATCTGACCAAACAAAGACTTAAACAAAGTGCATTTTTCTATTAGGACCGTCTGGTATCAAAATTAAATGTAAACAAACGTATACACAAGTATAATTAAACTGTACTTGATGTATACATAGAGTGTTTTTTACTTGCAAGTATGCTAGACATTAATTGCACCTCTCTAAGACCTTTTTTAGACAAAGCATATCAAAGTGAAACTGCAAATATACTTCTCACCAGGAGTACTGTAAATATTATTGACACTTTCATTCTCTGTCTATAGCTTCAAGAATCTAAAGAAACTTGTAAATAATGTATACTGGACACCAGGAATACTTCCTTCAATATTAAAAATTAGCCGGCAATATGCTAGCAGCAGGCTTTAACTAAATCAACCTTCTGGCTCTTCTTTTTAGTTGTGCTGTCATATCTGTTATTGCTAAAGTCCTTACTTATACTCTGATCATCCTGCACAGTGTCCATAACCAATATGTAACAATAAGTATACAGTACCTATTTATGCATGTTCTCTCTCTCTCTCTCTCTCTCTCTCTCTCTCTCTCTCTCTCTCTCTCTCTCTCTCTCTCTCTCTATCTATCTATCTATCTATCTATCTATTAATGTTTTCTCTCCCTGTTTCCCGCCCCTCACCCCTTTGAGTTAAACATGATCCTTAGATACCAGTCTGGTCCCTTTCTTTGTTCCAGACCTGCCTGATTCATCCTGATGCAATACTTCTAGATAGAATGTTTTTTAATTGGAGACTACTCACAGCTGAAGATGGTTGCACTTGATCAGTCTAAAGATCCATTAAGCTACTGAGCAGGGCTTAATTTAAGAACCATGATATTGGATGTGGACTGTGACTAATATAAACAGTCTGCTACAATATCTTAGGACAACAGTTTAAACAAACTGTTTTCATCAGAGTACACTTCCTCATACCATCGCAAGAAGGTTTTCCTTGTCACTATGGCCAGTGGCTTGTTCATTATGGATAAACTTTTAAGGGATACAGGTAATTTATACAATTAAAGGTTATATTCTTAATACATTTAATTATATAAAAAAGGGGACAAGGTCTATTGTTAAAAGCTCTATATAAATACAATTTAATTGAAGTGAATTATTACCAAATGTTAAATATAGGTATACTCCAGCACATTGGTATAAAAATATTTAAAAGTTAAACTTGTTATTATATTATTACTTGTTGCATTATTTTTATCATTATTATTAGTTATTATTTTATTATTGCATATCCAAAACCCCTTCAGTTGTTGTTTTTAACACCTGTAGTAGATTCTATGACAGCTTCTGTTCTCAATAACTAACTTAAGCATGAGCAACACAACAACGCTTAACATGATTCCTAACATAGGAATGACTTGCACCAATAACACTGTTTATACTGAATAAGCAATAGGCCATAAAAAAAAAATTTGATCTCTATCTGATAGCAACTAGTTCTGACCCAACCCTAGTATTTCAAAATTTGATAAAGAGAAATAAGCCACAATAGCTGATATTCAATAGATTTGGAAGAATGAAATTTGAATATGTTTGCTACTGGTTAGGAGCAATGATGTTAATAAAAGCTTTTTAAATTTATTAGCACTACAGTTATACAAATTACAGGTATAATCAAGTTTCTGCAAAGACAAATGGCTTGATAAAATCATAACCATAAACAGTATACTTGTTGAATTACAGAACACTTCATGTACTTTCTTTTGGTATGCATGATACAGCAATTACCTTTGTTCTCAATAACCAGAACATATGAAGTATACTTACATCAAATGAATGGTTGCTCCTGCTTTCCTTTTTTGGAGCCATGGGTCTAGAATCTTAAAAGGTTTTTTAAATTTGTAAAAAAAAATAAATGTCAATCAAAAATTATTGAAGAGTAAAAACAAAAATGGAGAGCGGGAAGAAACTGCTCAGACTGATTAAAATGAGAACTATCAGCTAATCATGTGAGCTTGATTGACCAGGGCTAAAAAAGCAGCTGACTAGAAAACTCATGCCAAAAATGTAGAAGGCTGTCCCTCCCTCTTTCTTTCTCTCTCTCTCTCTCTCTCTTTCTTTCTCCCACACACACACACACACACACACACACACACACACACACACACACACACACACAAATGTGTGTGCAAATCAAACCAAATAATAAAATACAGATCACACAATAAACATGAAGATCCTAAAGTATATAATATCCTGAATTCAAAAGACCAAAAGCAACCAGGTGTGTACTGTTACTAGATATCTACAAAGAGATAGCTGGTTCATTGCTATAAGCTTTGGGGTTGCGAAAATAGATAGTTAGTAAAGGAGTAATACATCTGATTAATCAAATCAGACCAGTATAGATTTTTGTAAATCTCTATACTAAGCTCAATAATGTTATTGTTGCATGTAACATTCAGATTAAAAGCTCTGAGTGAAGTACATATACTTATCGAAACAAGCTAGCAAGCTTTTTTTTCTCAGGCATCTAGTATTCAGTAAGTGTAATAGTCATGCTGATATACTCTCGCAATAAAGTTTTCTATTTCAGCAACACTGATAATACTGAGGAGATGATGATAAATTTTATCAGATAATTTCATCCTTTGATAATTTCAAATCTTCTAATCTGCACAAACAACGCATGGTGCAATTACTATTAAGTATGTAGGGAAGGTTCTGGGAAACTGCCTTGACTTCTTTAAAATGTGTATTGATTTTCTGGTCCATTTGATTTATCACCACAGCACCAACCATGTTACCAAAATGTTCAATTAGTGCATTTGGCAGATGCCTTTATCTACAGTGACATACAGTTATCTCAGTTATAAAGTTATAAAAGCATAAATTGAGCCTTAGGCCCTTGCTCAAGGGCTCAGCAGTGGCAGCTTAGTGGTTCTGGGAATTGAATCCATGAACTTCCGATCGGAACTCTTACATCTTATCCACTGAGCTACTTCCTCCCAACCCAAAATTCTATATTCAAACACAAGTATCTTCTAGAAATATACAATACTGATCTCATCTCCAAGTCTTTAAATCATTCCAAAACTCTCAATAATTAAATAATATTTCAATGATCTATGTCTGCTTTTATTTAATACTTTTGCGGGATTAAAGCAAAATAATTCCTAAAATCATTGAGTAGATTTTCTCCAGGAGGATTTATAAGGAGTCATACTGTAACATGATAGACATTTATTTTCTAGGCTGTTTAAGCATTGTAACTATGTAACCTCCAACACAGTCTTATGAAGTGCTTATTGTTTTAGGTTTCACTAGGAAATGCTGCTTTTTATTCATGCATCTGAATGAAGAATCACTTGGCTTGCTCTGGGTTAATTATACTGTAAGTTCACTGGAAAGCGGACCTCAGCACCACATGATTGCCATTCAGCAACCCAAACTTAAATCTAATCATCCAGTTGTGTGCTATTTTTAGATTGTGTAAATTCTGCTCTCCATCTCTATTTGTCCACATTAGCCACACAGATCATGTGCCTAACAAGGAATTCATGTTGATTTAACATAAATATGTTTTTTGCCATTTTGCTCGGTTTTGTTTTTTTTACGCTCCGTTCTCTTTTACGAATGAAAAGGTGTAGGATAAGAGTGTTTTTTGAAGTGAAACCTTCACACAAAATTGATTTAAATCAGATCGCTAGTCTAAAAATAGAGCAAAGAAAAAATTATAGAAAAAAAAACAATAACAAGAAGAAGAAAAATGGATGAGAGTCTTCTTTTATTTTGAGGACCTTTCAAAGCTAAAATTCACGTGTGACAAACCTGTGTTTGTTTGGTTTTTCTTAATCCTGCATGTGCAGCTGCAAAATACTGCAATACTTGCAACAAGGGGCAGTTGGGGGTGGGGGGTGACAATGTGGAGAGGTCAGAATAGAACAAGGTTGTATTTTATGTGTATTATGTAAAATGTTACTTGTGGGTTTTTGGAAGGTCACATGGTAAAGTTTGGATGTACGTACTGTAATGTTTGTGTATGTAACAAACCATATCTGATTGTTTGGTGTTTCCTGTGTTATACTAGGGAGGCTAATATTTAATTTAAAGCACTGTCTACTTCAGGATATATTCTGAATACATTTAAGAATAATTAGAGCTGTAAACAGATGCATGTAATTGTGTAGTTTCCCTTTGACTCTTTGTCACATCAGCTTTAGATTTGTCCACCTAAAACTTCAATTCCCATTAGCTTCATGATTTATAACAGATCACATGACCTTGTCTCATGCGCTCTTGAGGAATCTCAGTTATTCTGGGTTTCCACTTGATCAGTGACCCTATTTAATTTCTAAAGTTTCTTTGTTTGGTAGCAAAGCTTCAGTTGCCTGTAGCCCGTTGTGTGCTTAATGTCATATCTTCCTAACGCTGCTTTCTCTTTACTTTCTCTTTACTTGATTCTTGGTTTGATTTTATATTGTTTGTCTTGAATTTAAATTTTTTTTAAAAGCTTGCAAGTACACCTTTTCTTGACACTTTTTTAATGAAACTTCACTTATCAGCCACGTGTTCGTTTATGCGTTCATTTTGCAGAATTCCTATTATTCAGTAATGTCAGTGGAACTTTGGGGGATAATATAGTTATTAAAATGAGGAAAGTGAGTGAGCTAATTGTTCCTGCTTGAATCAGATCCCCAAACACAGCGTAGTAGTTGATTTACTGAAAGATTTTAATTCAAATAGGTATAACAAGTAGCACAGCAGTATTTAATGAGTCATTTGGAGTAATATGTGCTATATAATTTACAATTTGGATTTATTCTAATAATTGGGGTAAATTTGTCTGTAGATATACTCTGAGGGGGAAAAAAGGGTTACACAAGACCACAATTTTTCACTTGGAAAGGTAGATATAGGAGATTTTCTTTTTAAAAATAATTAAGGTACTGGTTTTGATTTCCTTTCAATTAAAACTTACAATATAGATTATATGCACTTTCCTGGTGCAAAGTTGTGCACGTGAGGGTACCGTCCACGTGACAAGGAAAGTTACAGTAAAGTGCATTATTCCCAGGACCACCACTAGATGGACACCAACACCAGCTTTAACATCTCATTTATTAATAATAGGTGCAGAAGCTGACTTCGATGAACAGATGCTTGAGTGCTGTCAGGATTCCCAGCAACAACCTGTGCAGCTCTGGTGAATTTCATGCCCAGGAAGATTAAGGCAGTGCTAGATAACAATGGTGCTCACACAAAATGAAGACACTATGGACACAATTTAGACATGTTTACTTAGGGTGTACTTTCTTTTGTTGGCAGTTATTTAGACAATAATAGCTGTATGTTTAGTTATTTTAGAGGACAATAAATCTATACTTCTGTACAAACCACATTGACTACTTTGAAGTATATCAAATTTCCATTTCTTTTGTATTGTCCTTTGAGAAATATAATAAAATGGTTGCTGAATTAGGAGGGGTCTTCTAACTATTGTGAGATACTGTATATATTTAGAAAGAGAGAAAGAGAGAGAGAGAGAGAGAGAGAGAGAGAGAGAGAGAGAGAGAGGAGAAAAAGATGAGTGACAGGCAGACAGACAGACAGACAGATAGATAGATAGATAGATAGATAGATAGATAGATAGATAGATAGATAGAATCTTTTTCGAGTTCTTTGATTGTTTTTCTAATTGATTGATTGGTGGATTGATTGATTGATTGATTGATTGATTGATTGATTGATTGATTTTCAAAGCCGGTTCATTGCACCTATAAAGAGACGCGGTGCTCATGGTGACGTCACGAGCCGGGGATGAAACTCGTCCTTGCTCACTTATGCACAGTGTGGATCCCTGCTCAGATCATTGTGGACTACAAGCCAAGAGAAAAGGGATTATGTGTAATATTATTAAAAACACAACATCAAGGACAGCACGAGCCCAACGTTAACGGTTTTAGATTAAACCTTTGAGAACGGGGGAGTAGAGGCGCGTGCGCGGCGCGAGCCGCAGTGGCGCTCTCCTCCCGGTGTGGCTCGTGGCGCACTGAGAGGAGGAAGAGGAGGAGGAGGAAGAGTTGGAGGAGGCGGAGGAGCAGTAGAAGGAGGAGGAGCCGCTTCACAGCTGAACTGTCCGCCTGGATTTTGCACAACAAGGAGGCTGAGACAGTGCGATGGCGGCAGGAGGAGGATGCGCGGACAGTGTGGATGAGTACCGGGCCGAGGTGGAGAGGCTAAACCGCGAGCTCGCTGAAGCGAACCGGGAGAAGATCCGCGCAGCGGAGTGCGGCCTGGTGGTGCTCGAGGAGAACCAGAGTCTGAAACAGCAGTGCGCTGAGCTGGAGGCTGAGCAGGAGGCGCTCAGGAAAGAGCTGGAGCAGCTGCAGGAGGTACAGTAATGCACCATCACAACAGAGCACAGCACAGGGTCTAAACAAACCACATGAAAGAGGGACATCATGCAGACATCATCATCATCATCTCACTTTTTTCTTTCTCCCTGGTTTAAATGTATATATAATATTGTTATTAAAGTTACTAAAGTATGATTCATAACAGCATAGTGTGAACATAGTGCATCATAAAGCTTATGCAGTTTCCACTCTGGCTCCATGTGCATTGATTAAGCTGTCAAGGTAGGCTTTTTTTTAGGGACATCATGCAGACATCATCATCATCATCTCACTTTTTTCTTTCTCCCTGGTTTAAATGTATATATAATATTGTTATTAAAGTTACTAAAGTATGATTCATAACAGCATAGTGTGAACATAGTGCATCATAAAGCTTATGCAGTTTCCACTCTGGCTCCATGTGCATTGATTAAGCTGTCAAGGTAGGCTTTTTTTTTTTTTTTTAGGAGTCTTAGGCTTGTTTGGATGCAGTCCAGCACTGAGTTACTGCTCCATCTGTCTGGAAATGAATCTTTCCTTAATGTGTTTGTGTAAGAAACTGTCGATTGGATATGGTCTAAAAATGAAATGATTATTATTGTCTTATTCTTATATTTCTACTGCAGATCATTGAAATACATTTAAACTTTATCTTTAAGTATTTGGTGATGCAGTTTGAGTTATATTTCTTAAGTCTTTTTTTTGACACCTGATCGTACAAGAACTCTCTTGGGAAAATAGTCTTATTGATTATTGAGTGTAAATATAACAAGAGTACTGGTTTGAGTTTTAGAAGCTGAGAAGACAGCTTTTGCCATTTTGTGGTGAATGTGGACATAATGGTTGATGTGGAGTTATGTGTTTTTATAGCTGGGGATCATGTGAAGGTATTGGTTATTGCTTACTGGCACATTTATTATAGAAAAAAAAAGCATGCAGAAAGACCAGGTTTCTTCTTTTTTGTGTTAGTATGTGGCAGGTATTGTCTGACAAGACAAGTAATCACTGGTCCTGGACACAAGCGAAAGAAAAACTGGACATTATCCAAATTTTGGCTCAGTACAATGATAAATGACATTTTTTGTGATTGACATGTCATTCCACTGAAATGAAGTTAATTTCTGACAACATCTATAGCAGAGATGTTTTACACACCGAATTTATCTCCATTGTTCTACAATTCTTCACAACAGAGGTCCTAGTGCTCTGACATCTAATGTGCATATTTCTATTGAAATACAAGCCTTTGTTTTTCAAGTTCAAGTTCTTTGTAGCGCACAGATCTAGTCATGGAATCACACTATTGTGGTCTATGTTAATAAATAATGTACTGACCTCTTCTTCTTTGCTCTGTTTTATTTACAAAAGCAGTTGAATACAAAATACAATCAGCAATCTGAACAAAAAAGGTCAACGTTTTAATTACTTTAATTAACTGAAAAAAGAAAAAAAAAAAAAAAAAAAAAAACCCACACAGAGTTTGTAATAGTTTTAATGGTAAAAATGGGAAATGTGTTTGTTTTAATAAAAACTTTAATGGTAACCCTGGGAGCCATTAATAATAATTTGTTGTCCAGTGGAAACCATTAGGGACCAAATTTAACACATTAGGCAACTTGTAGATCATTCAGGCATTTACTGCACACCAACTGTGATCAATGTGGCATTTATCCAGATTTCAGTAACTTTAAGGAAGTGTGAAGGCTTCTTCGGCTTGATGATGATGATGATGATGATGATGAAGAATGTATAATGTACAAAAACACACTACTGTAATTCAAACAATTTGCACTGGTGTTAATGGTTTATGGCTTGTAATTGTATCTATATTGGAAACATTTGAATTTCTGTGACGGTTTCTATCTTTTTTTTTTACCATCTAGAACATATTTATGTTTTATGATTCATTTAATTAGTCTTTTTTATTCATTTATAATGATTACATATACCCTCCACCTGCCTTTAATAGACCACAGATTTAAGGTCTTGTTAAGATATGAGAATGACCAAACAATAAGTTTCACAAAGAATTAGTTTTCTTTTCCCTAGTTATTTGTCATTGTTACATGTGGCCTGTGTCTCTAATCAGGATTAAACTATAATAAACCCTAAAAAGTTTTTGACTGGTAGTGGACATGCAGAATTGTAATGGTGTGAAGATTTTTAAATAAGTCTTCACGTTGTGGGTCTTTGTGTCAGTAATTGCTTTTATTCCCTACAATGGTTCTAGGTACTAGATCAGGAGAATCAGCCCCAAAGGCTTGAGTAGCTTTAATTAACTGCTGACTTCACAAACAGGCTGTGTTCAGCAACCATGCTAACTAAAAAAAGCTCCTCTATAGCACTGTAATGGGTTTTGCTTTCACTGAATGTCAGGTGGTGTAATTATATCATGAGGTGTTTCATGTGAATGTGAGGATTGCTTATCTGCAGATGGCTGAAAATTGTGTGTGTGTGTGTGTGTGTGTGTGTGTGTGTGTGTGTGTGTGTGTGTGTGTGTGTAACTGAGCTTGTCCTGAGGTAATATTTGTCATCTGTCTCTCCATCTTTCATTTAATGAATACTATATAGTATGATACAAATAAAAATCTGTTTTTCATTAAACACAGACCTGAAAGTGAGATAAATAATTTAGTACACAATATATTTTTCAGGTAATAGAATTTCTAAAAAAGGGAGCTGTAGGCAATACACTCTAATCTAACACAAAACTCAGTTTCTAAAAAATTCGAACGTTACAGGGCTTTTAGGAGAATAGAAACCTCTCAGTAAAAGGTTGATTATACCTGTATAATAAATAAGCATATCTATGACTGCACTAGGTAAATTTTTTTTTTAATTAAGATATACTATTGGGCAAAACTTTGGCCAAGCCCAAATTGCAAATATGAATCTTTTAATGATTTTACCAGCAAATAGAGACTTCCAGTTGCACCAATTTGCTTATGTAAAATAAGTATGTACTGTTGCTGCAGTAAAATTATTGTAAATCAAACAAACACAAAAATTCAGTTATTAACTGTTATTAATTACAGTTTTTTTTACAAAACCTGTCCAAACATTTACCCACCCGAAAAAACGGGTTTGTGGACTAATATTCGTTTTAGAGATTTCGATATCCTTTAATTTTTATTAGGGAACTAAAGTTTTAAAGTTTTAATCTCTCTAGAATGGGGTTGTGTAAATCATGGTCATGCTCTTACACTCACCCTTTTTAGATGAATAGCATTCTTATTTTGCCATGTTTTTGCTATTGGCTCCATTGTTAGCTATATTGTTACTGTATTTATTCAATAACCATGTGCTATTTGTTAACTTAGAAATAGATAAAAGTTAACTTACCTTCTTCTAAAATGGGTTAAATTTTCATATACAATATTATTCACTATATTTTCTATAGGGAAGAGGTCTGGAATAATTCAGCAAAGCACATAAGGACAAGGACACAAGCAATAATTGGCAAATTATATATATATATATATATATATTTGAAAGATCAGCTGATGATATATAGGGGCTAATAAAAACATATTAAACATCCACCAGAAGGAAAAATGGGAAACAATAGTTTATTAACTACAACGGAGGCGCGGTGAAAGAAAGAAATTGTTCCTATTCCTACGGAGTAAATATTCAACTCGGGTCTTTTACAAAGGAATCCGTGAAAAATTCCACATCCATTTAATCGAATGAATTTTGAAGAACAGTTATTAGAGAGAAAGGGATTGTGTGTGTCTCGAATAATGATGAAGCTGTTGCAGTTAGCTCCTTGTCTACTGTAGATCATTATCACCATATTTACTGCAGCATATTACCTGAACGACATATAATAATCATCCGTTCAGCTTAGTGGTGCTAGGATTGGAACTCATGACCTTGCTACCACTTATATATTGGCATTTGGAGGCGTTATTATATATATATATATATATATATATGCGTTAAAATCAAATCTTTACAAAAGTGAAAATGTATTTTTATTTATTTTTGGATGAATTATATATTTTTTTTTTTCATTGTTGCTTATTTTGATGTTCATGTTTTGTCCATTTGCTAAATAATTTACCCAGTGGGTTTTTCCTTAACTCTTTTCCATAAATAGTAAATAATACTTCTGTAGACAAAAAAGTATGCAGATCCGTAGGGATAGGACCTCTCTAGCTAGAAATGTTTTTTTACTAGACCATATTTTAAAGTCATTTACAATAACAATATAATGATCCCTTCAAATACAAGAAGAAGTTTGTTTTTTTTAATTTGTCTGTTTAAAATAACTTGATATGAAACCAAATGCTGAGCAAAAGATAAATCCCTTTTTTCTATATAGACAGAATAAAAATTGCATGGATAACTTCCAGTAAACTCCTTTAACTTTCACCCATGCCAATTTATAAGGGGAAGCTGAGAGATACCTTCAGCTGTGGTACAGAATTGGATTAATAGTTCTATATTTGGATAAATAACTGAACCAAACCAAATAAGCACTTTAAGAGAATGTTAAGGTGGTAAAACACCCAGCATTTTGAAAATGCAGAATGGTCTTTATATATGTATCCCTGCAGATTTCTTTTGTTTTGTTCCATTTTAGTATCATAAATACTTAAAAAATGCACAAAAATGAATTTTGCTCATGTTGATAGATATAAAACTTTCTAAATGTTTACATTGGGATGATGTAAATGTTATGTTTAATCAAAAACTCATCACCTGTGCCTAATTTCACTAATGTACTTAATAATATTTGAGCAGGCAAGTGAAAGTGTGTGTGTGTGCATGCGTGCGTGCGTGTGTGTGTTGTCAGTGATGTGGCTATTATGTCTGTTCACAGGCTGGTTTCTATGTGGGTGGTTGGACCTTAAAAAGAAAAGAATAGATAAGACAATTGTAGTTGTTATGTAGGAACTTGGACCACACACACACACACATACACACACATTTAAATTTCTGTAAATGTAACAATGTATTACTTAAACCCCCTGCTCCCTAAACTGGGGGTAATGTACACACTCACACAGGACAAAGCAATAAAAGTGTGTCGAGAGGCTGAAAGCACTCTCATGTACCCACACTGTACACGCTCGTCTGTCTAAGTCTCTTTTGTATAAGCATGAATGAGCCATTTGCAGCCTTACTAAGTGTCTTTATGTGGGTGGCCTACTAACAGCCATCACCAACCCAGTTCTTTTCTATTATATTGCTATAACACACACACATAAATACACTCAAGCACATTGTCTGTAGCGATAAATTACTTTAATATGTGATAAATTCTCACATGATATAATTACATATGATATCAAAGAAATAATCAAATCTTTTTTTTCCACAGCAATGTTACAAACAAAACTCCATATAATTACAGACAAACTAACTAGTACTATTAAAGTAAAGGAAGAGAATCTCCCTCATTTCCTGCATTCTTATTTACCCTCTAACAATAGCTAGCAACAACACACTAATTCGATTTTTCAGTGTTTTTATTGCCTTACAAGTTTTTTTCAAATGTTTAACCACTTGGTAACAAGTAATAAAATATGTATTGCATAACTAAAAGCAAAGTGTGTATTTTAACCTCTATTTTATTAATTGATATGCATATAAATATTAAGTAGCAAACAATAATGTTTTACTTCTGTTGACCTATTCATCTAAAAGAATTGAGGCTTTTATTACAGTGTAGTGGAAACAAATGTGGAAATCCAATATAAAGGTGTAATAATAAGGTGCCCAAATACTCTATATTTGGCCTTATAGGTTATAATATGAGAATATGGGTAAATAAGGGAATGGTGTCTGAGGCTTTACTTAAACTTACACGTTTATTTCCATGTTTGTTTTATGTCTTTGTTTTAAAAAAAAAAAAAGTGTGCTATTATTCCTCTCAACAGAGTTTAGGCTACGTCTGCAATCTACCACTGTTGATTTATTAATTGATAGAGACTCAAAGCACTTTTGTACGTCACCCTGGATGAGGGTGTCTGCTAAATGCCGTAAATTTAAATGTTTTGTTTCCACACAACCAAAAGTAATTCATTGTTCCACTGGCAACATTTCAACGAATTTGATATGGTTCATATATTGTTTGTATATTTCTAATCCTTGAAAAAGTAATCCTGTATGTTAGATGGTGTGTGTGCTTATTAAAGAAAGCTCCTATAGCTTTTTTGAGTTGGATAAAAAGCTGTTGCGAGATGCTTTATATAGAATCATTTTCATTACCAGTTGCACCAATGTGTCATCTTGTTATTATTAGTACACAATATAATCATGACTGTATTACAGAATGATGATTTATTATAGAAAGCTATAAATTTTTTTCTAACACCCAAGTATCTAAATATCCTGTGTTGAAATATATTGCCTGTTGTTCTGTTATACTGTGTTTTTTGCAGTTACATTGCTTAACGTCTCTTTCTACAGAGCAAGCATTTTATTTGGACCACACCCTGAACTAGCAGGCCTCCTGAGAGTTTGAATAAGCAGAACCCCTTTTAGTCAATTCCACATATTACAGTACACAAGTTATTTCCAGGAACATGTGAAATAACAGTAGCAGGAAATCTATTAACGTATGTCCCTAAAAGTTAATTTTGTCTGATTTGTCCTACAGAGTCAAAATGCAGTATGTAATGGGAGCGATATTGCTACAGTATGTAGAAGAGTCTTATCATAATCTGGTGGGTTGATATTCTGTATATGTTTAGTTTTATATTTTTTTTTTTATTAATGATTAATTTTATTGGTCAAAAATTCCTGCTATTCCTAGTATATTAAAAGTGGAAAGTGGAAGATATACTTGCATTAGAATCATAAAAATTAGTAAACTTAATCTCACAGCCTACAGTACCAACCAACCAAAAGCCAAGCAGTGCCAAGACTAGGTGTTTTATACTTTGGTTGGTTCTCTACAGTTACAACTCCTTTTAAATTTGTACACATTACACATATTAATTTAAACTATAAAACATTTCATAGTTTTTTTATTATATTATATTATTATTATAGAATATAAAATCTTTTGCTGAGTCTAAACACTAATAATGCGAATGTGAACACTGTATGCCATGAGCATATATCATTATATTATCGTATTCTTTGGCTTATTCATAATATGCTGAAACAGGCAATTCATTCATGTATACTTCTCGTTCTGTGTAGAAAAAATGCATGTCTCTGAGGATGGAATCCACCATTTGTTATGCTCCACTAAGCATTGTCTCTGTCCCATAGTGCTTTGTGTCCTGTGGAGTTTTATTCAATTACAGTAATTACTTTGTTTGTTTGCTGTGTGTTTCTGCTTCTCCATCCATTCTTCATTTTATGTCTGTGTGGGTTTCTTTTACCCTTTTTTTTTTAAGAGAACAGCAGGCCTTAGCATGAAACATGTCAGTAATTTGCACATGATGCTCCTGTGAAAGACGTCCTGAATGAAACAGGCAATTCTTGAACCCTATCCAAAACACCCTGGTCCTTTTTCCAAAAGAAGTGGTTTATGGGGTGAATGTGAATAGCTATAACTTTAACAAGAAGTAATAAACAGGAACATATTTCCAAGTGGCACTTGTGAATTAGATCGAGCCAGACACCAGCACAGTATGCATGAGTGCACAGGATATGGACTTTCTGCAGTGGGAGGTGTTATATAAACACTGCGTCACTCCCTCTCTTTCTTTCTCTCTCTCTCTCTCTCTCTCTCTCCCTCTCTCTTTCTCTCTCTTTCTTTCCTCTCTATCGAGCAGTTGTAAGGGTTTGTTTATTTATTTATTTGTTTTTTCCTTATGCACCTTGCTATTAAATCAGCAGTAAAGAGATTGATATGATAAAAGTCATATCTGGATTGATTATATGAAACAGAAATACAGGAATGTGGCATGGACTAGTGTTGTCTGAAGCCAGTGAGCAGAAAATTAATGTGTGCCCCTCTCACTCTTTCTCTCTCTCTCTCTCTCTCTTTTTCTCTCTCTTTTTCTCTCAATCAATCTTTTTCTCTCTCTTGCAGTTTTTGTCTGTCGAGCTTCATCCCCCGCTTATTGTCTAAGTTTATCAAAGTCTTTCTATATATGTACATCTCTCTCCCTCTTTGTCTCTACTTGTTCTCTCTCTCTCTCTCTCTCTCTCTCTCCTCTCTCTCTCTCTCTCTCTCTCTCTCTCTCTCTCTTCCACTTTTTCAGTTTTATCTGTAACTCTTATTTTGCACTTTCTATTTTTTTTTCTTTATTTGTACCCTTTTATCTGTCTGTGTCTCAATCTCTCTGTGTGTGTCTCTTTTTTACTTTCTGTGTCTATCATCCTATCTGTGTATTCATTTACTTTTTTTTTCTTTGTCCTCCATTTATTTATATATTTATTTCTCTCTCTCTCTCTCTCTCTCTCTCTCTCTCTCTCTCTCTCTCTCTCTCACTCTCTCTCTCTCTTGCTCTCTCTTTCTCTCTCTTGCAGCTAATTTTTTCAGATTTTCAAAGAAATATGCCCTGGTGGCAAAGGTGGTTACATAATATCTGCAAGTCTCCAATGTTATTTTATTTTAGGTTTATATTTAAATATATTTTTAATATTTCTATTTTGTGTGTGTGTGTGTGTGTGTGTGTGTGTATTTGTGTGTTTATATTTAACATATATACATACTGTACACTCAGTAGATATATCAATAACGTATAGTTTTTACCAGTTATATATGTCCTAAAATAGTAAATTGAATAAAACTTATTTATTTATTTATATTATTTTAATGACAGATACAGAAATACAAACTAAAATCAGTGTTTTCTCCCGTCTAACATTATGACTTTGTAGTGAACAGGGCTCACACATTTCTGACAGATTGAGGGGCTTGTATTAGTTTAGCTTGGCAGCTGCATCCTGCTTTACACACACACACACACACACACACACACACACACACACACACACACACACACACACATGTTTACACGCACATGCACACCTGTCACCACTGTCTGGAACAAAATGCTACAAACACCAATCTGCTGGTCTCCATCACCACCACACCCAACCCGCCTGTTTTTGGCTCTCGTGTCTTTTTTTTCTCTATTTTTTTCTCTACATTTTACCCTCTCTTTTACACATACAAAAAATGCACTGCACAGTATTAAATATTTATCATAATTATTATTATTCCAAATGATTACAGAATGAGTTTTATATTGATTTGACCACTCCCACACACACACGCTCGCACACACACACACACACACACACACACACACACACACACACTCGCACGTACACACACACGCTCACGATCCCCCAGATGTTGATGTAAGTTCTCAGTTTTCAGTCTCTCTCCGTGGTGCTGAAGTCTGCCATCTGTCTCATGCTATGTCTTCATGTTCTAGTATAATTCGATTATATTTATGTTATTTAAGCATTTTATACAATTAAGGTGACTGATATGTTGATAAAGAAGGATTGGTAAAAGCTTTAAAGCTGGTCTTGATGTGATTATGACTCTATATCTACAGAGAATGAGTGTTTACTTTAGTACGAATTGGGGTCCTTCAGAAAAATGTATTATATGGTTAGAATAATAAAGTTACAGTTTCCATTAGACATCATTTGTCGGAAATATTTTTTCTGTTCAAAAACTCATGTGAACAGTTTCATTGTAGTGAATGTGTGCAAAAGATTTGGTCCTGGAATACCTGCTCCTAACAGTACCAGAGGAACATTTACATGTGAAGGAGTGGGAGTACCAAGTTTTCATACCTACACTATATATAACTTTGTTGACACTTGACTACAAGATTGGTATGTGCTTTTTGAACATCAGATTCCACATTCAGTCCCCATCTGTTGTTATTTTAACCTCCACTCTTCCAAGATGTTTCACTGGATTTTAAAATGTGTTTATAAAGATTTGTGCTCATTCAGCCACAAGGGCTTTAGTAAAGTCATCTACTGATAAAGGATGAGAAGGCCTGGCGTTCAGTCAGCATTTCACTTCATCACAAAGATAAACAGTAGAAACACTAGGGTTAAGCTTCATAGCAGGCCACTCAAGGTCTTCCACTCAAGCCTATATAAAGCTTGTTTTCTCCATTGGGCATTGCCATGCCAGTACAGGATTAGGTCTTTTAAATCAGAGAAGTGTAAAATGTAATGCTACCACATCCAGAGACATTTTGAACAGTTGTGTGACTTTACATTTATGGAAACGGTTTGGGGAAAGAACCACCTATGGCTGAAAAGTTAATTAATTAACTCACAGCACTGCTACCTTCTTATTTCCTACAAACATAAAGCATGTCATTATGCAAAACCATGAAGCCATGCTCACATCATTGTTTAAAGTCTTTGCTCATACTTCATTGACCTCACAACTGACAGCTTGTGTGCCTGAAGGAGAAATGCTAATGAACTTCTTTATGAATAGCACCATAGAATCAGTTTATATTAAGCCTGCATAAGCAATCCTATTAATACAGACGCCACCATAAGCATTAAAAAACGTGAGTATACAAACTGGTAAAAATCTGATCGTTTTTTTTTTTGTTGTATAATCACATTATACTCACAGATATGAAGCTAATTATTATTCAATATGAAATAACCACTTTCAAAACAAGTGGCTCAAAACAGGCATGAACTTGTTAACAAAATTTAACTAATCCGATTTTTGAATGGTTTCCATTCTTTTTATTGTGTGATGTGGCACTGTTATGCTACTATTTTCAGCCAATCCTATAACCTGGAGTGGAATCTTGTTAAAACGATATACAAAGAACGTAAATCTCTCAAATTAGAAGTCGTATGAATTCATATTTTATTTAACAAAAGGACAACATGTAAATTAGCATATTTATAGTTTGCTAACGATACCAAAATGTTTCCAGCCAAATTTAGTTTAATAGTTATTACAAATAAGTGTAGGAACAAATATTTTATGCAGTGTGAAGTGCTGACCTGTTAGTATCACACCCGTCTTCAAATAGAAGGGTCCAGATGGAGAAAGTGCTTTAAGGAAACAATACGTTGGCAAAACCATCTGCCCCCTGCATTAGTCATCCAAAATCCAGTCTCTGTGGAACAGTACTGATCCCAACTGACTTTCTCTCTATCTCTCTCTCTCTCTCTCTCTCTCTCTCTCTCTCTCTCCTTATCTCTCTCTCTCTCTTACAATCTTTTTTTCTTTCTTTCCCTCTCTCTCTGAGCAGCAGTTACATTTGGAGCCCCAAGTCCATCTGGGAGGCAGAGGTGCCTCAACAAGTTACACACATTTTCCCTCACAATACCAGATTATTCATGCTGGAACTGAATTAATCTAAGCTTTTGTATCCACTTGCCTTTCACATCACTCTCTTATAATCAGCCCATCCCCACGGTACAGAAACCAAAGTGAAGCACTAATCTACCCCGCTATTGTTAATGTTGTTGCTGACCACCCTTCAGCTTGTATGAAGTACAATCATGTTATGTAAAATATAATTTGTGTATAATTAACAACAGGACCATTGGTACTTACCTACTTTATCACTGTCATTTTTCTAATTTAAGTACACTTTAAAAATAATCCCTATAGATGTAAAATCTCAAAGGCACTTCACCGTGACTGCATGTTCAGCCCTCCTCCAGTCCTGTGTTATTATTCAGTGTTAGTTTATCCCTGCCTTCTCCAAAGTTATACTGTGACCAATTGTCACTTGCCATCTGCCAGCTGTCTTTGAAGGAAGCTTCATAGCATTGCCATGCTCTCACAAGTGGATTTAACACAACATTTGCTATATATAATCAAAATAGTGTTAAGTGGAAAGAAATTCCTCTCATCTATAAAGCATGAAGTGCTGCAGAGCAAAGTCAGGCATGAAAAATGATTGCTATCTGCCGAAAGATTACGGTGAATTCAGTGGTGCTTATTCTACACACTGCTTCCACATACACACAAATATTCATTATCTATAAAAAAAAATAACTGGGGTAGAAAGAGATGCTTCACAGGTTGTACTCATGCAGACTAATGTGTTGGTTAAAATAACCTGAAGCAGTCAATTAGTGCTCATTGTTGGTTAGTCCATATTTAGTAAAAAAATACTTTGCTTTAATTGTTTGATTCAAGAAAATATTTTAATAATACAAGTGAAAATGGTATGTATGATAATGATTTTGTTGTGCAACTTTCAGAAGCAGTGACTGCAAACAAGCGATTTCTGAAGCTCTCAGTGAGACTTCTGCATCTGTCCACAGCTCAGATTTGAATGGTGCCGTCTACAGACTCTTTCCATAGATGTTCAACTGGATCAGGGTTTAATAAAGGTCACTTGGGTCATTTTGGGTCATTTTGGGGTCATTATCCTGTTGGAGGACCCATTGTCTGTGATTGGGGGGGAGCTTTCTGATGACATGATTATACTTGGGGACTTCCTTGGAGTCACTGCAACCAAGTCATATAATTGCTGTACTTGATTCACATTCACAGATGATTAGTAAATGTATAAAGCTGGACCTTGCACTGCACTGTTTGTCCTATGTTTGTTGTTCATGGCTGTTGTTGTCCTTGTTTCTTTGTTGCCTACATGCCTATTATGTGGCAGCAGTTAAGTGAGTTGCCCCTAAGTGTATATCATTCATGGGGTAATCAGGCCTGGTGGCAAAGTTCTGACCAGGGAAAAGCAGTTACTGAAAATTAATGAATGACTGGAGGATCCACTGTGGTTCATTTTAACATGTTAACTGTATAACTGTATTATATAAAGTACCTTTTGTGTGTGTGTAACTTAGAACAATTAGCAGGTCTTTTTCAACTTTCAATACAGTCAACACCCGATAATTCACAGTTTGGAATTTGTGGCTCGGAAAATTCACGGGTTCTCATTTGGAAACTAACTAACAGCAAGTTGCAGATTATCCTTAAATTGGCAGGAATTCGCAGCAGGGCCGAATGTATAGAAACGTTAGGAATAACATTTTAAACTATGTTTTCACTAACAAATTTAAAACACATTATTGTATTATTCATTTGATGTGATAAATAATGCATTTATGTCTATTACTTCACATTTTCTGTTAACTATGCATCAAAAAGGAACCAACTTACTGATGTTATGTACAGATGAATTTACTAAAGTACCATAGGGGCCGTGGGGGTTCATCCAAAATTAGCAGATTTTCGGAACTCACAGATTGTCTTAGAATGTAACCCCCACGAGATCCGGGGGACCACTGTACTAAGAGATTAAATATTTTTAAGATTTCTGCCCCACTTTAACAGAAGAGACCACATTAGATTGACACAACTCTTAAAACACTAACCAGCATCTTGTACTTGTCTGCATGTTTTTGCATTACTTTTACAGTCACATTATATCATTATATGAGCCTGTATTTTGCTGATTTGCTATTTTTGCTTTAACTGAGCTGTGCCTTTATTAACAGTATGGACAATTAAGGAAAACATATGACATTCTTGCTGAATCTCCTTCGAACTTTACTCTGGTCTGCTGCTGATCTTTCCTTTTAATGCTTCCTGGTGCTGCGGATTTGAAATGTTCATGTTTTAAACCTGCACGTTTTATGATTTTAGCCCAGTAAATAGATTTGTCACATCTCAGTGTTATGGTAGAAATCAGATGATGGCATCATGTGCAGTGTATGACTAATGTGGTTCTGTCAGCAACTTTTTAGTCACAGGGCTGCTCTTGATCTCTATTGATTTTTTTGCCCTTCACGACATATCTTTCCCTCCATTTTTCCCAGCAAACAATGAATTGATTTCCTTGTTGGATCTGAGCCTGCTGTAGGATATCCATTTATCTTCAGTACATAATAGCTCCAGAGAAAACATTTGGTTTGAATATTGTACCATAGTTGTTTTTATTGGTTTTATTACTCTACATAGGTTTTTTTTTGTAGGTTTTAATACGAGACCAAAACTTTTTTTGTTGTTGTTGGATTTGGTAGTGTAAAATGGATTTTTTTTTTTTTTAGGTTATGCTTCAGATTGAGAATCCAACAGCGCAGTGGTGTAAAAGATTACACCATGATCAGTCTGAATAATTGATTCTTTCTGACTGAAAGGTGTGTCTTCATACCACTGTTTCCACAGATAGTTCTGGTCAGTTTCACCCAAAGGTGGGAAGTAAGGAAGTACAAATACTTCATCACTGTATTTAAGTATATTTTTCTGGTATCAGTCCTTCACTATTTATTTTTCGGACAACTTTTCACTTTCACTCCAGGCTCGTTACTTTAGTTTTAATCTATTTGGTGAAATGTCAATTTTCTTCTTCTCATTGCGTCCCGTTTTCAGTCCATTAATTAAGTTTCCTGTCATCGCTCAGCTTTTTCAATCTACGACACCACAGACGTAGACTGGTTTACAAAGCAAACAATAAGAAGGGCAGAAGGCAACAAGAAGATAAGACAGAGGGAGTCAGAGATGTAAACATGCCTGAGAGACATTCCTGATCATCATCATCTTTTCTCTGCTTGTGTTCTATATGGTGGTTGTTCAGTCTGGATACATTCATTATGTAACAAAATTAGATATTAGTTTTGTATCAATATATTATTTAGGGCTGTCAAAATGAACGTGTTAACGCAAATTCATTTAAACGGCACTCATTTTAAGGCACTCATTTCTGTTTGACCATTTTTATTCAAAATATCAATAAATAAATATAAAAGAGGTGAAATAAAACCTTCAGCACAGTTTAAATACAACGTCTTTTCTTTATTTAGATATAAAAAAAGAAATAAATAAACACCGAAAAATTATTTTTAATCACTAAAAATGTTTTTATTGATGTGCAAAGTCCTAAATCAATGCATACACTCAGCAAATAACCATCTGTGGTCGACAAACATGCCGGCGCGTTTTCGTGCCATTTTTTGACGGCGAAACGATCTAGCATTACTGTACAGATCAGAGCAATATAACATTCAAATCTTTAAAGCGTTTACTTGTACTTGTATACATCCATAATAACAACAAAATACCATGCTTTTGTCAAAAAAAAAAAAAGAGACAGGGGTGCTCTCTGCCCTCTCTGTCATCTCTCTTCGCAGACATGAATAAAACAACCTGATTCTCAGTGAATTGTTGCCTCACAGACATAATAAATACATTAAATGAAGAGAAAGCTTGAAATGTCTACTTCTAAATAAACTAATTCACATAGAAAAAAATATATATTCTCTAGTTATGTAATCCATATGAAAGTTATAAGAGGTATAGTTTCTCTGGTATCACCCCATTAACCGTCCGTGTGGAAACAAAGAAAAAGTTCAGATTTACGTAATGTAAAAGGCCATAATTACTTTAAAACATTTAGAAAACTATTTTGTCTTAATGCTCTATGTTGATTGTGTTTCATTAATAATAAACATACATTTGCATTATTTGTCCATGCCCATGTTGATTAGAGTATTAAAAACGTCTTCATTTAAGGTACATTTAAAACAGAAAAACTGTGTGAATAAGTTGCGATTAATCACGAGTTATCTGATTACACTCTTGGGATTAATCTCAATTAAATATTTAAACTGATTGACAGCCCTAATATTAATTTGATGTGCGGTGTGGTATAGTCAGTACTTTAAATTTTACCAGAGTCTTTTAAAACATGAGTATTTCTACTTCTACTTAAGTGAAGGATATGTGTAATTTTGCCACCTCTGGTTTTATTATATAAAGGGTAATGTGTTGCCTTTTAAACAAGTGTAACCATTGTACCATACAGTCTCTCGAGTGATAAACATTTAGTTTTTTCCGTACTGGGTAAAACAAATAGATGATTTTTTTTGTGTTTTTTGATTTATATAGTGAATATAATGAATCATTTTAATATATGGACTGAAGCACAAGATGAATTTGACAAACTGTAGAAGGAAAATGGCACAAGGAATTAACACCAATCGTTTTTTTAATTATTAAAGACTAGGCACAAATGCTTGGTGACTATGGTTTGAACATGTTTGCCATGGGTGGTTCTTTGCCTTTGTATTGTGCATTAAAATCCTTTATAGTATTAAACTTTATATGCTCTATTTTATGAATCCCGATCCTAATCTACAAACCTCTAATGTATCTTGCAATTGTCTGTTTATAGTAGGTGTTGGTTTCCAATCAAGGCAGGATGCTTCAATCATGGTGTGTTTGACCTTGCAGTGGAAAAAACCTATGTCAGGAAAATTGGAACACTGTTTTTATTGATTAAAACAAGGTCCTGAAATATGATCTCATTTACCTTGAAGTGTACCTGCAGCAGTCAGGAATATGTAGAATGCATTTTTAACTGATGCTCATCAAACAATTCATGTCTTGTCTATAAATATTCCTTGAATTTAATATTGAAATCTGGAACCACCCAACATCACAAAACCACCTTTAATTTCCAGAAATGTATTATACGTTCGTGTAGTTATGTTTTGCTTCAAGATGCCATTCCTGGTAACTCGTATCCTTTTTTTTTGGTTTCTGCAGGCTTTTGGTCAGGCGTACTCTAACCAGCGGAAAGTGGCCGAGGATGGTGAGACGAACGAGGAGACGCTTCTGCAGGAGTCCGCCTCTAAAGAGGCATACTACAAGAGTCGCCTGCTGGAATTGCAGACCGATCTTGACCTGAGCCGCTCAGTAGCTTCCAACACACAGGCTGAAAGCGAACGTCTGAACATGCTGCTTCAGGATTTTAAAGAGGTCAGTTTACCTAAGCACAACTCTAACTGTAGATCATTCTGCAGGGTTTTTTTATTTAGCATAGTTTATCATTTTTCTATGTTATGCCCATCTACATCCAGTCTTGACAACCTTTATCCAAAACAGCTTGCCTTTACTCACAATCTTCTAAACATTTGTTTAAAGCCTTAATCACTGAGCACTGCTCATTACTCATTTGTTTTTTGTATTAGCTTTTAGGTCAAGGCATTACTTCACTTGAACAGGCCTTGGACAGGGTCATCCAGAGTGTCTGCTTGTGTGTGTTATTGTGTTTGTGTCAGCAGTCGTCAAAGGCCAGGGGTGGTGTCAGGGTCAGACTCTGTCGCCATGGGCTATTGTAGAGGGCAAATCCTTTACTGAGCTGGGGAATAAGGGGAATGTCCTGAGGTCGGCATAAAGACACACTACACAAAAATATACACACAGAGCATCTCCAGTTCTATAAGAGTCCTATAAGATGAGTCACACACTATTACCTCATATCTTGTCATCTACCTATCAAAAACATATGTATACAACTAACAAAATGCATATTGTATCTAAACCTGTTATATATCTGTTGATTTTACACTGATAATTCATAATATGTAGATTTGATCAGATTTCTATAAACATGACATGATGTATATCTCTGTACTGAAAATTAACACGTATGATAAAACACTGAATTGGGTCTCACGCTGGTTTTTATTATGATGCAGAGGTGTGTTCTTTCCCAGCATTCTGGTCTGGGCCACTTTCTGGGTCAAATCCAGTATCACACTGCTGCTCTGCTACTGACCCTAACGTGTTAGTGTCTCTGTGTGTGTGTGTGTGTGTGTGTGTGTGTGTGTGTGTGTGTTTGTAGCCCCTGATTAACAGTGTTACAATAGCATCCTACTGGATGATAATTGTTCAGTAAGCCTCTGGACTTTTAGATCCAGCTCATTTGTAGTTGACGACAGAGCAATGCCTCAGTGTGAATGTACACTGATTCAACACATCCTCTGTGAATGCTGAGTTGTACACACAAATCAATAGCACTGCACACCTTTCAAGGTCACCTTGAAGGGCCTAATATAACAGCCTAACATTATATTTTTTAGTCCTGAAACTTTAACCAGCTTTAGTATACTGTAAAAAAGAGAAAAGTGTCATTATACAGTTTATCTGGAAACAATTAATGCTTTATAGAGATAATGCATTATTCATCAAGGACATATTTGCTGTAGTATTTGGTATATAAGTGAAATCATACTGAGAAATATTTATTAGTGTAGGATAAAATATTGTAAGAAACACCACAGGTTTTTTTGGTGATGAGCTGGTAGAGAAATAGGAGACAACAGTGATAATGGCATCTCCTGAGCTGAGCTCAAATGGCTGCACAGGGTGTAAACTAGAGGACGATTCAATTCACCGTGTCTCTGGCCAGACTCCAAACACACACACACACATATGCTAGTTTCTGAATCAGCACTTTTAGTGAGCATCTTCACACAGCACTGGGAATTATCCCTGCATGTTTGCACGGATCAGCAGTGTTTGGAAATGTGTGATTTTTTTTAACAGGAAGGATAGCTGTGGTCTAAAGATGGGACTGATTTTACTCCCAGACATAGCTGATTTTTTTTTACTAACAAAAAACCCCAATTATCAGAAAGGTAAAGAAAGATTCAAACATATTTGTTTCAAGTCTCTTAGAAATATGCATATCCCCAGATGTAACCCTTCATTTGTATAAAACTGGACATGTACAGTATAAACACTGTAAATTGTTAATTCAACACTATCTTTACATTGCTTATGGAGAATTATGCATAGTACAACATAAAGGTCATTATGTACTGTTATAAAAACAGTAGCCATATGTTCTAACATTTACATCAAACAAACCTATACCATAAGCTATTCAATAAAGCAAATGTGTACTGTAGGAGTCGCTATTATTTCAGTTGTATAGAAATATTTTAAAATGATTTTGAGAATTTTTTTTAGGATTGAATTATTTACTGTGTGGACAGAAAGGTTGCATGTTTGAATTTAAATAATCATATAATTAAGAGTCAATAAATTGGAGCACATTTGCAATGATCAATATGTTTTAGTTGGCAGCAATTCTTTCCGCCCACACTGATGCATTGCTTCTCATTTCTTCAACAACCACATCAGAAGACATAGTTGCCACGGATATGTGGAGCAATTGCAGACATTCTAATACATACAAAAACTCAAGACACCAAACAAAACACACTGACTAAGCACAGGAACAAAGCACATAAAACCACACTGTGGTAGCTGAGTTAAGAAGTGATTCTGTTCAGAAGGTCATGAGTTTATACCCCAGCACCAACAAGACTGCTGAAAACTGCTGCATAATTGATCTAATTATAGAAATTAATTAATGTAAATGCAAATGGTTAGTGTGATTAGTGATGTGACTAGGTAATATGATAAAGACATATGGATTCCTGAATGGAAATCCACTCCTTGGTCCATAATTATATCCCATGACTGTGGAAAAGCTTTTTCAAATAAAGATAGTGTAAGGATAGTGGTGAACCCTCACCTTCGCAGATGAAATGTGGTAAATAAGTCTTGGATGATTATTGTTATGATTCGGGGTTGCTTCACTTGGTTGATTTAGTCTCTGCATCATGTGTTTAATAACTGAATATAGCTGAGTTCTTGAATCAGGTTCAAACTGTAAACGAGTGGTTCAAGGAGAATGATGAATTATTCTCACCCAACGATTTGGTCACCTCAGTCCTGGCGAGCTAAATGTGAAAATGCTCTACCACCTTTAGTGGACTTTGCTATTCTAGGAACTACTAGAAGCCCAGAGTTTTGAGATCTCAGGGAGCGTGGCGGATTGTAGCGTGTTAAAAGACTGGATAAATGGGAGCCAAACCATTTAGTGCTTTATAAGTGAGAAGTAATAGTTTGTAGTCTATTCGAAACTTAACAGGAAGCCAGTGTAGGGACGATAAGATCGGGGTTATGTGATCATATTTTTGAATCATTGTAAAAGGTAGATGCCTAAGGAAAAAAAGCTGGCTATTAAAAATGGTGTTTAATAAACAGAAACATTTCATCAGCACTAAGATTAAGTAAGACTTTTTTTCTGACTATTCGCATGCATGGCTTTGCAAATCAATGAAGATTAATTTCCTTCAGAATTATTCTTCATATTTTTCTGGATAATTGCTTATTTGAATATGAACATTTTACATGGAATCCTATTCCAAACAATGTAACAGCAACACAGTCTGAAGGTTTACTCTTTTAGCACTGCAACAATTATGTTGTCTTTAGATTTAGCGTGTCAACTTAAGAGTTTTAAGAATACTGAACTCACCTACAAAGT
The DNA here is from genome assembly GCA_024362625.1 of Silurus asotus. Taxonomy (NCBI): domain Eukaryota; kingdom Metazoa; phylum Chordata; class Actinopteri; order Siluriformes; family Siluridae; genus Silurus; species Silurus asotus. Next base: position 4,703,752 of record MU551596.1, on the reverse strand, counting down.
GTACATTAAAGAAAAGAGTATTTCCTTATACATTTCTACAGTAAAGAGGAAAGTTATCATGGCGCTAGATTGTACACAATCTCTTGATGTTAAACAACATTCCATTTGTGCAGAATACCAGAGTTATGATAATGGCTTTACCCCAAGAGTGCCTTTAGCTCTATAGTAACCCGTCCTACTCAGCTGTTTCTGCCTCTGGAGATTTCTTTGTTCTATTTTCCCTGTGTAGAGTGTACAGTGACTGAGGTAATGCAGACATCAAGGCTTCCTTACAAGCAGAGCAATTTATTAGCCAGCGTCCACATTAGCAGGAGCATGGACAGATTGAGAACACAACCAAACACAATCAAAAAAAGAGTAATTAACCATACAGTATATAAAGGTCTTAAAGGGGTTGTGTGATAATGATCACACGTGCATTGTTTCCTGTATGTGCATGCCGCATTGATTCATTCTTGAGGAGACCCTTTTTTTAACATTGTTATTTTATATTTAATGATCACGTTTTCTTTGTAGCTGATTTTTTTGTGTAACAGGGATGGAAAGTTACAGAATAACAGGATGTTGAGTCTCCGCTTGTCGTCTCACTGTTTGTTGCAGAATAACGAGATGCTGGAGCTGCACAAGGCCAGGATGAGCGAAGAGATTAAGGAGTATAAGTTTAGAGAAGCCAGACTACTGCAGGACTACACTGAGCTGGAGGAGGAGAACATCACATTACAGAAACTCGTGTCTACGCTCAAACAGAACCAGGTGAACACACACAGAGAAACAGCCTCTTACACAACCATATTAAACCTACTTTAAAAAGTAATTAACGATTTACTAGATAAACTATATAGATAGTTAAATACCAGATGGATAAATTAAGCTACCCAGAAGGGTTTCTAGACATAAACCATCTCAATTTCTATAATTTTACAACACTATTTATGTTGTTAAAAAAGAAAAAGAAATGTCTTTAACTTTGTCCGACCAAGAAATTCATTGTTGTAGCTTTCAATTTAAAAGCCTGAAGGCTTTTCTCAGAAATGTAAACACCCATCAGGGGTCTAGATTTCACTTTTAACTGGATTAAAGGTTTGTCTCATACCTCTACTATTGGGGTTGTAATCTCTCAATGTCTTCTTTTGCAAGGGGTTTTGAAATTATATCTATGCTTCGGGAGCTTCCTCTGGGTATTCAGGTTTCCTCCCCAAGGCTTTTTCTATAGTCTTTAAATGCAACTATGGCCTGCAGAAGGTTTTGAACCTCTTGTCCAGGGTATCCCCCACCTTGTACTCTGAGTTCCATTGGATAAGATTCAGGTGCCTGACTAATGCTTTAAACTATGAATGGTACAAAAAGTGAATGTATGCAGGGATGGATAAATAGAAAGATGGAAATGTAAAATATCCAATGTGGTATAGAATGCTGAAAGTTTTCGGATCTCTTTGTCATAACACCATGCTGATTATTTTTCTATGATGGCACTCACCATAATACTTTATTCCTTACATAAAAACAATTTATTTTATTGACAGGTGGAGTATGAAGGCTTAAAACATGAAATTAAGGTATTGGAAGAAGAAACCGTTCTTCTGAACAGCCAGTTAGATGATGCTTTGCGTCTGAAGGACATCTCTGAAGGGCAATTAGAAGAGGCACTGGATGCTCTGAAGAGTGAAAGAGAACAGAAGAACTGCTTGAGGAAGGAGCTAGCAAACCACCTCAGCCTGACTGACAGTGTGTATGGAACCAGCACACAGATTCCCATCTCTGTTGTGGAGGGATTAAAGTTTGCAGAGGAGTCGACTACTAACGGCACCTTGGCCTCTGGCTCTAGTCCCAATAATGAGGACAGTAACAGGTGTAACGGCTGTAATGGCCATGGACCGAAGATGAACGGTGACTACCACAGGCCGGGAGGAAGGAAAGAAACACTGAACCCCGTGTCGGATCTGTTCAGCGAACTCAACCTGTCTGAAATACAGAAACTGAAACAGCAACTGTTACAGGTCAGTCACTGCATAAAACCAATGGTAATGTTCAAACATAAAAATAATTCATTTGGGCAGTACACTACTTTTTATATCTTGAAATTCTGATAAAAATCTTTTATATAAATAATAACAATCATAATTATGATTAAGATTATTATTATTATGGCAAAAAATTATGGCCCGAACATGTTTGTGCAAGTAATTCTATTTTTCTAATTATAATACATAACACACATAACTTGTGTATTATAAGTTTGTATGATTTTTTAGTTTATAAACTATATGTTTATTGCAGGTAGTAGGAAATCAGGTGTACTTAATGTCACCTAGATATAGGTGCACGGTGTGCAGGAAATTATCATTTAATATACCAGAAAATTAATGTGAGTAGTTTAATTAAAATATATTTTTCATTAAGGATAGAATAAAAAATAAAGCAGAAAAAAGGATATTTTAATTATGATTACAGACAATCCGGATAATTCCCGGTTCGGAACTGGCGGCTCGGAAAATTCACAGGTTCGGAATCGAACTAACAGCAAGTTGCGGATTATCTTAAAATTCACGGGAATCCGCAATGGGACCAGGAATGTTAGGAATAACATTTTGAACTATGTTTTCACTATTACTTTTTTTCAACAAATATCATAAAAATCTATAAAACACATTATTGTATTAAAGTGACAAAATGTCTAGATCAATTACTAAAGTACCATAGGGGCTGCAGGGGTGCGTCCAAAATATTGCGGGGGGTCTTAGAACGTAACCCCCGAGAGTTCTGGGGGACTAGTGTACATTCTTGTGCAGCTACAGGCTTATGAATACAGCACTTTATTTAAAATCCTAACCTGGTTACCCGGACTATCCAAATTCGATCCAGTTACTGAATGATAAATCAATACAGTATTCAGAGTGAAAGCTGGCTCATTACACATTATCTGTGTTAATAAGCAGTTATTGACTCCTGCTTAGTGATGAGCTTTTTTAATTCTGAAAAGAAGGCCGCCTTCTAACAGGAACGGTGTTTAATGATGCGCATAGAATTGTCTGAAACATGATCTGGTAGGTCATTCACTCAGTAAACTTCTGATATACCATGTGGAAAATGCATTATTAAAAAGAAAAAATGAAATGACAGGTTTTGGCCAAGACCGATAACATGATTAGCGTCATGTAGTTATACTGACACTGCAAAATCGATGTGTAGGTTGAATGTCTTGAATCCTGACATCTTGACTCCTGAGCAAATTTAGTAGGTTTTTGATATATACAGTTTACTCCAAATAAACTCATACTTATTACTTAATACTAATGTAATAGTAATGTTATTAGATTCAGTAGAATTTCAAGATATGAGATATTATTATAATTCTTCAGATTTCAAGTAAGAAAGAGTACTCCTTTACAGGAGCTGGTTTTATTACTAAAATATAATCCTGAAATCTGATTTGTTGATATGGATAAACAATTTGAAAAAAAACTGTATGTATTTGTGAAATGACAGTAAATTTACTGTCATAAGGAAATAGAAGGTATATGACAGTGTAATATCATCAGATCCACAAAGTTCCATCTGTCGGTGCTTACAACACAGTATGTACAAACCTTAAGGTCATTTTACACAGATTTTTTTTTCTGTGTGTGTGTGTGTGTGTGTGTGTGTGTGTGTGTGTGTGTGTGTGTGTGTGTGAGCACCATTGGCATGTTCAGTGGGAAACGGTAGGGGACCGGAATAGCAAACAGTGATAACACGAACACTCTCTTTTGAATACTGAGCTACAAATTAGGACTGTAGCCATGACAAACCTGAAATTTACTGTGTATAACTAAAAGAAAGGTGTATGGTTTCCAAATCTAAATCACAATAATGTTACTGTTATGGGTTGATTGATTTACAGCTACAGTACCTATAAATTATATTCATATAAAATCCACTCAAAAGCCATTATATCTGGGTTGAATTTCATGACTACATTGCTTACAGTGAAATCATTTTGTATAGTGCTTATTATTAAATGCACAATAAGTGTAAATGCAGAATGAAACATAGGTGTGACCTTACAATACATACTGTCTTACCTCATAAGTGCATAACAATTTTTGGCTAATGAGCAGTTTATTCACTGTGTATCAATCAAATTTGTTATATAATGTGAACATAGATCAGTTATGTAACGCATATTGTATGTAAATTTGTATTAGATTTTCCTATTTTATCACTCAAGTGTTGTTGGGGCAATGGACATGAGCAAAAAACCTAAACACAATGAACATTTAAATGAGTACCCAAACATGAGCATGGGCTTAAACACATGTTGCGCAATCAACAGTTATAAGTTAAAAGATTTGTGTTCACAATAAGCATTGAGCTTTTGTTTGTTTTTCCATATAATATCTCCTCTTAGACAGTATCTTTATACTGATAAAACTCTTTCCCCCTAAACTTTTCAGTCAGTATGAGGTTGTTATTTATTGTATTGGTATCTACCAAACGCCAAAGTTGTGAAGTAATTCAGTGCTCAGGAAAGAGGCGCCTTTCTTGGCACAAAGGTGTGATATACCAGATTACAACGCTCATGTTAGATATTTATTACACACACATACTATATATTGCTGTTTATACACAGAGACATTAGCTGAAAATCTTACAGCTGTCTGGTGTATTTTCACAAGTTACAAAATATGTCAACAAAGTGCTCAGGTTCACTGTATATATTTCTTACCTGTTTACCTGGAACTCCTCCAAAGAGGTATTGATATTCAATCGAATGTTGAAAATAGCTAACTACTCCAATACAGTGGCCGATCAGAAAGCTGTTCATCAGCACTTGAGTTCAATTACAGCGATCACGCATGATGACATATGCTAAATTGTCAGTATGATTAAAGACTCAAGAAAACATCACTTTCCCAGACATATCAAGCTTCCTTTGTTGTTGCATCTAGAATATAGATAATCTCTTTTATATTTTTATTGATTATTAAAAGAAATATAATATATTAGCATAAAATAAAATTAAATTTGAAAGTAATGTAAATGAAATTGTATGCCATGTACTTCAGTCTCCTCTAATATAGAGAATGTATCCTATGTAGATCAACAAGTAAAAATTAAAAACATTTACTTATTACTATATAGGTGTTTTGACCTTTCATTTGGTAGGTCAACCTTTAAGAGAACCTGCTGAAAAAAGTAAATAAAAAAATTAAAAAATCTATCTTTAAATAGAAAGTTATTGTACAATAATTTGCTGTATAATTTTAACTACCAAAAAAATCTACCAGTTTGTCATTTGAAAAGTAAACATAGTTTTGCTGGTTGAAACTGAACTGTATTTTTCCATTATCTACAGTACAAAAAATGGACTGAGGAATAGGTAGCTCAATGGTTAAGATTCTGGCTTACTACATGAAAAATTTGTAGTTCAAGCCCCAGCATCGCCAAGCTGCCAGTGTTGGGCCCTTAAACAAAACCCTTAATCCCTTCTGCTCTATAGGCACTGTATCATGGGTGACCCTGCACTCTGGCCCCAGTTTCCTAACAGGTTGGGATATGCAGCAAAAGAATTTCACTGTGCTGTAATGTATATGTGACAAGTAAAATCATCTCCTCTTTAAAATGAAGACCAATGGTTCAATCTCCTAAAATTCTTCAAACCACATTTTTACTTGTATTCATACTTTGGGAAATTAATTAAACCAGTTTTTTTTATTTTTTTACAACAGATTTCTTCTTCTGCATTGATTTAGGGATGCCTTTGGATGTGGGTAAGATTATATAGCATTTATGGAGAAAGCCCCCAGTATAAGACTTGTTTTTGCAAATTTTCTGCTTAAGAAGACACTTCAGATGTTGCGGTTTCCAGTTACTTCATGGCCTGGGTTTTCCTCTTATATGCAAATTGCAGGATGAGACTGAAAGGAATTGATGTAAAAAAACTACTCTCCTCAATATTATAGTGCAGCCCTGGTTTTTAAAACATATCTAAACTTATAAAGCTTTTTTTCAGTATATATATATATATATATATATATATATATATATATATACTCTTAGCATTTTTCTCTTAGCATTTCCACTATGCAGTGGTTCTTCTGTTAAATCGATATGTATCCTCCCATCCCCTTGCAGGTGGAGCGAGAAAAGGCGACTCTACTGACTAACTTGCAGGAGTCTCAGACCCAGCTACAGCACACGCAGGGCGCTCTAACAGAACAACATAAGCGTGTGAATTGCCTTAACGCACGTGTCAATGCTATGAAAGGTGTGTGCAGTGAAAAGGAGCTGGATGCTGAGGAGAAAGAGAAAGGGGACACTCCTTCAAATGGTTGCCTTGAGTACAACATCGACATTAATGGCATCGAAATCCTGGAATGTAAGTACAAGGTGGCCGTTACAGAGGTAATCGATCTTAAAGCTGAGCTAAAAGTCTTGAAGGAAAAGTACAATCAGTCTGTAGACAGTCAATCAGAAGATCGCGACCAAAGTGAGGGGAAACTGCAAGCACTTTATGACCATGTGGCGACATTGGAGCGAGAGTGTCGTGAGAACCGTGAGCGAATCAGCAGCCAAGAGGTTGAGCTCCGAAGTATGTCGTCCATGAACAGTGATAGTCAGGGTATGCTGAATGCTGCTCAGGATGAGCTAGTTACCTTCAGTGAAGAACTTGCCCAGCTCTACCATCATGTCTGCTTGTGCAACAATGAAACGCCCAATCGAGTCATGCTGGACTACTACCGCCAGAGTCGTGTTACTCGTAGCGGCAGTCTTAAAGGCACTGATGACCCGCGTGTTCTACTGTCACCACGCCTTGCCCGTCGACTTGCTGCCATGAATTCATCAGATTCTTCTCGGAGCCCTCATGACTCACCCTTGAAGGAAGCATTAAGTGAAGTGAGTAAAGCAGAGACAATGAGCCCCAATAGGAGCCCATTTGGCTCTCCGGTCCACAGTGGCACATCTGCTTCACCTATACCAGAGGCGAACGGAGATCTTCGCAAAGAGCCATTAAATATTTATAACCTGAACGCCATTATTCGGGACCAGATCAAGCATCTGCAGAGAGCTGTGGACCGCTCATTGCAACTTTCCAGACAGAGGGCTGCTGCTCGGGAGCTGGCACCCATCTTTGACAAGGACAAGGAGGCCTGCATGGAGGAGATCTTGAAGCTGAAGTCCCTCTTGAGCACGAAGAGAGAGCAGATAGCCACTCTACGACTTGTACTTAAAGCCAACAAACAGGTATGAAGAGTATTCTTGTTCTTATAATGTAAATACGTATTTTGCCGGTGAAAAGAAAGGTCCCAATGGGCATTGTGACAGTAAGATGTATTATTTCTATATCAAAGCCTTTATAATTATTACATTCATCAAATATGTCTTTTTTTCAAGTGTATCAGGCTAATTTGAGATATGATGCCAAATATTTCATTCTGAGGTAAAAAATACTTGTCATAAGGTCTTGGGTGCAGTCAGTGTTCCAATTTCATCCCCAAGTTCAGTAGGGTTAAGGCCAGAGCTCTATAGCAAACCACTCATGACCTTCCACTCAAACCCATATAGACCATATCTTAATGGAACTCGCTTTGTGCAAGCAGACAGGGAACATGTTTGGGTCTCCTAGTTCAAGTAAAGGGAAAATTTGATGCTGCCATATTCATAGACATCCTGTACAATTGTGTGCTTCCAGCTTTGTTGTAACAGTTTAGAGAAGAATTGCATATAACTGGAAAAAGTTAGGTTTCCCAATACTTTTGCCAATGTATTGTATAAAATATAGTGTTTCCTACAATCTTTCCAGGTTGTAGTAGATTTCTATTAAGGACAAAAAAATTGACAGCCTTATATGATATTTGTTTCAGACTGCAGAAGTAGCCTTGGCCAACCTAAAGAGCAAGTATGAAAATGAAAAGACTATTGTGACAGAAACAATGATGAAGCTGAGGAATGAGCTAAAGGCTCTAAAAGAAGATGCAGCCACCTTTTCCTCTTTAAGGGCGATGTTTGCCACCAGGTACAGTCATTTTTGGAGTCAACAGTCAATTGTGCTGCTGGGTACATTGACTCTCTCTCCCTCTCTTTCTCTTTCTCTTTCTCTCCCCAGGTGTGATGAGTATGTTACTCAGCTGGATGAGATGCAGAGGCAGCTGGCAGCAGCAGAGGATGAGAAAAAGACTCTGAACTCTCTGCTCCGTATGGCCATCCAGCAGAAACTGGCACTTACACAGCGTTTAGAAGATCTGGAGTGTGATAATGAGTCACATCGTGGACGTGGAGGAAGGATATCCAAAATCAAAACCAGTCCTCAAAAAGTAAGTTGCAGAACAATGTGCACTACACTGGATCAGCCATAGTGTGGCATGTTTTTTTATCTTATAAAAATAATAATAAAATAATAATAATTTGGCTGTCATTGTTATGTGGAACTGTAGATAGAAATCTCTATTAAAAAAAAACGGTTTGGGGTAAACATGAAAATATTGACTAATTAAATATTTTAAATTTAAAAAATAGGTATTTGTTAGACCCCATTTGGGTATTACAGATGTGTATTGTGTGTGTGTGTGTGTGTGTGTGTGTGTGTGTGTGTGTGTGTGGTGTGTGTGTGTGTGTGTGTGTGTGTGTGTGTGTGCGTGTGTGTGTGTGTGTGTGTGTGTGTGTTTTACATTTTATATTTAATTTCCTAAAGATTAACTACTTAACTACTCTACTTATTCTTTCCATCCTTCATTCATTCACTCCCTCAATATGTAAAAGTGAGCGGGCACAGTGACACTGCGCTAATTCTAGTTTCTTTTTAAATAACCCAGGTATGTTTTCAAGTTTAATAAATCAAAAAAATTCACTTAAATGATGTTTCAAGACTTAACACAAACTGGGAAAATAAGTGCTAGTTTTAGTGTTTCAGGAAGGTTTTTACATATTGTTAAAAGATGTTCAGACATCTATGGGAAGTTCATTTGACAACTTCCGTGCCAGAACAGAACGAGTTTTGATGCATAACGACCTCTTTCCCTGAGAGAAGGTGTGACCAGTCTAGCAGTGCTACTGTAGCACATAAATAGCACAAAATCAGTAAGCAAGGCCAGTTATCTTGCAGTAAGCAATGGCAGAGAGCAATGGCCATCTAGTGGTCATTTACTGTAAGTGCAGAGATTGAGAGGCTCTAATTCTCTAATTTTCTGCTCCAAGTTGGTCTTCCACCTTCCACTGCTCTTCAATCAACTATTTTGATTTCCAACAAAGCATAATGTCTAAGTTGCTACTTTGCCAAAAGCATAATTAAAATATCATTTAAATTATAAATAAACTCATGCCCACTGCTTATAATGAACTTTGCAGTCTGTATGTGCAGTGAGTCCCTCATTTGTTCTATTTTGAAATATGGCATAAGAGTTGTTCTCAGACTCAGGATATGCCACAAAATCTGCTCTATACTATCCATTAGTTTTTTTCTCTTTATACTGTGAAGTAAAGTCTGTTGTAAAGGATACATCATTTATCATAATGCACAAGGGCTACGGGCCAAAACACATTAGATGTGAGTTCTGGTCAGTGATGCCTCTCAGGGATTCTACATTAGATAAGCGTAATTCAGATCTCTAACAGATCGTCTGATAGACAGATTTGTCTGGAAGGTTTGAACTTGCTGATGTTTGTGCACATGTTTGTGAACAATTCCATATGCATTTCTGATTCAGGTAAATTAAATCATATGAGCAGAAGAGCATGTGCCTGTTTTATCCAATTTTTTTCTGTAAATCTGAAGGTTGTTTTTAGCTTGGGTTACGTCTTAGTGCCGCAGGATCGCCCATTTTGCCGTTAGACGTATGAGTCACGAGGTTGTTTATTTAAGGTGGAAACTTGTCTGTTGTTCTCCTGTGTGCCAACATTATGGCCTATTGCACAGCACACAGAAAGGAGACTATTCCCATTAAAACGGAAATGTGCTCTTAGAACATTCTGAAAACATATCTGACTCATTTTTTTTTGCTTTTAGCAATGTGTCTAATTGCTTTTAGACAAACTTGTTCAGACCCGCTCTAAGATTACCTGTACTGTAGTTTAATCCTGTTTCCCAAAGACAATTACAGTGCTACAGAATTGCGAATATGTGATTTCAATTTTTTTTCAGATTAATAGATTAAATGTGAAAATAATAAATCAGGTTATACATTTAGTTATACATGAAATTATAGAATTCGGTGTGTACTTTACATTAATATTAAAATTCTCAAAAGAAAATGATGGTCTTCAAAATTTCTGTATACTTGCATACAGCACAAACTACCACCAGTGTCACTAGTGTGTGAAGTGGTCATGCACAAAAATGTACATTTAATAGTGCTTAATAATAAATAATTAAACAAATAAAAATTTTATATAAAAAAACATGACACTAAGAAAAGAAAAAAATAAATAAACCATTAAAAAAATATTATATATATAATATATATATATACAATATTTTAAAATTAGTGATTTATTATTATTATTATTATATTATCATTATTATTATTATCATTGCTATGATCATATCTATTTATTTGGATGTCTATATATTTATCTGTCAATCTCTCTATCATATTTTATTACATTTAAACCGCTAAGAGTAGGAGCTGTAATAACATCCTTATCACAAGCTCTTCATGTTTCCTTGTTTTATGCATTTTCTTTGTACCATTGTGTTTGTGTCCTAACTTCGAAACCTTTGATTTTTAAATAACATTTTACCGGCAATTTTTTTTTTATCCATTAAAAATATTTGTAATTACTCACTAATAATTTTTTTTATCATTTTAAAACCTAAAATATAATCCATTGTATAGTCCACACAATAATCGTGTGTCCGATTTGGCTCAACTGTTACGTTTCACTTATTTTTTTAAGTCATTCCTGCTGTGTGTCTGTGTGTCCTCGTGTGCATGTGTGTGTCACTAACCCTGACTGTCACTCCTGTATATCTGTCTAATTTATCAGTCTCTTGTAGATTGTCAGCAGCCTGCTGCATCAGTACCGCCACTCTCCCGACAAATGAGAAGTGGGAGAGTATTCCCGGCTCGCAGGTAACCTGCCCTACAGAGGAACTCTGTCCCTGTGTGTGGAGCTACAGAGTATATTAAGTACATTATTTGGGGGAAAATAAAATTTTGCATGCTCATACTGTACATATTTCAGTGCTTCATGTTAGAATTCAGAAGCCTGTTGTTTATATCCGCTTTGGCATGGGGTCAGTTAAACCAGATAATAAAACATTTAAACTTGACTATCCTTCTGCACACTATAGAGCCTAAAGTTAATATACAACAGGTCCAAAGTGATAGTGCAGCATTATGACCACATATAAAAAAAACACCCCTACTATTGTGTAACACATTAATGTCTGAAAGCTGCTTGCCTTTGTCTTGCTGTCATGCCTGTTTTTCAGTGCAGTTATATACCCGTGTGCACAGTATGTCTTTATAGGTCTTAAATGTTTTGTTCAGAGCAAATTTTCAACTCTATATATAATAGGTAGGTCATTTTAAGACTTTACGATTCTATTATATGAATTTAAAATAAATCATTGTTTCTTTCTTTCTTCCTTTTCTCCTTGTGTGATAGTACTAATATTGTGATAACACTCCGAGACGATGAGCTACAAGAAGCCAACTCCAAACTCCCGTGCGACCCTTTTAAATGTCTGTTACATCACTCTCATATACCTGGTCCTTAGCCATTGAATAGCCATGCCCACTATCCCAAGCCATTCCACCATACCCTGTGGCCTTGCCTACTTTCTGAGGAACTAACCAGGGGACATGCTTTTTAAACCATCCGGTCAGGTGCTCCTCTTTCTGTGTGACCTCAAACAGACTCACCCTGTTTTAACCCAAGACGGTGAACCAAGACTCTGGTGAACCACTTTGCTTTCATCGGATACAAGTTAACACATTTTTCAATGGAAAGCGAAAGAGTGAATGCTGATGCCTAGTATGGACTGTTTGTCATTTATTTATCTATTTATTTATGTTTCTTATGTTTTGTTTCTATTTATTTGCAATCCTGGGTGACTGGAATTTACTTTCATTCGAAACAGAAAGGTGCAGCTTTGCTGTGGGATTTTTTTTTATATCAGTAGCTGAATAATCAAAATAATGGTTTTTATTCAAAACCTAAAAAATATGTTTAAATGCTTCTAAGAGGTTTGGTACAGTATTGATGTTAAGCATTATTTTTAATATCAGAGATTTGGGATTAATGGCCATGGGATAAAAGTGTGTATATGAAAAAAAAACCATAATTAAATAGTTGTAGATCTTTGGCTTTTAGTCAAACTAAGAAAGTGATAATTGGATTTACTTGAGGTGCTCAATAGACCAGAACAAGTTGAATCAAAGTAATAACAATCTGTAAATGTTTTTTTCCAACATGTGGTTACGAGGTATTTGGTTTTGGCTTGTGTGTCACCTTCCACTATGGTTCTATTATAATGACAATATGATTAAATTATGATTGTATGCATAGGGTGTATTTTACTCATTTATATTTATTTATCAAAGCATTATTACAAAGATTATATTTTATACTTGTTTTTTTTTTGTATTGGTTACAGTTGATATGAGCAGTGTAGGGGTGATAGAATGTGAGTGACAGTGTGAAGTTAAAGAGCACATAGTGAATACTGGGCAGAGTTTGGTGATCCTGCTGTGATGAAACTTTCATTATTGTGAAACCCCAAACCTGTATACAGCAACTGAAATCTATTGCATCATATTTTCACTAAAAAGATAATCATGGATAAAGTCTCTATTCACTCACTCTTCTCTCTTTCTCCCATTTATGACTTAAGCACAAACGCATTAATAATCTCAATAATTATTTGGTCGTATTATACTGTAAAACATACCAGCAGGACAATTTCTGATATATTTCCATTTTCGGATACTAATAAAACTGTAAATAAATAAAAAAAAAACAAAGTTGATAAAGTACTGAATGAAATCTGCACTCATTTTGAGAAAGTGGAACAAAGTAGAGTTTCTCTAATGACACATGCAAAAGAGGTCATTTAATGAATGGTGTTATTGAAATGCCTGTTTCAGTCTTCCCGGTACTTTTGGTACCATATCTCTTAGTTTACATGGAAGGACTTTTGATTGTTCTGTATAAGATGATTGTGTTCAGTTTGAAATATGCTTGATGTGCACAGTGGTCTGACAGGGAAATGAAATGAATGAAACGAAAATTGATGTACACTCAACTGGACAATCACCCTCCTTGTTACTGACGAAAGCATAGTTGTGGCAGCAGGACATAACGATACACTTGTTTATTTTTTTTTGTGTGTGTATATGTATTCCCTTGTGAAATAAAATCTGAACTCATGATTCAGTTCTGCATGTAGTTAAAGGCGAATAAAAAAAATGTGATGGGTAAATGCCCCTCCTTGAGACACACAGCATTTTTTTTGAATAGTAAAAGACTGATGATTAATAATTATTTTTTGTAACAGATTTAATTCTGGTGAAAGTTGTGGTGAGTCAATCCTAGGAACACAAATGGAAATACATCACAGATGGGACTTCAGTTTCTCACAGGACAGTATGCAAACATTTACTAATGGGGCAATTTATAGAAGTTCAGCAAGAAGTTCAGAAAATTGTAATTATTCGACTCAGAAAGTTGCATATTGAGTTACATATTAAGTGAGTTACATATTATAGTACATAAAATCAATCAAACGGACTAATCTCACTTATTAAATGTCACTCATAAACATGCATATCCTAATTCTGTAATAAACATGGTTGTTTTATATGTATGTGGATGTTTTTATTACTCACAGGCAAATACAACATGACTGTCGAGGACTTTTTTTTTATTAACGTGTATTTATATCCTAAATTATACCACACAACACACTATGTTTGTCTACAGTTTATAGATATGTAGATGGCTACAGTTTATCGACACCATCTTTACTGACTGGTAAGGCACATTCTAGCTTTTTACCTGATTAACTGATTCAAGAAATGAAGCTTTCCTACAAATTGTGTAATTTTCTTTAAAACACCTTTATGATTGAACATTTCTTATGAACATTTGAGCTGGTAAAGATTACAGAGGGTGAAGCAGCTTGTGTTTTGGGAGCAGTGTAGGAAAGGCTGTAGGTTTGAATAGTAGTGTGAGTTTTATTACGAGCTGAACTAGAAATATTTTCTTTGTAAAGCATTTATTATTCGCGTAATAAGTAGTGAACTGAGCTGCTGTGTGCGTTTCTTCTTCTTCTTCCTAAATCAGGCTAGACAATGATCTCTTTCAGAGTCTTTGGTGACTAGCATGTATCTGAGGTTTTGTTGATTTCGTGTTTTGGACAAACTCGAGAGTGGTGAAAGAAAGAGAAATATTATAGAAATGTTTTCCACAGCTTTCGCTGGTGGTTGTAAAGTATAAACGATTGAAAGTTATGTTTTGTTTTTTGTGTGAAATTATATTCAACTCCATGTTCTTGAATTTTAATATAATCCTTACAGTTGCTAGGCCTGCATGTAAGATAAGGAGACTTGTGCACCTTATTATTTTAAAGCAGGTGTATTTGGATAATTTTCCTCGATAAGTTTTTGTTTCTTTGCACTTAGAACCAGCAAACACTTCGAGAAATCTGTACCTAGTGTTTCCATTAGATAAGATTGCTTTTCATGTATTAGCTTCGTCAAAAAAAGAAAAGAAAAAAAAAGGAAGCTGTTTCCTGTTGGTCCCTCTGAGCCAGAGAAAAAACGTCTCGACCAATCGCTGCGTTAGGAACAGTGGTGTGGGCGGGGCTTCTGCGCGGTTCAGGTGATCACCGCGGTAACCGCATGAACTCAAAGCGTTATACAGTGCGGAGTTCGGATTGGACCCGAGTGAAGGCGTACAGTGTCGCAGTTACTGCTGGGGGGAAACACGTGAACTAGAAAAACAGTCAACTCATGTTTCTTCCATTCCAGGAGCGATCTCAGGTTCTAGTTGCGAATGTAAAGCTTTTCAATGTTGGAGCGCTCTGAGCAAGCCATGGGAGACTTTAGGAGAACCGCCTTTAGGAGGAAACCAAAGAGTGGAGGATCAGATGAACAGCCTGAAGAAGAGACAGGTGAGTTGGTCTTCTGAAAGATTATTTAACAGGCTGCTGAGCTGGATAAGAGATAGAAGTGATTACAGTTAGGGATCACCTTGTGAGTAGAAGAATAGACCAGGGCCATGTTTTCTGCTTTGACCTCACACAAGACCTGGACACACACATGTGTATGATCTGGCAACCATGGAATATCCTTAGAGATTTATTTTATGGTTCTAGTAGCATATGCTGGAATTTGTTTTGTTTTGCTCAGCTTTGCAGGCAAGTCCATACTGGTTATGGGTTCCACTTCTGCACACTCCTGCTCTCCTCTGCGCTTGTGTGTACACAGTATATCAGATTGCACTTACACTTTGTTGTTGAAGACACACAGGAACCCTTGGTGTGACTTTGTGGATCGCTCTGGATGCTGTGATTCATCACGTGGAGCAGCTGAAATCTACCAAGAACCTGATAGTACCAACAAACCTTTTAGTATAGAAGAGAGTGAGGACACAAGTTTCTGAAGGATTGACAGGGGGATCTGTGGTTGTTTTGCATTTTATTATGGATATTATAACTCCTTAATATGAGATATCGTTTTTCTAACATTAATTACTTGCTTGTATCGTCTTGTACAGAACAGGTTTAAAATCAGTAATAATCCTAATTAGGTATGTCTTAACATCATGCATCATTATTTCTGCAAGCGAAATGTTTAAAACATAAAATGCATTATGGCTGTAATAAATAGGCAAAATATCATTGTGCATATTTACTTGGGTTGTGTTGTGTAAAAAATCGTTATGAAGAAATAAATACTTTTCATTCTGTTTACGTGGTTCATGATTGCACAATTTCTCTGTTAGCACACTTAGAAACCTATGGCAACCTTTATAACATTGGTAATATAGCATAAATTTTTCATTGTGCCCCCCTCGTTCAATTTATATCTTCTTTTTCTTTTATCGCTTGGATTGACAAATGATTTGAAACTCAACCCGGTAAAATGCTGACCTCGGCTGAAAACTGCAAGCATAGCTGCAAAACCTAAATGTGTATGTCAGAATACAAGAACTCAAGCTTCGAGCCATTTAGGTTCATTTCTTGAGCGTTGATGATATGAATATAGGTCTAATGCCATGTCAGCATTATATGACAACTTGTGTTTATGATTGTTGCACTTTAGGGAGAGGTTTGATATTTTTTTTACCAACAGGTTTGTTTGCAAAAATGAGATAATGAAGTTTACTCTATATTAGTGTAGATTAATGTTGGTGTCTAGTGTATAAATATAATACTGGTCCACCACAGAGCTCCATAGTCTTAGTAACATGCTTAATTATCTGCATAGTCTGGGCAAGTTCAAGTTCTTTGGGTTCCTCTAAGTTCTCAGAGTTCTTAGGTGTTGAAATTGAAACGCTAAATTAGCTTTACATGGAAATGATGTCCTGATTTGTTACAATGAACTGGTGTTTCATTCAAGTTAAAGTCCTTCATCATGCCCAGTGTTCCTAGTATAGGCTCCCAATCGTGGCCCAGATTACAGTGGATACTGTAGTTAGTTGAATAAATATTCATGCAAGTCACTGTTCAGTTTCAGAATGAAGAATTGGATGAGGAATTAGTACTTTCCATATCTGTGTCTGTCTGCTGGTTTCAATGAGTGCATTGTTTAAGCTTTTTAAACTTCTACCACCATGTAGTGTTTAGGCTAAATATTTAATCATTAAACACACGTCTTTTGCATGTAAACAGAAGATTTGAAGGCTGAAGATGGTATTTCTGAGGGGACATCATGCACGTGTATTTGGTGCATTTCTGTTGCTCTTGTTTTAAATGTTGTACTGTGGGGTGTGTAGTGCCACATTGCTGATAGCTGAAGTTTAAAACTTTGTTGACAGGATTCTTCTTCTAAGCTTCAGACAATGGACTCAATTGTGTTACTCGACCCAAGAAGCAGCACGGCTTCCTGGGATTGTTGACTAGCATGAATTAGGACTTGTTAGTGTTATGGCTTCGGCTGTACTGACCGGAAAACTCACACTTGTCCTCTGGGGACACACACACTTGCTGTTTGTGATGGACTCTAGTATTCTAAGTGGATGTTTCTGTAAAAGTGGTTTGTGGAGTTGGATAAATTTGTAGGAACTTGCAATTCATATTCAAGGTAAGAGAGCAGTGGCTGTTAAATGAAAGGAATACACTAATCAAGTCTAACTACAGTTAATGTTTGGTTTCCTGTTTGGGTTTTTTTTTCCTTCCGAAAGAGATTTTTGTAAAAATGTTGTATAATCTGTAATTAAAAATCTAGATCTAAATGACTATGTATGGTCAAGAGCAATTTGGAAAATATGCTGCAATAGTAATCTGACTTCTAGATAAGTTTGGGAGGTAGGACTGGCTTGTGGCTGCATGCCCTGGCTTGTGCTAAATATGTAATCAGAGACTGTACAGGCAAACCTTCATTATAAATCCTTTTAACACAACACAAAACATACACTGAAAAGATACAACAATCATTACCCAATCGTAGGAAATTCAATGTCTGTCTCTGTAATTTTTTTTTGTTGTTGTTGTTGTTGTTGTTCTTTTATTATTTTTTAAAGCAGTTTACTTACAACAGTTAAGCTTTTTTGGAAATGGTCTTGATTTGGTTTTTATAATGATGCACAAATCCAGAAGATGGCGCTACATGTCTTGTCATTGTTTGGGGTTTTTTTGGTTCACTGGGAAAATGTCCTTTCTGCATGAAGAAAGTCGGTGCTTTGTCTTATGTGTTATGTTCACTTCCTCAGCTCACTAGCTGTCCTGCATACTCTTTCCTGTTATTTGAACATGTCTGATTTCGTAGTTGTGTTGAATTAGGCTAACAGACATTTAGATATTTATAGTACATTTATGTTATTGTCAAGATGTTCGGTGTTGCTGGTGGTGCTGCATTCTTCCAAACAGCCAAATATGAGGATCACCTCATGTATATTCTCTCATATTTATATTAACCTCATGTTTTTTCACAAACGTGTAACCTTTTATTTATTTTACAAGCATTCCTAAGATATCCGTTGAACATACTCTGGGAGGGGAACTAGACAGTCCGACTAAAGATGTCCAAAGCTGTGGTCTCTATCAGGCCAGAAAACTATTTATTATTATTAAAAAAATAGTAAAACAGAAATATAACAAGAGATTTTTGCCAAATAAATTAACAGGTCTTGTATCAAACTATTGTCCTGTTTCAATAGAAAAAAACAGAACTCTCTTTCCAAACCGTTTCAGCTTAATAAACAGTTTTAGGGTCGCTTGAGTATGGCTCTTCTCTTCCCAGTTACGATGCACAGTGAAAATGTGTTACAGTTACAAAGGTGCTTCAATTAAGGGACCCTGACCTGGACAATCTCTAAAGAAGTGTTTTATTACATGGCAAAGAAGCAGTATAACTGTGTAACTGTGTAACAGTTTCTTCCCTCAAACCATCAGGCTTCTCAACACACACACACACACACACACACACACGCTCGCTCACTCACTGTAATACTGAACTGTTACAAACTCGAACTCAAACACACATTCGAATACTTAATAATAATTCATACACATTTATGTCTACAGGAACATCCATATTATAACTGTTTACCTGCTGTTTTGCACACCTACTCGACTGCTGCTCTGGCTGTATTGCACAACATTTGTACACACACACACACACACACACACACGCTCGCTCACTCACTGTGATACAGAACTGTTACAAACTCGAACTCAAACACACATTCGAATACTTAATAATAATTCATACACATTTATGTCTACAGGAACATCCATATTATAACTGTTTACCTGCTGTTTTGCACACCTACTCGACTGCTGCTCTTGCTTTATTGCACAACTTTTTGTGTATATATTTACAAGTGCACTCTTTGTTTACAGTTCTCTTTTTTGCACATTGTACTGTAATTGAGAGTGTGTTAGAGAAGTGAAGAAAAGAGTGCAGGCAGGGTGGAGTGGGTGGAGAAGAGTGATAGCAGGAGTGATTTGTGATAAAAGAGTATCTGTGAGAGTTAAAGGGAAAGTTTATAGGACTGTGGTGAGACCTGTGATGTTGTATGGATTAGAGACAGTGGCACTGAGTAAAAGACAGGTCGAGATTGAGATAGTTTGGACATGTGCAGAGGAGGGACATGGGGTATATTGGTAGGAGAATGCGTAGGATGGAGCCAGCAGAAGGGGAGGAAAAGAGGAAGGACAAGGAGGAGGTTTATGGATGTGGTGAGGGAAGACATGCAGGTAGTTGGGGTGAAAGAGGCTGTAGAGGACAGTAGTATGGAGACGGATGATCCGCTGTGTCGCTCCCTAATGGGAGCAGCCGAATGAAAAAGAAGACTGTATAACAATATACAGAATGTATACCGGTTGGTGCGATTATTGTGCATTATATTGTGTATTTTGTGTATCTCTCCTGCACTGTCCTGTTTTGCGTTGTCTGTTTGCATGTTTTTTTCTTGCACTTGGTTGCAAACGATGTACTTTATGAGGCTAGGAGAACTTTAGTCCTTAGCTCTGTGTTGTGTGATGTGGCTTCAGGGTCCTGGAGAAACTGTGTACTCCATCAGCTATACAGCATATGGCTGAAATGACAATTAAAGCTTCTTGACTTGACTATAATGTTTGTACTTCCACACCCCTTGCTGTGTCCTTTACCCTTGGCTGGAGCTACCACAAAGAATAAACCTACAGAGGGTATTTATGGACTTAATCGGGATTATCCAACTGAGGGGTCACATGTTTCACTGGACTTTACCACCTGTACAGTGATAAGTGTGTCTACATCTATTGCTACATCTACAGCTGCTTAAACAGTCTAGAATAGAAGCAAACCATTTTCTTGTTCAACACAGTTCCTTATGCATTACAAATCTTGTTCTTTACTCTTTTTATGGATGGGGTTCACCAATCACACATACTCAAACAACTGTTTACACACTACTGACAAAGTAGAAATCAGCCAATCAGTTTACACAATGTCTTTAGAGACCCCAGAGATCTTTTTATTCATTTTGCTTTTGGCTTGATTCTTGACAGTGTACTTGGTTTGTTTGTTTGCTGGGAAAAGCTAATGAAAAAAAAAACACTCAGCGATGATGCACTTCCTTACAGAGCGGAATGCAATTCCTTCTGACTTCCAGTGCTGGAACATATTCCTCTTGGGAAACTCCCGTGAGGAAAACATTTAGATATTTAATAAGTCTTGGGTGAGAGAATGGAGATCACAAAGTGAGCAAGAGGAGAACGGGAGTAAGGAAGTAGGCAAAATATAGCAAAAGGTGTTGAAAGAGGACTGGTGGAAGAAATGGGAATAGATGTGTGACCAAAGTGCTCCTCACTAATGGTGGGTATATTCAGTGATAAACAATTGAGCTAATGAAAAAGATCAAGCGGCTCACTATGGGAAATGAAATAAATGGCCTTTCGTTTTACTCCGAAATGCGAAGCTGTAAATGTGTAAGATTCTCTAAAACCCTGCTACCTACGTGTGTTTTCCTTCCATTGAACATTATCAGGCTGCTTCTAATAAATTAAATACGAGTACAATAGGATCTCAAATTAAAGCTATACCAAATCTTTCATTTAAATATAACCTTGATTCTGCTTGAGAGACATTCAGAAGAAAGCGAACAATATTCCAGTTATTATAAAGTTATATACAGTTATTAAAATTCGGCATAATGAGAAGGAAACACTGTAGTTTTGCAGGTTGCCTCATGTACTTTTACAACGTAAACTCATTGTACTCCAAACCTTTTGGGTATTTTGTCCATCTTAACTCCCTGCCCACTAGTTCATTTGTCTTCCTGATTCTAATCTTTTGGAAGGCTTGAACTTTCACCCTTCCATTTAAAAGTTCCCTTAGTCTGAGTCACTCGGCAGTACTTCCTCTGGCTCTTCCTCTGGCTCTTCCTCTGGAGGGGTTTGGCTCGGTTGCTGTTTTTCTAACACTACAATCAGCTGGTGTTTCCTGGCTTTTTTTTTCTCTTTGCATTGAAGCTTGAGCACCATGGCAGACTGTTTCATGACTGCACAGTTTGCACTATATGTGATTACAAAGTGGACATGTCAAAGCTAGACTAACACTTCTCCCAGTATCTAGATGGACTCATTTGGGCTTGGACGCCTCCTGGAAAAGAAAAAAATGAGCCTTTTTTTGAATGAGGGAAAAATCCAGCGTTACTTCCTGGGACAAAGAAAACATGTCATTCTGACCAAAGTGCTTGACAGAATTGCTTGGATTTAATGCGTGGATTTAATGCGTGGTTTCTACTTGGTTTTGCCTTTCTCCACGTCCTTGTGATCACTCAGGATCATTGTTCGTGTCAATTTAAAGGTAAACGAGCGAGAGATGGGAAAGGGCTGAGGAAGTGGAGCTATGCTGGATATTTTTGGTCCCTATTCATTGACAGGAAGACGAGCTTCAGAACTGCCCTTTCAGTTACTTTCTCTTCCAATGTTGTCCTTTTATCTACCTCGCAGCTTTGCGCTTCGCTCTGCTATTTATCTATGGTTCTGCTGATGGCCACTGATGGATTTTTCTGGGTTCTAGTCTCGGGACGTCTCGACTCCCTCTGGTAGGTGATGATGGCTGAAACCATGACTATGATATTGCCTTTTACTGTGAACTTCAGAAGGAGCAGAACTTCGATCACCACTCACATGTTGGAATATTGATTCATCAGCATTCATCGTCATAGCAACCTAGTTTGCTATTTCTGCTAGAAATAAGCACATAATGGGCAGTGGATTGAGAAAAATGAGACGTCGTCAGAAGTATTGGTTTTGTCAAACTAAAGGTAAAGAGCTTCTTCTGTCACTTTTCAATTACAAACCAAAACAATTAGGACATTTATTTTCTCTCGCACAATTAAATATCCATTTCCGTACTCAGGTTTCAGTGAAAAAACAAGTGTTTATTTTGAGTGAGCCATTAATCCATTAATATACCACAGCACTGATTAATCTAAATGTGTTAATTACTTTTCAATAACAGCATGGCTTAGGGATTTATTTTAGCTGTTGGAGTTATAATAATGCTTTTGTTGTAATATACTAAATGGATGCTGAGATTTCCACTGGGGGTGACGAGGAGAAACGAGTTTATTAGAGGGATGCGCATGTGGGACATTTTGAGGACAAGGTATGAGAGGACTGATTGAGGTGATTTGGACATGTGCAGAGGAGGGACATGGGGTATATCAGTCGGAGAATGCTGAGGATGGAGCTGCCAGGAAAGAGAAAAAAGAGGAAGACCAAGGAGGAGGTTTATGGATGTGGTGAGGGAAGACATGCAGGTAGTTGGGTTGAAAGAGGCAGATGTAGAGGACAGAGTAGTATGGAGACGGATGATCCGCTGTGGCGATCCCTAATGGGAGCAGCTCAATGAAGAAGTTCTAATATACTACAGTATATAGCCATAAGTGAGGGACACTGTCATATCCATATGTTTACCTTGCTGATTCCACAATACTGTAAACGCCCAGTTGTCTAGAATGTCTTTGTATGCTGCTTATTATCCTTCACTGGAACTAAAAAGACCAAACTTTTTCCAGCACAGCAAGTTCTTGTTTAAAAAGTACATTTTGTGATGACATGGTTTGCTGAGGATAACCTGGAAGAACTTTATTGGCCTGTACATATCCCTGACCTCAATCCCACTGACTAAATCCCAGACCTTCTCCCCTGACTATTGTTGCTTGATCTCAATAATGCCTTGAGTGACTGAGCACAAATCTCCACAACCATGTTTCAAAATGTAGTGGAAAACACTTTCCAGAAGAGTGGATTATAGTAATAATAACGGCAAAGGGGGAATAATTCCATATTAAAGTCAAAGGTGTTGCAATGGCATATTTAAGATACACTATATTGCCAAAATTTGGAGACACTAAATTTTGAAGTATGGTGTATGCTTTTTTAACATTGCCTTCCAAATTCATCAGTCACAAGTATGTTAGTAAAGTCACATGCTGATGTACGGTGAGGAGGCCTGGGGTGCAGTCAGTGTTCCAATTCATCCCAAAGGTGTTCAATAGGGTTCAACAGGCCACTTAAGATCTTCCTCTTCAAACCATGTAAACCATATCTTAATGGAGCCTTTTTGTGAACAGGAGCATTGCCATGCTGGAACAGGTTTTGGGTTTCCAAGTTCAAGTGGATGCAAAATTGTATTATACCACAACCAAAAACATCCTATACAATTGTGTGCCTCCAGCTTTGTGGTAACAGTTTGGAGAAGAACCACATATGGCAGGAAAGTTCAGGAGTCCTAATACTTCTGCCATATAGTGGACACAGGGCTGTGATGGTCAGGGGTCCACAATGTTTAGGACATATACTGTACATTCTTTCTATAATAACTTATTCAAACACTTGTGTAGCGAAGGTTTTAACATAAAAGTCATTTTTTTGTAATGGTTGATGTAGTAAAGTTTTTTTGTGAGGAGTGCTTTATAACATTTTGAGTTAAGGCTGTAATTTCAAGGGTTTTCTTCCAAGATGGAGGGTTTTGATCTGTTTTACTAATGTCATGTTAATCAATCAAATGCTGTCATTGCTGTGATGTAGGAGGAATAAAACACTTTTATTCCTCCTGGCTCATGCTGCTATTGAAAGTATTATTCAAATTATTAATTAATTAATTAATTATTAAAAAAAAAAACATGATGGTTTTTGGATCACCTCAAAATATTGGTAATGAAATACTTTGTTTGAAAAATTTATTAAAATTATAATATCTTATATAAAGTTTCAAATCAAAAACGTTAGAAAATAAAAGTGTAGTTTGTTAGGAACACTAACTGATAATTTTTTAATTCACTTTAATGATATTAATGACATAATTGTTTGTTTTTAGTTGCTTTGAATGTATGACATTTTATTTAGTATAGAAAATTATAAATTAATTTTAATAAATGAACAAAAAAATTATATAAATCCTGCTGTTCTATGTGCCACAAATGTCATGTCTTTATTCCCCACTAGGGGAGTGCCAGTGCACTTAAAAGGATTATGGTAGAACAGGATGTTTGAGCAGTAAATGAGATAAGACTGTATCGTAAATGAATTCTACAAAATAATCTGACTTATGAAGATCACGTGGGGAACAACACGTTAAGAAAAGTCCATTATAGATTCAGTTGCCTAATTTCCTGCGATGCAAATGCAATTCTTTGTACATTTTTTTTTAACTAAGTCAGAAAAGACAATTATAGGTAGCAGTATACATTTAATTCTTGAGGGAGCTCACATTAATATTTACTGTACAACAGTGCCTGAAATGATACCGAGCACTTTATTATAGTCCGGGTCTTCTGAAGAAAACGATGTTACGTTTTCAATTTATTGCCTGAATTAAAGCTGTTGTAATTAGAAAACTTTATAGGTCGTGTGTGTATTGTTAGAACGCCAGAATCTGTCCACAGCCTTATAGTTAAACTCTCCATTTCATTTCAGGAAGGAAAAGGCAGGTCCTTTATATGAGCATACTCCCAATCCAAATACATCTATTATGTGGATATGTCCTCTGAAAATGTGACATGTCTGTCTGTCTGTCTCTTTTAGTTTCTAAGAAAAACTTGTGTGCGTTTACTAAATTACCAGTTTAGCCATAATATTAAAACCACTGATCGGTGCTGTGAGAAACATTGATTATCTTCTAAACATGGCACCTGTAGGAGTTATATTAGGAATCAAAAGAACAATCCGTTCTTAAAATTGATGTGTGTTGGATGGAGGGAAAATGGTCAAGAGTAAGGATCTGAGTGACTCTGGCAAGGACCAAACTGTGATGGCAAGACAGCTCAGTCAGAGCATCTCTAAAACAGCAGGTCTCTGGTATATGGAGCAGTTAGTTTCTCCTAAAGAAGTCCCTCTGGTGAACCAGTGAACAGGGTGATTGGCTCTCAAGCTTCTTAAAGCATTCTGAGAGAAAAGGCCAACCTGTATGGTCAGATTAAGATCACCAGGACGTAAGAAAAAGCATGCAGAGACAGTGTGACACTCTGGACAATATTCTTCTGGGAAACCTTGGTCTTGACATTCATGTTCATCTTACTTTTGATCTTATGGTAACTGTGGTGGTAGCTTAGTGGTTCTGGGTTACTGATCCGAAGGTTGGGGGTTTAAGCACCAGTATAGCCGAGCTGCCACTCTTGGGCCCCTTGAGCAAGACCCTTAACCCACAGTGCACATGGCTAGGTGTGCTGTATTATGGCTGACCCTGCACTTTGACCCCAGCTTTCTACATCACTGGGATATGTGAAGGAGAAATTTCACTGTGCTGTAAAGTATATTTGACAAGTATAAAGCCTTTAATGGCAGGATCATGTGCACTGCAAAAAAGGTCTCCAGATTCCACGGATCTCAATTCGATTCAGTCTGTAAGATGTGCTGGACAAACAAGTCCCCTGTAGCTTCACCTTGCAACCTAGAGAACTTAAACGCCTGTTAACGCCTTGCTGCATACTTGTATAGGTCTTATATTGTCCATACATGGAATAGATGTGGAGCAGCACATAGCAAATATCACTCAGCTTCATTGTTATTATTAGAGATGCACTAGGAGCACTACAGTTATTCCAACTGGTAATATTATGTTCTTCCATCTGCTTCTTAAATTTTCTTTTTTTATATTGACTGTAGACATTGTTGTGTGTAAGAGCTTTTTAGTTCTGTGAGCACTGAGACACACATGATTCCATTCATCTGCTTACATGATTCATTTCAGTGCTTTGCTTATCATTTGGGGAGGTTGAAGCTTAAGGTTCTGGGTCACTGATTGGATGGTCAGGGGTTCAGACCCCAGTATTGCCAAGCTGCCACTCATAGGGCCCTTGAGTAAGACCCTTAACCCTCAGTACACAAGGGGTGCTGTATCATGACTGACCCTGGACTCCAGCTTCCTATATCACTAGGATATGTAAATAAATAACAATTACCTTGTGGGAGCAATAACATATTCTAAATAATAATAATAACAATAATAAATTAAAAGAATCAAAAGGAGCGATTTGCTCTTTGGGCTTGTTTTTAAATTGAAGATTCTGTTCCTACACTGTGTGATCTAAAACAAACCATGAGAAGTTTATTGCTTGCGGCTCACCTCAGCCACCAACATGAATGGAGCGAGAAAAAAAATCCTCCAGGATGAACGCTGTTTGATTCTTATTTTAGATGTGCTTAGCAGCACAAGCATACACACACTTCCTCGCTCTCTCTGCATTCCAGCACGCTTTGAGATGTACAGTACTATTGGATGCACAGTATTTACCAGATGATTCAGTTGTTATTCACATGTACAGAAGAACAAAAATAAATGCAGGAGTGACTGTTTTAGTCCTGTGTGGTTGAACGCGTCAGCATTTGTTACAGTTAAGTAATTAGGCTGAAGCTCTGACTCACAGGCTTTAGTCAGATATGTAGTTCATCATCTCCTGCATGTCTCTCACGTTCATCTCAGAGGAATGCGAGTCCAGCAGAGGTGGTCGGTGCCATCTGATTATAATTTAGCAGATATTTCAAAGGTTCGGCTCAGGCTGTTTTTGAGAATACAATGAAAAATTTATAGGGGCTTCTTTTGCAATGAATTCTACACACTGCTGCAAAAGTATTGGCACCCTTTAAGAGAACAGTATTGGCACCCCTAATTAATATCCCAAATAAATATGAACAGTTTGGTATCCTTTAAATAAAATATATATAAGAAAATATAACCTTTGACTATTTCCTGTTTTCTTAGGATAATTCTAATGATCTCATGAGGTACTGGTGAAACACTGATGCCTTAAGAATGTTTGCTACAAGATTTCCAGCAGCAATTTAGACAAACTGAAAGAATAGCTTTGGAAAAAGAAAAAAAAAAAAACCTTTGTTCATCTGGCAGGAGGTTAAGACTCGGCCATAAAATAATGAACTATACAAATATAACTGCAAATTTAAGTATCACCAGTGTCATATAGAATAGAACTGATCGTGGGAGCACAATGTTAAAGTTATGCAGTGGCCACTACAGTCTCGGGAATTGATATCATTGAAAACTTCATTGTGTGACAGAATGATGACATTGCATGTCTTCTCTGCCTACGTTTTCGTGTATCAGGAGGATTAAATGTTATATTCACTAGGGGGCAGTCTAGAGTTAAACCATCACTTTACAATATATATTTTTTTGCCAACTGATCCTGACATTGCATGTGAACACAGCAACAGCAGAAGGAGGCTTTTTCAAGAGCGCAAGTGACTGCGGATTAGTGTCCCTTCAAAACTCGCCAATAATAATTTTTCAGTACTTTTACTGTAAAGTGTATCTGTATATAAGAACATCTTATGCTTAAAATTGTACTTTAAAATGAAACTCTAAAACATCCCTATATACACAACACATATATTTAAGCATATATGTATGAATAATTTTACATGAGTGTGTGTGTGTGTGTGTGTGTGTGTGTGTGTGTGTGTGTGTGTGTGTGTGTAAAATAAAAGGCCTTGTGCTTTATTCATTAAAGAGAAAGGTGAAGACTTTTATTATACTGCTGGCATCAGCTTTGTTCTTTCCACTTGCTTTGTGTATTGATTTAGAATTTGATCTGTTGGCTGTCCATGGGGAATCTTTTCTGCATTTTGGTCCTTTGTCTCACACACACACACACACACACACACACACACACACACACACACACAAAATGGCTGAGGTTGATTCCAGGATGATACTTGACATAAAGAATCATGCTTATGTATATCTTGTGTGTGTGTGTTTGTGTGTGTGTGTGTGTGTGTGTGTGTGTGTGTGTGTTCCTGCAAAAGTAAACACACAACTAAGTTTTATGTGGAACTGAAACACAATCAGTCAAATAATCGCTAAGAAGGCACTACCATACATTACATAAAAATAGTGTTGATAACAGGTTTACTCTTCTTCTGTGGTGGTGAATATAAATAACACTGACTGTGGTTTGGTCTTGTAAAGGGACTTGCTTACTTCTTTGAACCTGGTGAATAAGCTGAAAGTTTTATGTCAATAACAGCACTAATGTAGAACATGTGAACAGCACAGCCAGAGCATCTTACACTCCATCATGCACCATGTATTCATCTTAACCTATGGAAGCCCGTTTCCACACACACAAAACAACAGTTTGCCTTATTCTGACTTTATTTCTCTGCTATTACAAGAACGATCTGTAAAACAACGGATACAATCATAGAGGCCTATTTCAGGTGTAGACATTGTAGCCTTAGCTCCTGTCTGCTACGTACACGCTTTGCATTGTAACATTAACGCAGGAGCAGAAGTGATAGCTCAAGCTACCACTTGGTTGTTGGAGAAGAACTGGCTGAGAAAAATGGCGGAATTGGCAGAAAAAAAAATGTTATTAGCAGAAATAAAGTCGGAATCGCAAAAGAATTAGGCAAAATAGCGAGAAATAAAGACGGAATCGCAAGAAAAAGGTCAGAATTGCGAGAAAATAAAGTTGCATTTAGGCTAATTTTTTTTTTTGTGGCGGAAACAGGCAAACCTGTTACCACGGAATAAACATTTTTAATATTTATATATATTTATGTTTATAAATATTTGGTATCCTTTTGACCGAGATGATCCCTTATAATTCTGCTTAATGCCTGTTATATAAATTTGGTTATCGACTATATTATTACACATTATATGGACACCACCGTGATCATTTTTACACACAGTTTTTGCATGAATATTTTTTTAGATTATTTAAAAATAAATGTCCATTTGCCTCTTGTCTGCACTTTAAATTTCAAAATTTTGATAAAAATGTGAATTTTAAATGAATATGTGCTGCAAGCACTGGCACTAATTCGAGTCTGATACTGTCAAGGGTAAATAGACACAAGATATAATTCTTTCTAGATTTTTCTTTAAAAAAAAAAAAAAGATCAGTTCTAGTGTTTCGAATAATACAGTCACAGTCAGTAATATCAGGGATTGACCTGCAGAATCAGTGTGAGCTGAAGCTGAATCAACACATTAAAGCACATAACTAACAAGTTCAATTATTCACCCATTTATTATTATTATTATTCCAATTTCAGTGATTGAATATTTCCAAGAAAAAAAGGATTCATTGCACTTTAAAAGAGTGCTACTGTCATATAATAACAATTTAGGCAGTTTAAAATTTCTTGCTTGGAAACAAAACTAAAACATAATCTAAATATCCAAGTCCAAGTCTGACAGAGTCAGGTGACCAGCAAATCTTGAGATAAACAGAACCAAAAGACCAAAATCAAGCAAACATGACAATAAGGTATATAATGTCTTTCCAAACAGCACTGATACTTCACTGCACAGTCCTGCACATCCTTTTAAATTGTCAGTAGGAGAGGTGTGTGTGTGTGTGTGTGTGTGTGTGTGTGTGTGTGTGTGTGTGTGTGTTTGCGAATAGTTGGATTTCATTAGAAGCTAGGTGATTATGAGTAGGGGTCGACGGTTTATCAGTTTTGCTGATTAATCGGCTTTTGCCAAAAATCCACCTTGTCTCCAAAACGTCTTACATGAGCAGTCCCTCTATTTAGCTTGTTTCTAAACTTGTTCATCCTCGTCACTCCCAGTGAAAATCTTAGCATCTTCAGCTCAGAATGTGTCTGTGGTGCTCATTTCATCTCATAAACCCATACTGTTGCTCACGGATGGTCACCTCTTCTCTCAGCCTGGATTCCACTACTTTTTCCCATAACTTCATGGTGTGACTAATCAACTTTATTCCCTTGTAGTTACTGCAGGTCTGCACATCTCCCTTATTCTTAAAGATTGGTACCAGCACACTCCTTCTCCATTCCTTAGGCATCTTCTCACCTTCAAAATTTTTAAAACAATTTGGTTAAAAACTCCACTGCCATCTCTCCTAAACATCTCCATGCTTCTACCGGTATGTCATCCTGTCAAACCGACTTTCCACTCTTCATCCTCTTATTAGCTGCTCTCACTTCCTCCTTACTAATCCTATCCACTTCCTGCTTCACCAACTCCACACCATCCAACCTTCTCTTTCAAATTTTCCTCATCAGCTGCTCAAAATACTCCCTCCATCTTCTCAACACACTCTCCTCACTAATCAACACATTTCCATCTCTATCCTTTATTGCTTTAACTTGCAGCATATCCTTCCCAGCGTGGTCCCTCTGCCTGGCCAATGGTTACAAATCCATTTCTCCTTTTTTAGTGTCCAACTTCTCATACAGCTCCTCATATGCCTTTTCCTTGGCTTTCGCCACATCCCTCTTTACCTGCTGCCGCATCTCCTTGTATTCCTGCCTACTTTTCTCATCACTCTGTCGATCCCAATTCTGTTTCACCAACCTCTTTCTCCTTATGCTCTCCATCACTTCCTCATTCCACCACCACGTCTCTTTGTCTTCCTTCTATTTCCACATGTCACACCAAGAACCTTTCTAGCTGTCTCCCTCATCACTCCTGCAGTATTTGCCCAATCATCCAGCACCTCTTCATCACCACTGAGCTCCTGTTTGACCTCTTCCCTGAACTTTACACTACAGTCTTCCTCCTTCAGTTTCCACCATACTATTCTTTTTCACCTCTACACCATTTCTCTTTACATCTACACCATGGAAGAACAGTTTAAACCCACCTCCAATGTTCCTGGTCTTACTCCCTTTCCACTTGGTCTCCTGAACACACAACATATCTACCATTCTCCTCTCCATCATATCAGCTTACTCTCTCCCTTTACCAGTCATAGTCCAAATATTTAAAGTGCCCACCCTAACCTTCACTCTCCTACACTTTTCCTTTCCTGCTGTCTCTGTAGATGTCTTCCTCCTCTCTTTCTCCTCCTTCGGCCAATTTCCCAATTTCCACCGGTACCCTGTTGGCTAACGATACCTGTGTTGGTCGTTGGTAACCTGGGCCTCGACCAATCCGGTATCAATTTCTCTTTCGTGATCCGCATATTTGATTTGGGCCATGTTTTACGCTGGATGCCCTTCCTAACGCAACCCTCCTTATTCATCCAGGCTTGGGCCCGGCACTAAGAGAGAGCAGGCTTATGCACCCCTAGTGGCTGGGTTAGGGTGCTGCATGTAGAGCACTATATTATATTTATAAAATGAACTTTCTTTGTGACTATAACCTTGTATCAGGATTCCTGTATCTGTATCGGTCTTGAACAGCGTGCTGAAAGTTTAAATAGTCCATGTAGTCACTTTGATAAAGTTTTTGAGTGACCCCCGGTTAAAAGCTTCCATTATTCTTTACCTTAGTTATCCTTGTTCTTTCTGCCTTAGACTTATCTATGCTCAGCCATGTAATGTAAAAGCCGGCTTATCTGAATGGATAGATCAATCCTGAGGTCTGATCTGATTTGTGGAGTGAAAATGACTGCAAATGCCAGGTGCTAAACCTCTATGAGAAAACCACTAGATCTTTGTAAGAGGAAGCTTGTGATTATGGGTTTTGTCCAGCTGCTTCAACGCTGGCATGTGACAAGTGTGTCCAGCTGCAGTGGGGCCCAGGGGGTTTTGTGTGTGTGTGTGTGTGTGTGTGTGTAAAGAGTGACCATCACTATGAGAAGAACAGGTCAGTGATTCACAAAAACGATTAATCACAGTCTTTTAAAGCTGTTGTAAGCAATTTCATTACGATTGCTTCGGCTAAATTGTGTTTCGTGTTAGCTTTTTCAGTTCCTGAGCAGTGTGTGTGTGTGTGTGTGTGTGTGTGTGTGTGTGTGTGTGTGGACATGATTAGAAATCTGCAGCATTATTTGTTTACGTAAAAATTTTTTTCAAAAAAGGTTTTTATTGTTACATAGCATTTTAATTGAAAGGAGAAAACTAGAACACTAGAAGTGTGTGTGTGTGTGTGTGTGTGTGTGTGTGTGTGTGTGTGTGTGTGTGTGTGTGGACATGATTAGAAATCCTCAGCATTATTTGTTTACGTAAAAATTTTTTTCAAAAAAGGTTTTTATTGTTACATAGCATTTTAATTGAAAGGAGAAAACTAGAACACTAGAACTACTAGAACACAATATTTATTTATTGGTATTTTATTATTATTATTTTTTTACATGTACACCTGCAACCCATACGAAGCTCGAGTATTCCGGAAACGGTGAACTCTGTTCTCAAATGCTCACGGTTTACAAGCTCTATTATTTTAAGGGAAATGATCTGATAACCCAGATGCTACCATGTGACTAACGTTTGAGTTATACAATAACAAAGAAATGATTAACGTCCCGGGTAGAACTGTGTGAGATTTTAACAGATTACTCAGACCTTTTTAAATTGTGAATGTTTCCTGTATTTGGGGAATTTTTATTGACACCGTCCACTAAAAGAGTAGAGACAGGGGTTTTACTGTAAGTTACATCAACAACCTGTGACTGAGAATCTGCTACGTATTCATGTTTAGAACATTTATTTCAGAATCGCTGATCTATGGCTTTTTTTTTATATGCATATACTTGATATACGGCTGGATCTGGATGGGGACTGTTGTCCATCAGTTGACCACACTTGCTTGTAAATTGATGGCATTTGGTAGACTTTTATATCCAGAGCAAATTGTAAAAGTGCTTTCAAGTTGACACTGGTTCATTTAGACACAGACTAAGCATGAAGTCAGTCCAAGTCTAATTTTACAAGCCTAATTCCAAGAAAATTTGCGACAATGTGTAAAATGTACATAAAACCAGAATGCAGTGATTTGCAAATCTCATAAACCCTTATTGTGAATTTTATATTCACGATAAGAATATAGAAAACATATTCTAATGGAAATTTGAAGGAAAAAATAAGGTAATTTATTTGATTATAATAATGAATTTGATGCCTGTAGTTGAAACGGGAACATGTTTATCACGTGTGTAGCATCACATCTTCTTGCCCTATACATCTGGGAACTAAAGAGACCAGTTGCTGAAGTTTTGAGAGAGGAATGTTGTCCCATATGTGTCTGATACAGGATTCTAGCTTTTCAACAGTTCTGGGTGTTCTTTATTTTATTTTTCTTTTCAAATAAAAATTTAATTTAATTTTAATAATTTTTTTATTTTAATTTTTTTAATTGTGAAAGGTCTAGATTGCAAGCAGTCTAGATTAGTGCCTGGACTCTTCTACTCTGAAGTCATGCATGAAATAGATGCAGAATACAAATGTATATTTTATCTATTTTAAATAGAACTGCGAATTTGAATACTTCCGAAAATCCTCTTAGAGCAGACATTAAACACCCAAATATTGTTCATTGTTCTAGAGCAGACCCCAACAAAATGTTATTTGTAAGGGTGCCAATAGTTCTGCAATAAAAAATAAATGTGTACCAAAAAATCTTTTTGAACTAAAAAATATATCTAGAAAGAAGAATATGGAAGGCGCTGTGTGAACATCTTCAGCAAGTGTGTAAGTGATGATTATTTGTTTTCCTGGGCTAATATGGTGTTACTGTAACTGGTAAGTAAGAGATGATTATACACTGCTCACATCTGGTGCAGGTCTTTAATCTTTGGAATCACAGAAACACAGTGTGGGATTTTTTTTTTTTTTTTTTACCGATTTTTTCGAAGGCTTCAGGGTTAAATAAGGAAAGCATGAGAATTGTGTAGGTGGCCAGTTTAGATTGCCTCTGGGTGCAACATCATTTTCTACCCCCCAAAAGCAAGTCCCTCATTCATCTGCATCCCCCATCCATTCTGTCGCCCCCCTCCCCCCCTTTTCTGTCCCCACCCTGCCGGTGTGTATGTCACATGGCCAGGAAACAACACTCCAGTTGAATGAGACAGGCTGATTTGTATTCCGTATTCAATGATGGACACAGTGAACAGTTAGTACGTCTACAGCCTGCTGAACGGTTCAGTCTCTATTCTCTCGTTCTCTCTATCCCTCTCTCTCTGTTTCTGCTTCCTCCCCCTGCTTCTCAACAACCCCCCCTCTCTTGGCAGATGATATCCTTGGGTTTCCTCCCTGTTTGCTGGTCCTCCCTCGATCAGCATAATAGACCTGATTGTCCATGCACCACTCACACACATTCACATTTACACACACACACATATGCCGGCTCTCAAAGAATGAGGGTTTGACGCAAGGACAGAGTGACAGAGAGCCATTTCCCTACCATATGCTTTCTCTCCACTGGAATGTGATTATATGTATGGGTTACAGAGAGAGTTCGAGAAGGGTCTGAAGCTGGAGAGGGGGAAAAAAAGAGAGAGAGGCTGGGAAAAGAGAGAGAGGGAGAGAGAGAGAGAAGGAGAAGGAAACAAGGAGGATGCACTGAGTGAGGAAAGTGAGAACGAGAGGAACGGATCGCAGTGACGCTTTTCTTTCCAGCGTGACCAGCAACTCCCTGGTTTAGAAGACACCACAGCTGTCGAACGGATTAAAAAAAAAAAGGACCTGTGCAAGGTTAGTGGAAATTTTTTCTCTGCTCCCTGTTCAGCAGCAGGGCTGTGGCTGGGGGGCAGGGACCACCAATGCACATCGACCAGGATTGCTCTAATTATCTTCAGGTCTTCTAATTAGCCCTGATTTGATCCAGACTGATATAAAAAACACTTGTCTGGTTTTGGGTGTTCTCATTATGGAAATCAAGCTATTAGGCTGATAATAAACAAGGAAAAGCTTTTTATGTATGTGTGCATGAGAGTGAGAGAAAGACACAATCACCTATGGGTTTTAACTAAATAATGTCAGGATCTGGAATGGTGGATTTTAGTGTGGGCTGATTTTGTCATCTGATTGCAAGTAATTAGAGTGTGTACCTGTGGGAGGGAGGGAAAGAGAGAGAGAGAGAGAGAGAGAGAGAGAGATTGGTTGGCACGTATAACCACTAGATTAAAGTTGGAGCAAAGAGGAGCACAAGGGGAAATTGCTCATTAAAGTGCAGAACCACACACTGTGCTACAGGCTTGAAGTGTGTATAATGACATTGTGCCTCGCTTTGCTGTTAAGTGCCTGGAATGATTTTTCTGTCTGCACATTTTGCAGAGGCGTACGCTATATTTTTTTGTCTTTCTTATCTCTGCCTTTCAGTCATTTTTTTACAAGCTCCTGGCTCACGGTTGTGTCCATCAGTGATGCATTCACCGTGTCCTATTAATGATGTCACGCCCGAGGGATTCATTTCAACTTTATATTTATATACAAACTTTTTATTGACTTAGCCTTAGAATAAAAAAAAAAATGATTAAGTAATGCAGTCTGGACCTAATGGTTTGCAATGAAATGTAAGAAGAAGCACTAAAGTTCAGTTACAGTTACTTGTAGGGGTGTAAGAAAATATTGATACACATGAGTATTGCGATATTTTGTTGGGCAATACTGTGTTGATTCTCAAAAACTCAAATGCAAAATGCATTTTTCATGCACGATTCATGGCAGTTGTTTTGTTTTTGAGCTTATATCCCGACAGCTAGATAGATAGCAGTCAAGTTAAGTTTATTTCTATAGCGCTTTTCACAACAGACATTGTCTCAAAGCAGCTTTACAGAATTTAACAGTTAAAGTGAACGATGTGTATTTATCCTTGATAAGCAGCCATGGCAACTGTGGCAAGGAAAAACTCTCTTAGATGTCATGAGGAAGAAACCTTGAGAGGAACCAGACTCAAAAGGGGAACCCATCCTCATTTTGGGTGACATCAAGAGTGTGAATATAGTCTTTATACAATACAGATACACTGGAGAGAGAGAGAACAACATGAGTACTGGAATGTAAGATTATGAGTAATGATCTTTCTACAGTCTTATACAGTCATTTGTGGTTATAAAACTAGAAGCTACTAAACAACTCATAAAATAGCTCAACATTTGCGATCATCACAGATCCAACACCAGCTTCTTCATGCCAGAGCTTTTAAACATTCAAGGAGGTCCAGTGTCCAAACTCCACATGAAGTGGGATTTAATTGGCACTGGTACGTTTTTAGATGGTTCGGGATGTTTGCGGGGTCGGCATCTACTTCTTTAAATGTCCACAATCTTCATGAGGTGGGATGTGACTGGGGCTGGAGCAACCTCAGGATGCCTCGGGATGGGGAGAGAAAGAGAAGCGGTGGAGAGGAGTTAGCGTAGCTGGTGTTCATGATATTAACAGCACAAGTTGATAATGTGCATGTGATCAGATGTACAGCAGTCTAGTTAATTCTGAACTTAAACAGTGACAGAAAGTTCTTGTATAAGGGTGGATCACTAATGTTAGCGTTAATATTTACCCGTTTCCTGGGGGTGCTGCTGTAATGTTTATGTGCGGTTGGATTTTTAGGTGGGAATATGTTAAAATGGCATTAAAAACTCACGAATAACATGTTTGGTTGTGCTTATAACCAGACAAAGCTTAATTTGTGGGTTAAAGAACAAGAATTCCTCTCTTCCTTCCCTGACTGCATTCTCTACATTTTATAGAATAGTCTTTCTTCCTTTTTCGTCCTCTTTCTGTGTGTTCTTAATGACAGCTTTTCTAAAATTATATCCTATTCCCAAAATAAGGAATATCCCCATATATATCGCTTTGCTTACTGAAAAGCAACATATTGTATCGCCTCCCCTACATCGTGATACGTATTGTATTGCTAGATTCTTGGCAATACACAGTTTTAGTTACTTTTGTGTGAGGGGGAGTCTAGGGGAGGCTCAGAGGAATTATGTACTCCTGGGCAAAGAAGAGGCCAAGCCAAAAATGGCAAAATTTCAAGCATTAGTATCTAGTTAGATCTTGATATGAAATGGAGTTTCACTTTGATTTGTTTAAGTTTTGTGGGTAAATTTAGACAAAACATATCTAAATATTAGTTTGAAAAATGTTGTGATTGAATTTTGTATGTCATGTTGAGTTGAATTTTCATGATTTTATGACTTTAGCTTTGCATATAAGAAGACAATAGAGTACATGTGTTTCCCAACCAGTTCATTACACCAAAGCTAACAAGCAACTGGTGATACAGGAGATCTTAGGAGTGCATTTGCTTTATTTTTGACCAATAATTTTTGTAAAGGCTATTCAAAGCTTGATATTTTGCCATTTGGATTTCGCCCATTTTTTTTTTTTTGCCCTGGAGTGTACTTGTGACATTGAGCTAATATTAGAACTGTTCAAGAAAATAGATTTAATCCCACTGATGCTGATCAGTGATAAATGATGAATTAACCAATGGTCCCTGATTTAAGTTCACAGAAATCCAAAGGTATGTTTTATGAGTGGGCTGTAAACCTCTGACCTCAACCCTGTTGAACATTTCTGGAATGAATTGGAAATCTGAGTGCACCCCAGGCCTCCTCAACCTACATCAGTATATGACTTTACTAACACCGTTGTAGCTGAACGAATACAAATCTCCATAGCTACACTCCATTATTCTCAGAAGAGTAGAGGTTATTATAACAGCAAATGGGGTCTAATGTGGAATGGCATGTTCAAAAAGCTCATATAAATCTTATTGTCAGGTGTTTTTGTCTATATATTGTATCTACCAACCAGATTGAAAAGACAAACAAACATTTATAGCTAGGTATTTTGTAATGGCAACAGTGTAATGGTGTTGCACTGAAAGGGCTGTGTGTACAGTGCATACTGTTATAACAATTACAGATTCATACCAATGCATTTGTTTACGAATTCACATTTACATTTCGCTACCTGGTGATATTATTAGATTAGATCTGATCTAACGACACGTTCTCTGCTGTGAGCATGTATGCACGATGCTGATCTTCTTCAAGAAGTTCAGCACCTTCATGTATAACATTTTGTATAGCAGCTATAGGACTCGTAGGTATTATGTGTACAGAAGTAAACAAAAAATGTAGATTTGTGTTTTGAAAACTGTAGTGTATATAAAAAAAAAAAAGAAAAGGTTTTAATATGTTTATTACCGTATTTTTCAGACTATACAGTAAGCCGCTACTTTTTTTCTACGTTTTGAACCCCGCGGCTTAAACAACGAAGCGGCTAATTTATGGATTTTTCCTAGGTTTTTTCCGGTTTCAAAAACTTCAAGCCAAAAAACTGAGCGACATAACATTAGACAAATGAAATTTCTGAACGGAAACGAAAAAACATTTAGAAATGAGCATCAGAAAATAATGAGCACATAATCCTCAGTCTCCACACGCACACACACGCAGTAATAAGTAATAATCTGCTCTTAAAGGAGCCACAACATATTTCACCCGTTACACAGTGTAACAGACACTGTCTTTCGGTAAAGCCTGTGTAAAGTTCATTAGTTTAAGTGTAGACACTGCGGCTTATACACAAGTGCAGCTTATTTATGTTAAAAATTAAAATATTTGTAAAATTCAGTGGGTGCGGCTTATAGCCCGGAAATTACGGTATCTATGTTATTGCCTTATCACAATGTTGTTGAATTCTTAATTCGGATTATTCAGATGATATCAGGTTTATATTCATGCTCTTAATTTAATGCACTATTGTTTTATGTTATCGCATGTCGTTTTTGATGGGGTTAAACATTGTAGGGGAAGAGGATTATTTAGTCTTTATGAAAAAAGTCATCATTATCAGTGCATTCGAACAGTCACAGTTAAAGCTGTAGCTGTAAGTCTTCTGCACAGAGGGCTATGCGATTTTTCAGTCACAATACAATCTCACTTTTCTTCGTTTTTAAATGTCCCACAACTTTCCATGTAGCTAGATTAGATAAAGAACACCTGTGCATCTGCTCATCTATGCAGCTATTCAGTAGACCAATCATGTGGCAACACGTACAATCGTGCAAATACACATCAAGGGCTTCAGTTAATGTTCACATTAAACATCAGAATCAAAAAAAAGTGTAATAACAGTGACTTTACCCAGAGCATGTTTTTTCTTTTATGTTTCCGTTACACCTAATCTAGTGTTGAGAAAGAAAGTGCTGTGGTAAAGAGGGCTATAATTTCACCTCTTATAGTTGCGAAATCCTGATTTTATAACAGTTCAGTATATAAAATTATATTTTTTGAGAGATGTGAAAAGAAGAAGTCAGTTTTCATGAGGAAAGTAAAACCCTTAAAAAGGAAGCACATTTAGAGAACAAAACCCCTTGTCTCTATACCCCACCTCCACCCGATTAAGTTATATACACAAGTGTTTGGTCACTCTAGGCCTGAACGACTTGCTCTCTGAAAAACAGATGTTGATAGCGATTTAATTTGATTGTTGCTTGAATTATTTTCGCTATATGTGCCAATTTGATACGATCATACAAGAGTATTTTTCACACCATTATATGAATAATATGCTTGTTCAAAGCAAAGTGGCTTAGAGGGATGTGTGAATGTGTGGATGGATTTTACTATACAAAACCTTAAATAAAAGGCTGCATTATATACAAAGGAACTGTGTGAATAAGAGAGAGCTTGTTTTCTCTAGTGAGTGGTTTCTCTCCAAACATCCTGACTAATTACAGAGATACCACGGGTCATTGGGTAATCTGCTGGGCCACAGGTTTACATAATTAACATTAACGATGTTGGGGTCAAATAATGTGCCAATGTCGCATCGAAGCAGCACCGATTTTGATCTGTACTGCGCTCTGTTAGTCATATGTGCAATGACTTACATGCAAACCTTGACACTTATGGAGGTGTTGGCTAACATTGTCAAACCACTTCTTCTCTCTCACACTAAATCTGCATGCTGTGTATCAGCCTGGAGTTACACAAGAAGGTTTGCAGAGTGACTGTAGAGTGATTGTAGTAATCGCTAAAATCTGAAATAGACTTGAGTCAGGGTGGTGTTGTAGCTCAGCCTGGATCTCTGTTCGAATCTGTTCAAGAAGTGACTCAGGATGAAGAGCTAAATGAATGCTGTAAGACTAAAGGGATTTCACACAGGTAGTGTAGGTTAAAAATGGGGCAGGGTTCACATGAGAAATTGGCAGTGTAAAAGCTGGGATGTGGACCAGGATGCTGGCAAGCATGGTACCATGGCTGAGAGAACCTGTATGAGGTGGTCTGAGTTCGGTTTAAATACACCAGTGTTCCCATCATCCATAAAACTGAGGATTCAGATTTTTTAATGACTACTTAGTAATGATAAATCAATGTGCTTTCCAGGGTGTTAACCTAGTAAATTATTACTTATATGTTACGATCAAGATAAACGCATTAATGCACACTAACGAATGTGAGTAAGTCGAGTCTGACGTGTCATTGTGTTACAGTGGTCCTTATCTTCTCCTGTTTATGTCTTATGCACTATATTTTGTTTAAATGTCAACAGAATGTAAATATGCATTTGGCTGACAGTCTGACTTTAAGTATTTGAGATCTGGCAAAAATGTACATCGAAAAATTAGAGAAATTATTCTGTACGTTTTTTTAACATTTGTATGTCTAATCCAAGGTGAGTGCTGATGTTTCAGCTCTACTGATGTGAATCAATCAAGAGCATTGACTGTATTTTTGCACAATTGTGTCAGTTTCCACAGTTTGTTAGAGTATGGGGTGCACAACTTCAAACCTGCTGTAACCTGTAATGGCTTATTTTTATTTGAATGTGTGTAGTATAACCAGCTTGTGATACACAAGAAAAAATCATTAACCAAAAAGATTTATTGGAAATGAAGACATTATTTCAAGAAGACATTATCAAATAATTAGTTGTTAGTATTTTGTTTCATTTACATTTACAATATTTGGCATTCTTAACAAAAAAATTGGGCACACAATTACATTTTTCCTACCCTTGAACAAGGAGACCCAAACATGTTCTAGCATGACAATGCCCCTGTGCACAAAGCCAGCTTAATGAAAATATATTTTACATGGATTGGAGTGGAAGATTTACAGTTTTGAACTCAACCCCATTGAACAGTTTTGGGATTAATTGGAACTCTGACTGCACCCCAGGCCTCCTCACCCTACACCAGTACCTGACTTTTCTAAAGCCATTGTAGCTGAATAAGTACAAATCGTCAGGAATACTCTAAAATCTAGTAGAACATCGTCCCAAAAGAGTGGAGGTTTATTATGTTATAACAGCAGAAAGGGAACTCTGGTGTCAGGTGTCCACAAACCTTTAAAATATACAGTGCAAAATTCCTATACTGGTACTTAAAAGACCAAAGTCTGAAAACTCTACTGAACAGAATAGTAAAATTAGATTAAATAAAGTTACTTAAGTATTATTTCAGCAAATGCAGATATAATAGTGTGATAGACGAGTATCTCCAAGAGTGAAAGTGAAAGTTTATAGGACTTTGGTGAGACCTGGTTTAGACAGTGTTCTCACCATAGACAGTGGTGTTGAGTAAAAGACAGGAGGTGGTTGCTGGAGGTAGCAGAGCTGAAGATGTTTAGGTTTTCGTTGGAAGTGATGAGGATGGACAAGTTTAGAAATGAGTTTATTAGAGGGACAGCGCATGTAGGACGTTTTTGGTCAAAGTGAAAGAGGAACGATTGAGATGGTTTGAACATGTGCAGAGGAGGGACATGGGGTATATCGGTAGGAGAATGCTGGGGATGGAGCTACCAGGAAGGAGGAAAAGAGGAGGACCAAGGAGGCGGTTTATGGATGTGGTCAGGAAGATGCAAGTAGTTGGTTTAAAAGAGGCAGATGTAGAGGACAGAGAAGTATGGAGACGGGTGATCTGCTGTGGCGACCCCTAATGGGAGCAGATGAAAGAAAAAGAAGAAGAATAGTAGAGGAAAACAATACATTTCAAACACAGTTGAAATTAGTGATTGTTGGCTAATATAATATAGTTATATATAATTAATATTGTGATATATAATATAATGAAGTTGCTGGCTAATATAATATAGTTTAATGTAACTATGTTTGTTTAGTGAGCAACATAACTAAAGCCTGCTATTTATAATTATCCACAAATCATAGTTAGCATAAGTTTTCTACCAGAATTTTAAGGTTCACTTCATGTGTATGAAAAGTACAGGACATGTGATGTTCTCTGTAGCTGCATGTCAGAAATCTAAGTAATAGAAGAGCATAAATTGACTAGTGACATTTCTGTTTCGTTCTGCACTTCTCATACAGAACGGTACTTTCTTATTAAGATATTGCTGTACATATTTTAAAAAGTGCCATATTTTAGGCTTTTAGATTTTACCATGAGAATGAACTAAAATCTCTGCTATTAGACTGAAAGGCACTTTATTTCCAGAAAATGGCAGATAGCGTGCAAATGAGATGACATGTGAGACCTGTGGGCATCGGACAAAACTGCAAACCAAAGCGGGGCGTTTTGTTGGGTTTTTGTATGCAGAGGAGAAAAACTGAAAGAAAAGAATGCACACAAACACAGTGAGAGCAGTGACATGCTGCTGAGATGGAAGCTGGGAGGCCTGCATGTCTTTTTTAAGAAAGGAAGGAAGGGTGGAAAAGGGAAAAAAAAGGAAAGAAAAAGAGAGGAAGGAAGCAAGGAGGGAAGTGAAAGAAAGAAAGAAAGAACGAAATGAGGGAAGGACAAAAGAAAGAAGTAAAAGGAATGGGGCAGAACAAAAGAAAAAGAATAGAAAGAATGAGGTACGGACAAAGGAAAAAGAATGGAAAGAAATGGGGGAAGGATGAAATAAAAGGAGTTAAAGGAATGAGGGAAAGATGAACGAGAATGAAGGGAAGGAAATGATAGAGGGATGAAAGAAAAAGAAGGTAAAAGAATGAGGGAGAGATGAAATAAAAAAAGGTAAATGAATGAGGGAAAGATTAAAGAAATAGAAAAGAAAAGAAAGAGGGAAGGATGAAGAAAGGAAAGGGATGAGGGAAGGATGAAGGAAGTAAAAGAAAGGAAAGGAATATATGGATAAAGGTAAAAAGGAAAGAAGGCTTGATAGAAGAAAAGGGATGAAGTAAAGGAAAGAGGAAAGGATGTAAGGAAAATAAGGAATGAAGGAAGAAAAGGAAAGAGCAGATTAAGATTAAGGAAAATAAAGGAAGGAAGGAAAGGGAAGGGAAGGAACAATAAG
Organism: Silurus asotus; assembly: GCA_024362625.1. Taxonomy (NCBI): domain Eukaryota; kingdom Metazoa; phylum Chordata; class Actinopteri; order Siluriformes; family Siluridae; genus Silurus; species Silurus asotus. The sequence goes on along the minus strand of MU551596.1, from coordinate 4,660,735 downwards.
GAAAGGAAAAAGGAAAGAATAAAGGAACTGAGTAAAGAGTTAGTAAGTAAGCCAGTGCACATGAACCCCAGCGTTCACCACTGTCATTAACCACTACCAATTTATTACACAAAAAAATGCATATTAATTTGTATTTAATTAAATAGTGCAATAAATAATACAATAAATATTATATTTTATAAATGTTTACTAAATTGTTATATTGAGGTCGACTGATACGGGTTTCTATCTGGCTGATGCAGATATTTTGAAATCTATGATGCTGATCTGTTGTGCTTTTTTCCCTTCTCTTCATCTCAGTTAAGTAATAAAAAGTGAGAAATAAAATTAATTAAATTAGACATTTATTGAACAACACAAGTCTCTCCAATCAGGGCACTTGGTTTTGGTGCCAGTAGATTAAACAACAGCTGCTTGAAGACTCGTTTAACAACTCTGAAATCAAAACAAATCTCTCTCCACATGTAGCGTCATATATAACCAATGAAATATATACGGCTAGATTCAGAACAAAAGATAAGTACTTAAAGCCCGGGACACACTAAGCCTATGGTCACAATGTCGGGTGTTTTTTAAACGCCGGCTTAATTTTTTTCTGCGTCAGCTGTTTTTCGACATTAGCGAATCGGCGTTGTCGCTTTTGTGAGAAAGAGAACTCATATTGGCTATTCATCTTAGCGAATGAGCACAAGAGCAAAACTGAACTTTGCGTAAAATATTCACGTGTTCCACAACAATGCTTAGCTGCTCGCAGACGCGCCTGCCTTTTAATTGACCTAATATGAAATATTTAAAAAATAGCAAAAAATGATTGGATCTGTAATACAGGATTCATGTATAATACAATGTAAAATTCTTAAAAAAAATTTGCTATAAGAAAATATAATTTGTTATTGTGCAATAAAAGATAAACATTATTATACGTCATTTTTAATATAATACACTTATTATGTGAAATTATTCCATAGTTCATGATCTTATTTGACATAAAGAGTTTTTAATAATAAAAATGAAGCATAATAAAGGTCAGGTCAATGTGACAGATAAAGGGTCTGTGTTGAATCCCAAAAATATTTTAAATAACTTGAACAAATTGTTTATAAAGTTGCACAAAGTGGACCCGTCTGAATTGGTCTTCGCCCAATACTCTGAATATTAAAGCATATACAGTGGAACCTGGTTATGTCGATGTCTTAGGGGGTCACCAAAAAGCATCGAGGTAACCGATGATCGAGATAAACGAAAATAAAAATGGCGGCAATATATTAACGTGCTTGAAATTTCTTTATGTACATGATGTGCGTTAATAAATGAGAATGTGCATGCACATGTTTTTGAAGGGGTTTGTTACACAACAGCGTTGCTGCGATTTGTTTGCTGAAGGCAGTCTATAAAAATACATACAGTACATGTTTATCCGTCAGTAAACCACCTGCCACGCCCCCTTCGGCTCCCTTCCGCGTGCAGGTGTTTTCTCGGCCGCTTTCTCAGAAGCTCCGCTTCAATCGCGCACATATGGTGCTCGTTTATCATCATCACCAGCTCCTATTTAAACTTCCACACTCTCACTGTCCGTTATTGTTGGTATATGTTGGTTCACGGCGGTCGCTGTTATCGCTCATGCGTATCCCGGTACGTGTCTTCCCACCGGCACTCTCTCAACGCCTGCGCTTTTCCTCCCAAAGCGCATCGTGGATTCTCCCCTGATCCTGCCGGTGTTCATTCTACGATTTTGCTGGTCATCACACGTTCCGCGCTGCCAATCGCGGCTTTCGCCTCCCGTTCATCACATAACATTTAACCACAGAACAGCAGAGATTCACCAGTATACAATACAACACCTGTAGCAACTGTAAGCCTTGATTTTTCCGCTACTTTCGCGAGTTCTTCTGCGGCTGCACCGATAACCAACATTAAATGGTAAATTTAACCAATAATATATATATATATATATATATATATATATA
>MU551596.1:4614875-4658262 GCA_024362625.1 Silurus asotus | reverse complement strand
CTGGGGCTCCATGCAAGATCTCACCTCGTGGGGTCTCAATGATCCTAAGGAAGGTGAGAAATCAGCCCAAAACTACACAGGAGGAGCAGGTCAATGACCTGAAAAGAGCTGGGACCACCTTTTCCAAGGTTACTGTTGGTAATACACTAAGACGTCATGGTTTAAAATCATGCATGGCACGGAAGGTTCCCCTGCTCAAACCAGCACATGTCCAGGCACGTCTTAAGTTTGCCAATGACCATTTGGTTGATCCAGAGAAGTCATGGGAGAAAGTCATGTGGTCAGATGAGACCAAAATAGAACTTTTGGGTCATAATTCCACTAAAAATGTTTGAAGGAAAAAGAATGATGAGTACCATCCTAAGAACACCATCCCTACTGTAAAGCATGGGGGTGGTAGCATCATGCTTTGGGAGTGTTTTTCTGCACATGGGACAGGGCGACTGCACTGTATTAAGGAGAGGATGACCGGGGCCATGTATTGCGAGATTTTGTGGAACAACCTCCTTTCCTCAGAGCATTATAGATGGGTTGAGGCTGGGTCTTCCAACATGACAATGACCCGAAGCACACAGTCAGGATAACCAAGGAGTGGCTCTGTAAGAAGCATATCAAGGTTCTGGCCTAGCCAGTCTCCAGACCTAAACCCAATAGAGAATCTTTGGAGGGAGCTCGAACTCCGTGTTTCTTAGCGACAGGCCAGAAACCTGACTGATCTAGAGAAGATCTGTGTGGAGGAGTGGGCCAAAATCCCTCCTGCAGTGTGTGCAAACCTGGTGAAAAACTACAGGAAACGTTTGACCTCTGTAATTGCAAACATAGGCTACTGTACCAAATATTAACATTGACTTTCTCAGGTGTTCAAATACTTATTTGCAGCTGTATCATATCATATCATATCATATCATATCATATCATATATATATAAATATATACACTAAAAGCCCAGGACACACGAAGCCTATGGTCACAATGTCGGGTGGTTTTTAAACCCCGGGTTTATTTTTTTCTGCGTCAGCTGTGTTTAGACATCGGCGAATCGGCGTCGTCTCTCTTGTGAGAAAGAGAACTCCCATATACATACATACATATACATGTGTGTGTGTGTGTGTGTGTGTGTGTATATATATATATATATATATTCTCATACAGTATATATTCCTATCCAATACAGACAAAAAAAAATACACAGTTGATAAGTGTTTGTATATTTATATAAATGATATTTGCATTTAAAAGTTTAAAAGCAATTAGATTAGATTAGATTAGATTCAACTTGTGTACAAGTACAAGGCAATGAAATGCAGTTTGGGTCTAACCAGAGTGCAATAGCAGCAAGTGCAGGATATATAGTTTTTACATGAATTTACATAGTTAAATAAAATAAAATAAAATATAGACTATATATAGACTCTATATAAATATAGACTAATTGGCCATGGTAGTAAATATAATCATTATTTTTAATTATTGGATGCAAATCTTTTTGCCAATAAATACTGTACCTGAAGTTTAGACTCTAAAACTATTATTATTATTATTATTGTTTTTATTATTATTATTATCATCACCACTATTTGTAGCCTGTAAGCTATGTAGAATGTTTAATAAATAATAATCAATTCCATCACATTATTGTTGCAGAAGAATGCATAAAGTTCTCCTTTGATCGACAGATAATATACACATATATAATCTTGCTTCCCATGCAATAATCTTGCACGTGTGACATCAGCAATGGGAGGAGAAATGTAGAGAATGCATCTCGATAGACACCCACAAGCTTCAACACTTTGTGAAAAACAGAGTAATTAATGTAGTGCGGAATGTAAAAAGGCATGTGGTATATAGCTAGGTACTTCACACGACTTCCTCATATCACTTGAGTGGTTACAATGCCTAAGCCTCTGAGACAGAACCTGAGAGAGGAAACCAAGCTAAAAGGGACACACTACAGAGCAGGTAGTGTTGTATATTTGTTCATTCTACAATTAGCTGGTTGTAGTTACACAGTAACTCGTAAGGAGAAGTTGGATTGTGTGCTGTTTTGCAGAAGTGGATCTTAAATTAGAGCTGTAATAAGTTGTTCAAATGAAGGATAAGGTTTTGATTTCTTGTTTAAATGTAGAATATACAGAAAACACACACACACACACACACACACACACACACACACACACATAGTTGATGTTTAAATCAATTGTTCAGTTCTATTTAGTTTCATTTGCATAGTGCTTAGTAACAATGAACATTTTCAAAAAGTAACACATATTAAACCTTCGAATGAAGTAAAATTGCGACTCTAAACGTGTCATTGTGGTTTCAGCATTTTGGAAAACTACACATTTTTTAAACTAGAGTTGATAACAAATGGTGCAATAAACAAAATGAATGCAGTAAGCAGCTGTAAAAGTTAATAAGCAAAGTCAGGGGATAATTCAGTGTTTTGTGGTTAAGTCTGGTTAAGTCTGCAGAGACTCTGGTAAGCATTCTTTACCACTGTGTTGGGCAGAAAAGCATCTCAATTACTGTATGCACAGCACATTCACCCTGAATACAGATGGGTTACAACTAGAGAAGACCACACTGAATTTTCACTCCGACGCTCACACAATGCTTTTTTGAAACTGAACAGTTTCAGTTAACCTGTGCCTGAGATTAGAAGAACAGATAACAAACGCGTTTCTATTTTAGCTTCCAGATAATGTTTAATAAAGACAAAAATAAAGTGGGGTATTTTTGTCTCGTTTTCCTGTATAATGAGCTATCTGTGTAACTGCACGCTCTGCTCCTCACACCCAAGGGTATGACATTATAAAGCTAAGCCCCATGTTACTAAGCGTAATTAAAACTATGATGTTCATGTCGGTGACATTTTCTCACATGCTGTTGTCATGCTGATAAAACCTGAGATATGACATCGTTTTCTCACTAATTTCCATTGCATACCTGTTCGGCCTCAGGCTGCCATGGAAACGCATATCCATGGTAACTGTGTCACTACCCCTTTGGTGTGTTTGTAATGCAGGGCAGTACGGATGATAGGTATGACACGATGGTATCAGAGTTTTGAGCTCAACACACATACATTCACACGTGCAGGCAAATTTAACGTGCTTTTTTACCAACTCAGCTTATTTAGGTTTGTGAGGTTATATATGTATTTATGTGGAAAATATTATTTTTGTAAATTTTTTTTTTTTATTATTATTCATATTTAGATTTTCGTGTGTGTGTGTGTGTTAAATGATCTTGAATGTCAGGAGAATTGTAGATTAGTCTCACTGACAGGAAACCACACACATATATATACATGAATACGAATATATTTGTTCTCTAAGCATCGACTTGATTAACAGGTGAATTTACACTTGTACGTTGTAGAGCAGTGTGTGTGTGTGTGTGTGTGTGTGTGTGTGTGTGTGTCAGCCCTGACTGACCTTGTATATCTGCATTCCAGCAATCCAGAATGATTTACAGGAGTCCTCATGTAACTTTACTAGGTCATAGATTCAGAATCTCCTGAAGGCTAAAATTCTTTTTAAGATTGAAATAAAATGCAAAGTTTGTTTTTGGTCATTGAAGTTTTATTAGCTACTGAATTAGCCACATTAATATTTATATAACTAGAATGTCTTGACACTGGTGTATGTGTGTCTATGAGTGATTTCTGTTTTTCTTGTTTCTAATCCTTTGTTTACACATTAAATTAAAACGAGAGCGGGGAAGCTCAGAAGTCAGACTGTCCCAGATATCATCGAGAATTTAATTAGTGATCGGAAATCTCTGGAGAGCTCTTACTTCCACAAGGTTCGGAATTAGCTTTGCTGTGCAGCTGACTTTATTATTCCTCAGGCTTACACATAATCTGTCTATCCAGCATTCTTTCTCTATCTCTCTCAGTCTCTTGCTCTCCTTTGTCTTTAAATCCCCATAACAGTTCCATTACGTCATCTTAGGAAGCATTCTATTTATTTGAAAATTTGCGGACACCTGGCCCGTATGCGAAAACGGCACTATTGTCTCACCACCATCCTGACCCAGTTTGTTTGTGATTGTTTTTACATATAAATAGTGTGAATATTGCTAATTCATACTCTGAATTGCTATTTGGTGCATAGGATCCACAGCCCTCAGCCTTTGGCTCATTCATTTCCTCAAAAACCTGTGGAGGCAGAGAGATCTCTGGAGAGGCAGAGACACCTCAAACAATCGAGAAGTTTGGTATAAGTATCTGAAAGTATAAGTATCTAAAATTTCTTTGGATACCTTCAGCAGATATGGTAGCAACTGTCTGTATGACAATCTGCAGTGTATTGTTAACAGCAACATTGCAAATCAGGCTGTATTTATTTAATTATTAGATTTATTTTATTTATTTTTACAGATGTGCTTTATGCTATTAGGCATCGATCTTTTATTAGTCGCACTTCTTCACGTGACACTCATTCAGTCGACCAAACTTGAAATTGTGGATCATAGCTGAATAGGGGTGTCTCCGGTTAAGGACTTACACGCCCATGTTTATTTTTCCCTAGGAGGGCGAGGACACGCTAAGAACAGCGCGACATCGATGCACTGAAAAACAATCAAAAATGAATTTACAGATTGAAATCAGAATTAAATATACCTTTACGTAATCTCCCAGACATTGTTAAATATTTTAATCCCTGCCGCCCAGATGCTCCTGTGTGAAACTTGAATCTGTTACGGGGTGGTTGGATTTATTCACACGTGAATAATATTTATAAAAAGCTTCTTTCTTTTCACATTTTTATTTACAACATGATTATAACAGGCTGTATAGTAACTTATTATGGAACAAATGGTGATTCAATGTGAAATCAGACATTGAGCATCCCCATATAACCGAAATGGCTCCTTCTATCGCTTTGACTATTCTATTTTGTTGCACCGGGTTTGCGGTATCATGTCTCACGTACTTCAAATGGAAATCAATGAAACGAAAAGTGTCATGTGACCGCAGCTTAACTCAGGCTATTCCCTTGTCAGCAACTCGACATTTCTCATTCCCAAAGCTAGTTTCGAACGCATTTTGTAATGAGCTTTGCTGGGTTTTATGGACTCCACGGGTGTGTCTCTGTGCTTTATATTCAGTAAAAATGCTTTTATTATTTATTTTTTTTTTTTACGAAAAATAAATAAATGAGTTGCTGTAAATACATTCTCCACTCTTAGAGCACAGGTTTTGGCAAAACAAAATGGAAATAAAATATGTAATAATAATAATGTAATGCCATAAATTAACATTCACTCGTTCAAAAACTTGTCCATCAATGGAGACAAGGGACAATGTAATGATTTTAGTGGCATTTGCTCTGCCAGCACAATTGAGAATCAATTATTTCATTCTTTATGGTTTGAAAAAAACAGTTTGTGTTTTAAGTTCCATTATAAAACATTACGATATGTACGACTGCATCAAGATTGATTTTGAAAATCAAATGTAATCACAATGTCTGTAGAGATTTCTAATAATTTTTTTTCTGTCTTTACTGCCTTATAAGCCAAAGAAGTGGCAAAAGATTCTCCAATCTGCCATTTTTTTTTTTGTGTGTATGCTTTTGAATGTCTCAAGTTTAACCTTGTGCATCATGAAGTAGCCAACGAATTGTGATATTCTGAAGTTCCTTATTTTATTTTAAGCCATGACATGTACAGATTCATTATTCTCAAGCACTAAACCTGATGAACATTTTGATTTGTTACAGAGAAAGCGGGCAATGCGAGCTGCTTCCCCTCCAAATCCCTCGATGAAGAGGAGGCTTGTGTGGGGGTGAAGATTGCTGAGGCACAAGGTAAATGCTTGTCTCGAATGCTTCTCTCTCTCTCTGTTCTTATTAATACCCTCTCTGTTTCTCTTAAGAGAATCTACATATGTAATCAGACACTGCTATGAACTGTCACTCAGAGCAAAGTGATGCTAAAGAGTCGTCTTTTCTCCCGCTAACAGCACAATGAGCGAGTAGAAGATACAAATCTGGAATGACTGATAGTTGAGCAGATATCAACTCAATGGTATCCCTCGTCTCACAAAAGTAATGATTGTCAAGTGCTGTACAAATGAATGGTGTTTTTCTCTCTCTGTCTTAGCTGACAATAACATATCTTTTTGATTGATCCCACCGAAAGCTTTGGGCTAAAAAATTACCAGAAAAAACACCTTCAAAAGTGAAAATTCTTTTTCCAGTTCATTCAAACTATTAAAAAAAAATTAGTCTGCACAAGTATTCATTAGCATTAGGTTTTACAGTAATCATCGAGGGCTTAGGGGTACGTGTAGGAGGAGTTTTAGTTTGGTTGCAGGATGTTGACACTTTGGTTTATGGTACACTTTTTATTAATTTAATAGTAATTTATTTATTATTCTCCATTGTAACTAACACAGCAGAGAGTCAGGTGGGTTACACTGGTGATATCATTTTTTTCTCTAATATATAAACATTCTCTACTTGAAAGAGGTCCACTGTAGCAAAATTACCTCATGAAGGACCAGTGATATTCTAATATTAAGCCAAGCGAAGATTGTATGCTCTGGAGTGAAAAACTTAAAGCAGTAAATATAAATTAGGAATGTATAGTATGTTTCAGGGTACATAAAGACTCGGTTTGTAATGCCCCATGGCATCCTGATCGAAATGAACTTGAATCACATGAGGATTTGAGATTTTTGACACTTTACCAACTTCATGCTAAATGCTTTTTTTGTTATAGTAAATAAAAGCTTATTTATGTAATTCATCTTTTTTTATCTGTAAGCAAGCCCACATCATTCATTGTAACTAGGTGTTTGGTGTATTCTATATACTGTAGCTGTCATATATTCACTGACTAGTTTGTTTCTGAATTCTGATATATGACTTTATAATGCTTTATAATCTTGGACTGAATGTGAACTTCCTCTATTGAATGAGTTGATAATCTCCACATTAATTTACTCAGTCAGATAAAAAAAATGTTTTGTAGTTTATATAACACTGTTTATGCATGGGTTCCCTGGTGGTCTAGTGGTTCGATCCCCGGTCAGGAAACCAACCCCAGCCACTCTTAGTGCTATTTCCAAGCCAGGATAAATGGGGAGGATTGTTTTAGGAAGGGCATCCAGCGTAAAAACATGTGCCAAATCAAACATGCGGATGATCCGCTGTGGCGACCCCTAATGGGAGAAGCCGAAAGAAAGTTTATAACACTGTTTATGCATATTTTTACTGCTAATAAGCCATGTTGCATATTCAGGTCAAATACTGAAGATTCTTTTCAAATTACATAGGCGTGTTCTGTTCATTCCTTGAAGGTTTGGCTGATCATGTTATCAGATCTGTTAATCATCCAGTTTGCAGGACAGAAACAGCCGGATAAAGTTTCACCTGTGAATTCAGAAACTGCGATCTAAATTAAAATCAGTTTGACAATAATTGAATTGACAGATTTTGAAAGAAGTGTTTGGGGCATTAAACTGTAGATCATAACTTAGAGCCAACTCAAAATGTGCTCATTTCCAATAGATCACAAATTTACATTTGTAACCATGTTGCTTTACATGAGAACAGATTTTCGGGGGTTTATTTCAATGGTAGTAAATATTTATGTAGTAACAACTTTTATTATTATTAGTATAATTTTTAGTAGCAGTCTAGTACTAAGAAGTAGTAGTAGTAGTAGAAGTAGTAGTAAACAGTTTTGTAGCGTATATGTATGTTTACCTACATAATCTTTATTGCCTAGCATGTGTAGATGCATATCATGACATATAATTCCAATAGATCCATTTCAGCTAAGGGTTGTAATACTATAAAACGTGGGAATGTCCAAAGGGCAATATTTTGTATATATACAGGTTGAAGCCTTAATTTGATATACATTCAATCCATTTGTACATGCAGAATTTTTTTAAAATGCCAATCAGTCGATGTTGTTAGTCACTAGACAGTTTATTTTGCTACCACTTGACCTTGGACCAATACCTCATTTAAAAAAAACAGAAAGTATTAACATCCCTTCACTTTTTCCAAATTTTATGTTACAGTCTTATTCCAAAATAGATTAAATGTATTATTTTTCTCATAATTTTGTGAGTGAGTTTGAAATTTTTGCAAAGTATTCCTGTCCTGACATGACCCTCGAAACTGAGTTCAGGTGCATCCTGTTTTTTATTGATCATCCCTGAAATGTCTCTACAACTTGATTGGAGTCCACCTGTGGTAAATTCAGTTGATTGAACATAATTTGGAAAGACACACACATGTCTATACAGGTGTCTATATGAGGTCCCACATTTAACAGTGCATGTCAGCGCACAAACCTAACCATGAAGTCTAAGGAATTGTCTGTAGACCACAGAGACAGTACTGTAGTGAGGCACAGATCTGAGGAAGGGTACAGAAAAAAACATGCAGCATTAAAGGTTTCAGTGAGAACAGTGGGCCTCCATCATCCATAAATGGAAGAAGTTTGGAATCACCAGGATCTTCCTATTGCCGGCCGCCTGACCAAACCGAGCGAGCAGGGGAGATGGGTCTTAGTCAGGGAGGAGATCAATCAGGCCTTTACGTATGGCCAGACGGAAGCCATTCCTCAGTAAAAGACATATGACACTGAAAAGACACAAAGGCACCTAAAACGTGACTGTAGAAAGGACATTACTCATCTTAAATTCCAGTTCCCCTGTTAGTTCTCACTATTCAGTGTTCTGGATTGTTTAAAGACTATAATCATACTTTTGATGTCACCCAAATGAGGATGGGTTCCCCTTTTGAGTCTGGTTCCTCTCAAGGTTTCTACCTCATAACATCTAAGGGAGTTTTTCCTTGCCACAGTCGCTATGGCTGCTAATCAGGGATAAATACACATCGTTCACTTTAACTGTTCAATTCTGTAAAGCTGCTTAGAGACAATGTTTGTTGTGAAAAGCGCTATAAAATATAAACTTGACTTGATTTGACTTTATTCGAAAGGCTCTCAGACCATGAGAAACAAAGCTTGAACTTTTCAGCCTGAATGCCAAGCATCATGTCTTAAGGAAACCAGGCACTGCTTATCACCTGGCCAATACCATTCCTTCAGTGAAGCATAACAATGGAGTGGCTATGGGACAACTCTTTGAATGTCCTTGCGTGGCTCAGCCAGAGCCCAGACTTGAACCCAATTGAACATCTCTGGAAAGATCTGAAAATGGCTATTGGAGCTTGAGAGGTTCTGCAAAGAAGAATGTGAGAAACTGCCCAAAAAATAGGTGCCAAGCTTCTAGAATCATACCCAAAAAAACTTGAGGCTGTAATTGGTGCCAAAGTGCTTCAACAAAGTGTTGACACAGGCTGTAAATACTTATGTAAATTTTATTGTTTGTTTTTATTTATAAATTTGCAAAGATTAAAAACAAACTTCTTTTACGTTGTCATTATGGGGTATTGTTTGTAGAATTTGGGGAAAAAAATTAATTAGATCTATTTTGGAATAAGGCTATAACATACAATGTGGAAAACTTCAAGCAACGTGTCCACATGAAGTGAAAGTGTTACAGTTTTTTGCAGTATTGTTCATCATTAGGCAATCAGATAGTCAGAGTGCATGTATTGGACTAAATAAAGACCTACTGCAAATGATAAACAGATCTGATATCAAAATAGAACTGGTGTGACCACATTCGCAAACTATATTCTAGCTGCATTCCCACTGCATTCCCATTTCTTAAAGAAGAGCATGTTTATGTGTATTATATAAAGGGGTGGGTATGAAGCAAATATAGCATTCAGCAGTGAATTTATTCTATAATTATTGTTGTTGTTGTAGTTGTAAGATAGCAGAATTTAGAGTAATGCATATTCTATGGGCTGCTTTCAAACCAGGTGTGACATAAAGGACACGAAAATAAACTCACTGTTTTTTTTATGCAAAAAGTTTAAATTACATTTTTGTTTTAAATGATTTGCTTGTGTACAGTTGATCCATACTGTGTAAAAGATATCAATCAATGAGAATAAACACAATCCATTATTTGATTGAAAGTTAATTCATTATGATAAGGACCATGAAACACAAAAATAATTTGTAAAATGAATGAAGATTAAAGACAATTTCATAATAATAATAAGAATAACCAGGCTAATGTCATAATAATGTCTTAATTCATGCTATTGTTTAGTTAATAATCCACTGTTTTATTTTCTGTTTTATTTGGTCAAATCACCATTGTCCTTCAACTCTCACACTGGTGTCTTATACAGAACTGAAGTCTGTTTTTGTGTCATGACTAATGGGCCACTTCCTTGTTCTTAGTCATACTGAAAATGCAAGTGCATAACACAGAGAGACATGTATGCATGTTTATATTTTTTATCTTTAATTTTCAACTGACAGATAGATTTTGTGGTATTTGTGGTTTAGTTCATTTTTTTTAGATAATACAGTATAGGAATAAGAGCATCATAAAGGAAATGAGTGAAGAGAAGTGCACAAAGTGTTTACCCACTGTTAAATATAGAACTCAGGTCTTGTGAACAGTAGACAATAGGCCTTATCATCATCACTGATAAACTGTGTTACTACATACTGGTTTAAATGAAGTTCTTGTTGTATATTCTATTGATAAAGTAAGTTTCTGGTGAAAACTTAATGGTTTTAAATGGTACTACTTTTTACAATATTTACACTACTTATCCTGATCAGGACTGACTTAAAAAATTATTTCATTTATAACTGCACTGAGCAGTTAAGGGTTTTGTCCAAGGGCCCAGCTTGGTGGTACTTTGATTTGACCTCACAAGCTGATTAGAACTCCTATGCCTTAAACACTGAGCTACCACTTCCCCTAAACTACATTCATGCACTAATAAATGGATTAGACCATTTGAACCATGCAGTTTGGTTATTAGTGTTTGAGATGTGCAGAGGTAGTGGTTTTTTTTTTATAAAACCTAAAGTCCCACATCTTGTAACTAGATTAGATCAGATATTTGCGTTTCTACAAATACTTAAAAACAAACAAAATCTCATGTGCAGACAGACAGACAGACAGACAGACAGACAGATAGACAGACAGATAGACAGATAGATAGATAGATAGATAGATAGATAGATAGATAGAAAGAAAGAAAGAAAGAAAGAAAGAAACTTGATGCCGCTCCACCTGCTGTCTGAAATCCACTTGAAATCCATGAGCAATTTCACACGCAAATTGAATGATGAAACATCTACATTGTATTTGGTATCAAAAATCAGTACAGGATTTATTTTCAATTTTTCTTTCTAAATCTTGTTATGCCACAACACCTTTTATTATACGAGCATGTGAATTTATATCAAGTTCAGAACACTGCCTTTCGCATGGTTAAACTTGTGAAATGTTGTTCATGCTCTCTATGTTCCTACCACTCAGTCGTTTTGTCCTTTTAATACAACTCTAGAATGAAATAGTGTCTCTAGAACTAACAGCAAATCCATGGTCGAAGTAATAATACATTTTTTTCCATTCTGAAGTTTGATGTGAGAATCAGAATCTTTACCTAGCTATTTATCTGGGGAGATGCTTTTTTGGTGCTGCAGCATCATTGACTGATTAGACAATAGCACTATTTTTTGGTCCTAATATTGTGGCTGGCTAAATATTTTAGCTAGCCATTGTGATCTTCATTTGATCTTCAGACTAAACTTCACAACTGAAATATAAGGCAATCTAGATGCATATGTGAGCATAGAGCATTATATATAGATTGTATCAGATATTATAACTGTAATATAAAAACATTGTTTTCTGGACAATCAGCTTCATGAGCCATCACTCCAGTAATAAATGAAAAAAAAAAAGAAGAAGAGAAGGAGGAGCTTTTTTTTTTTTTTTTTATACATCTTAGGCCTAATTTTGCTCTCATACTTCAGTCTGACTGTGGTCTACACAAGGACAGGAAGGCTTGTGTGACTCTTTTGTTCTCAGTCTGTCTCTCTTTGGAGTGTATTATTGTCTGCTTGAAGGTGAGTGTAATCTGCTCTGTTGATTGCTTTTGCTTATTCATCTCATTAAAATGTACTCAATGGTCATTAGAATGATTCTCCGATGGGTTGCATGTATATAGATTTCTTTCTTCTCTTTGAATATTGTGAATTAAGCTCATGAGTGCCTTCTTTCTAAGAACGCCTGCATCCTAAAAGCCGACTGAGAGATGTTGTCCAGTTATTAGTTTCTAATGTTCCCCCCTTTTTTGACTAGCTTAAACTATCCTGGTCTTATCTGCATCTGAAGGTGTCCACAAGTTCCTCAGTGTATATCCACTAGAATTATAGATTCCAAAACGCCTTTTCTTTAAAGTCTTTGTTTCTGACTTGCAAGATTTTGTTGACTTCATCAGTCAGTTCTGCATTCTGTTCAAACTTGTGGTCATTTCCTTTTTTTCACAAAGTCAGAGTTGGTGTGATCTGTACTTATGCATGGTAGGGTGTTTGCTTGTTTTTCACTTGCTCGAGTTAAATCTTCCCAGTAACACAGCTGTCAATACTAAAAGCTTCCTCATAGCAGATAACCAAAAAAACACAAAAACAAACAGGTAATTTGCTATTGTCCTGTTTATGTTCTGTTTGACTATCAGTTTTTTATTTCCTGATTAATGTTGGTTCGTGTTTAATCCAGGAAAAAGTTCAACTGCAAATCTTTTTACTTCCTGGTATAGGTGGATGTTTAAGTCAACTATAATTCAAACACAAAGGGAAAAAAAGCATGATCAGGTCATGATCGTGATTTTTACAATCATGAATGTGTTTCCCTTCAGACCAGCATGCAAAAGCTCGAGCGTGACAGCATGACAGCCAATCAGGAAAAGTGTGAGAGAAGTACAGTAAAAGGGAATAGCATCCAGTGCACAGAGAATGAACCTAAACTGTTAATTTCTTTCCCTTTTTTTTTTCCTTTCTCTGTTCCTTTCGAGCATGTTTCACCTGCATGTTCCCAGATTGAGGAAAGTCAAAGTGGGTTGCTATGGCAACAAAGTGAGAAGCATGTCCATGCTTTGGAGTTTACTCTCATAAACACACACGCATGCAAATAATCACCACTGCTTTAACATCACTCTTTGTGAGTGTTACACTTTACACTATCTAACAGTGAGATGAATGAGGAAGTACGCATGAGGAAACACTTCTGGGTTGTCAGGATCAATTGTCTGAAAAGCCTTCGAAAGATTTTGTCTGCAGATGAAGGCACACGGATGAGTGCTTCGCACCTTGTCTCTACTCAATCACGGGCTCTGAATTGCAGAAAAGAAGGCATTCATGGTGTGAGTGAATTCAAGGCATTTATGGTACGTGTCATTGGCTATGTATCATTTGCTAATGATAAGAGGAAGTATTTTTTTTTTATTTGTGTCTGTGTACGTGTGTGAAAGTAACACTTGAGTGCAGCATGTTTTTCAGACACGTTTCTCATAATGGCAAACACAATTAGCTTCTTGTGATAGTAATCGTGAGCTCGGTTTTGGCTTTTGCTTGTCATTTGACACAGAAATGATATGCTTCATTTCTAAATGTCAGTCGTAATGATTCGGAATTGTTCAAAATGTGTTGATTTCTTGTAACAGCATGACTCGAACAGTGTCCACATGGTTTATGCCGCATAGTGCTGGATGTGTCACATGATTTGACCCAAACTATAAAGAGAGTATTGTTGTTTATCAAATAGTAACTGTTCTATTAGTTTCTAATCAGTTTATTCATGAAGCTTACTGTAAGGAGGCTGGTATTTAACTGGTGCTGTGCAACAGTCAAAAATAAAGATCTTCCTTTAGTTTTCCAGATGTTTGCATTTCACAGTTTATTATTGATGTAATGAGCAATTTAAGTTTTTCTGAGCAACTCAAGAACTTTGAGGATGTATTTGGGCTGTATATCAGCAGTCTTCTACAATGGTTCAGCAGGACAGGTTGCATGAAGTTTTGCATTAAAATGCCTCGACAATGATGTCATAATGATGGAAATATGGGATGGGTTCCCTCTTGAAGCTGGTTCCTCTCAAGGTTTCTTCCTCATACCATCTCAGGGAGGATTTCCCTCAACAAGGTCGCCATTGGCTGATTTATTAGGAATAAACTTACAATTATAAGGAATAAACTTATTGGCACTAAACTTATACACTCTTTTCTACAACTTAATAAATGCTCTATCTCTGTAAAGCTGCTTTGAGACTATGCGTAATAGTCAAACGTGCTATACGCATAAACATTTATTAAAATGAATTAAGCAATAACAATAACTACCTTGTGTAGCTGTTACATAAAATGGAGCTATTAATAGATTAAAAACAGTGCTGTTTTATTCAAATAATCAAATGCGTTAGTGCTATATTGCACTTTTTCTGTGCCTCGTTACTTGCAATTTCGTAATGTTTCATCGATCGTCTATAAAGAAGAAATCCACCTTAAAGCTTGAGAATCAATCCGACATCAAAGTGTCATTCAGTGCCCTCTACCCAATCTCCTAATGTGTTCACAGCAGACTCAGCATCTGCATCCAGGCCGTGGAAAATGTCCTGCTGGCATTAAGATGTGAAGGAAAAAAAGTTCATTTTTAAACATCTCTACAGCAGAGACATGGGTTTACTCTGTATAGATTTTCCTAGCACATGCTAACCCGGATACAAACGTTATCACAGAGCAAACACAAAGATTACCCTCAATGCTAAATCACATATCACATATTTTTCCTTAGACCCAAAAACACAGAATCCTGTTTTAGCATGAAGCGTGGGACATCTGTATTTTTATTTATTTATTTTGAGTGTGTGTGTGTGTGTGTGTGTGTGTGTGTGTGTGTGTGTGTGTGTGTGTGTGTGTGTGTGTGTGTGTGTGTGTGTGTGTGTGTGTGTGTATGTGAGAGAGAGAGAAAACTGCTCTATGTTTGTCTATTTTCCACAAACTGTTCCGAGATTAGAAAGATACAAGTTATTTACATTCCTTATTTTTCTTGGTTTCCAACCCGTTCCTGAGAGCCTAAAGTTCGGTCCATATTTTTTTATATTTTCTGGATCTGCAAGTGTATAGTTAAACTAGACCTTTTTAAGTGTAAAACTGAACTTGAAAACCAGTCACCACCATTACTGGAGCATTGTGAGGAAAATTGCACACAGCTCTTTACCAAATACAGAGCCAATATTGTTTTTACACTTTATATTTAAATCATTATCCTGATTTTAACTTTGCATACAAGAAAAAAAAAGACGTTTCCCCTAAACAGTCCAATGCAGCAAAATGATATGAGCCAGACATGGTACAGGAGAGTCTCAGGGGTGCATTGTTTCATTCTTGCTCCTTTCCTGGCTTTATAATCTGCCCAGGAATGTAAGACAGCTTTTTTTTCTTTTTTTTTTAAGAGAGCTTTCTATTTGATGTTTCCTTGTTCATAGAGAAATTTACAATCAGCAGCACTTTCACATTTATGTCCATGGGAGTCTGGATTTATCAGAAGACACTCACTTGATTTTCAGAAAGGAACTCAGTAGGCAACACTATTCCTGCTCTAACTGAACCAGTTTCAGAGTCATTTTTCACATCATCTTGTCAGATACGAGAAGTCCTGCAAGTGTGATCCCAGTCACGATTTCAGTTTTGAGTCACAGCCAGTTTCATGGTCACTTTTTTTTTCAGACGATCATGACACATATCACAAGTGTGCTTTCACACCGGAAATGCTTTGTGTCACAGGTACACACACACACACACATTAATTTATTCTATACTGTATGACCTGATTGGTTCACTATTAGTTTGCATGGGTTTTGTTCAGTTTAATGAAAAGGAAATCTATTTGAAAGAAAGGATTTAAACCTTAACCCCACCCATAACCACTCAAAAGTATCTTTATATATAAGTAGCTGTAATAAATTTGTTAGTAGGAAACTGAGTGAGGAGACCAGGATAATTCTAATACTGATCACAGTCATGAATCGGCTCACAATCATTGAAGAATGATGTGGGACCTGTTTTTGGTGCATTTTGTTCTCGTTTATGTTTGTAGATTCAAATAGAATACAATTAACTTTCTGTCCTATGTCTCAAAGACATTAAACTACAATAAATAATCTGGCAATTACTATCAAATATGATGGATACTGTTGTAATGAAAGTCCCCAAAACCAACTAACTAAACTAATTTACGATATTTCTTGGAGGTGAAAGCTCAGGGTTTATGGTATTGGACTCTGGATTGAAAGGTCACAAGTTTAAATCCCAGCACCACCAAGCCGCTCTTGAGGAAGGCCCTAAAACCTTAACTGTATAGATAATTGTAAATCACTCTGTATAAGGGGTCTGCCAAATGTGCAATGTGTTAACATTTATGACCTGCACGTAAATTTCGAAGACAGTAGGAGAATAAAAAAATAATAATCTTATTTTGACTAATGTGTCCATCCACACATTTTGATTATAATACTCAGTTAGGTAGGAGTTTATGTTTTCAAAAATATGCAATCATTGGTTTCCAAAAGTAAATGTTTTAGAATGGTCATCTTATTAAATATTAATTTTTTCATCTAGTTTCTGGTATATTTACATTTATGGTATTTGTCAGATGCCCTTATCCAGAGTGACTTACAATGATTTCATTAATACACTTGGTGTTGCTGGGATTTGAACTCATACATTTCCGCCAGAAGTCCTACGTCTAAACCACTGAGCAACACTTTCTTCCATAGAACATAATCGAACACATAGAACATAAACTCAGTGTAAAATTTCTCTCCATATTGTGTATATCCTGGATTTATTTGTATTTTATTTTCTATTATTTATTATTATTATGCAGTTAACCAAGAATCATCGAAACATAACATTTTACATGATTAAAAAGTAAGCAATTATAGCCACTATACAAAAACCATATTTTGTATTAATGAGATCTGTATTTGCTTCCAGCATCCCATTACACATTTAGTGGGAAGATGTTCGGCTAAATTTAAAAGAGCACATAGGGTTAAGGGCCTTTCTCGGGCCCCAAGAGTGGCAACTCCATATCTTGAACCCCTGACCTTCTGAGTAGTAACCCGTAACCAGTAAGCTTCCACCTAAGAGTGTGCTTACAGGGGTTTGTTCTCATTTATCCACAAGGGCCACAAAATGTCCAGTAGGGTTAAGGTCAGAGCTTTATAGCAGTCCACTCAAAGCCTTGAAAACCATGCACAGGGACATAGCCATGCTGAAATAGGTTTGGATATTTTAGTTTAAGTTAAGGGAAATATCCACTGTATCTGAATACATTTTGTACAATTCTGTTCCTATACTTTTTTTGCAACAGATTGGGGACAGTATATACAGTATATAGTTGGAAAAGTCAGCTGTCCCAATACTTTTATCCATGCAGTGTATGATGCTGGATCATTCTCATAGACGAATTCTACTAAGTCGTATGTTCATTCGTATGTTCATAGATTTGTCTGGAAAAGGGTCTTTGGACTAAATTCTAACATGCATTTGTAATATGCATCAACATAGCTATGGTTCTGAGAGGCTGTGAAATGGGTGTCGGGAATGACTTAAGTGCCAGGATTGGAAACCTGATGATATCCTGCAATAATAATTGAAGAGAGGGGAGTCATGTGGGACCGCCGAGGAAGATAACAGCAAAGCCGTTTTGCTCTGTAGACCCACCAAGAAGTTAAACACTCGTGGAATATAAAGGTGCCTTGAATAGCAGATGTCGACCTTCATATCGAAATATTTTAAGGGGATTTTTATGAGCTGCATGGCAACGAGACAGACCTCGCCGCCTCACGAGTCACACTCACCCCAATCGAAAGACCAAGGTTCAAAGATGGAAAGTTTAATACCCGAAATAAGTAAAATGAACTCAACCTTACAAATAGTGGTGATGGATATGTCAACAATCAAAGGATTTAGAAAACAGGAGTTGCCGCAACAACGTGAGGATGATCGTTTTGAAAGAGGGGCTGGAGGAAGGTGGAATGATCAAGTGCGTATATAAAATCATATCAGAGGGACTGGGCATTGATCCGGAGGGAGAGTTTGAGATTGAGAGGGCGCATCGCGCACCCACTCCCAAGCCCGATATCAACTGAACACCGAGAACAGTTTCGATTAAGTTTCTGTGCTCGTCAGCCAGGGAGAAAGTACTACAAGCAGCCTAAGAAAAAGGAATAATTGAATGGGAGGGATGTAGGATTTTACTAGAAGGAATTCACTGCATCTCTGAGGATGCTGAGAAGCATTAATGCTAACTTTATACCAGCATATCCGGCTTTACTCCGTTTCACATGGCAAGGACAGAACAGAGTGTTTACTTCGAGTGCAGATGCAGAGAAGTTCCTGTAAGAACACTATGTGGAACCAGAATAACGGGACCGAATTGTGCGGGTCCACAGGAGTGGAGCGGAGTGTGGGGGAGTAGGAGCCGAATATCTGTGCTTCCTGGAACAGCTTTTACAGCCAAAGAAAGGGCTGGACAGCTGATTCAGCCTTTTGACCGCAATCTCGGGTTTGAACGAAGACGGTTTGATTGCGCGGTTGGACCTTTTTTTGTTGTCTCTTGTTCTTATTATTTTTGTTGTTAAGTTCAGGGTAGGGGTTAGTTACTTTGTGTTAAGCAACAGGAATTTCGTTTTTGTTGTTGTGTTTGAAATGTTCAACCCCCTGTTTGTGCAACTTGAAAAAATGCACATCACTGTTTAACAGGTTACTCCCCTGTAGGGGGCAGGCCCTTACGTATTCGGTTACACGCACGATTATGTGCAATTAATCTGTATTGTACATAGGTTCATACATTAGGTTCATAACACGGAATATTAAGATGTTGAAACCCAATTAAAAGAAAAAAGGTTCTGTTTTATCTCAAAAGCAAGATGATGTTGTTTTTGTGCCAGAAAGCCATTTAACAGATAATGAATCACTGAAATTAAAAGGTGGAACATGTATTTCACTCATCATTTACGAGCAAACAAAATGGTATAGTGATTTTAACAAATAAGAGCTTTAACTTTGTAATGTTAACAGTAACTAAAGATGATGCTGGAAATATTATATGCATAGAAACTCTCGTTAATGGAGTTAAAGTGATATTATGTGATATATAAGGCAGATCCCGGTTTTATTAATAAGATAAACAAGATTCTTAGGGACAATTATGGGCAAATAATTTTGGCAATTTTGGACTTAACCATAACCAGGTTATAGATGGGGTTTTGGATAATAGCAAATATCAAGGATCTTCGATACCAAGGGATACGACTGCCCTTCATATGCTAACAGAGGATATTGGATTGATATGGATGAATGGTGCCTGGTAAATCCAACAAAAAGAAAATACACTTTTTGTTCTCACTGCCCTAAATCCCACTCTAGAATAGATTTTTTCCCTTGTTTTTAAAACTCTATGATTGATCAGGTTGTAGATTGTAAAGTTGGAGCAATAGCATTATCAGATTAACGGAAGCTGATAGAAAGGGAAGGTGGTGTCTAAATACTGCATTATTACATGAGGAAGGTTTTGGCATCTTGCTGGCTGATGATCTGACCTCTTTCTTTAAATGGACCATTAAAAGCACTGATAGGTTGGCGTCGGTATGGGAGGCCTCAAAGTTATTGGCCAAGCAACAAAGAAAAAAAAGGGAACTTGAAAGCAACAATTTGTGTACTTGAAAAGAAACTGGCTAGACATTACTGTAATGATTTATATCATGATATTTGCAAATACAAATTTCAGTTACATGGTAACAATCAAAAAGCTGAATATGCATTATTTAGATTACAGACTAGATTTTTTGGAGAAGGTGAAAAGGCAGGCAAACTCCTTTCCAGACGATTAAAACAACAAATTGATTAAAAAAACATTATTCTGGCAATTAAGAATAATATGGTATCTTTGACAAAGGAAATAAACAAGGTTTTTCAGGATTTCTACAAACAATGGATCTTCAGAAAAAAAACTGAAAATAATTATCTTTAATATAAAGTTATCTAGAGTCTTAGAGTCTCTAGACCATTTCATTATACAGGAAGAGGTAAAAGCTGCAATAACGCTTATAAAGTCTGGTAAATCGATCGATTTCCAACAAAATACTACAAAAAGTATGTTGACATATTAGCCCCAATATTAACAGAAGTGTATTAACAGAGGCATTTGTCCCCTGGTGGTCTAGTGGTTAAGACGCAGCGCTCCCACCGCTGCGACCCAGGTTCGATTCCCGGGTCAGGGGACTTCGATTCCCGGGTCAGGGGACCATCCCCAGCCACTCTCAGTGCCGGTCCCAAGCCCGAATAAATTGGGGAGGGTTGAGTTAGGAAGGGCATCCAGCGTAAAAACATGTGCCAAATCAAACATGCGGAGGATCCGCTGTGGCGACCCCTAACGGGAGAAGCTGAAAGAAACTATATTAACAGAGGCATTTAATACTGATGCTTTGCCAAGTACTTTTATGGAAGTATTAATAAAAATGATACTTAAAAGGATAGGGATTTATCTGACCCTGCTAATTTTAGATCTGTAAGCCTAGTCAATGTGGACTGTAAGGTGTTGGCAAAAATTTGGCTTTACGGTTGGAGAAGGTTCTACCAAGTATAATTCACAAGGACGAAGTGGGCTTCATCAGGGAAAGGTCAGCTGCTGATAATGTGAGAAGGCTAATTCATTAGATGTGGCTAAACTCATCAGAGAACACTCTAATTGCAGCTATAGCCTTCGTGATTTGGTTATAATTTCAGGTCATGGGTTTGTTTATTATATAAAGATCCCAGAGCATCAGTAATGACAAATGGCACGACTTCCTTATTTTTTGTTTTATTTCAAGGGGCACTCGCCGGGATGCCCACTTTCCCAAATATTATACACAATTGTTTTTGAGCCTTTGGCTGTTACGATCAAGACAGACCCAAATATTATGGAAGTAAAGGGTTGAAGGAGGGGATAGAACACAAGTTCATGCTATATGCAGACGATATTTTGTTGTCATCTCATGACCCTCTTAAATCTTTATCTCCATTAATGAGAATGATTCACTTATATTCTAATGTGTCAGGATACAAGATTAATTTTGAGAAATTTAAGGCTATGCCAATAGCTAAAACTTGTCATTTCTATATAGTGACTCACTTTAACTTTAAATGGAATTAAGTATTTTGGGTTTAAGCTAACTCAGAATTTAGATGACATAATGGTGTTGAATTATAACCCAGTGTTGTCAAAGATAAAAAATAATAATAATGTGGACAAATGGGTACAACTGAGGCTACCTCTGTGGGGCAAGGCTACCACAGACCGTGGTTAAAATAGTTGTTGCTTCACAGTTCAATTATATATCCATGATGATATCTGTGAACATCCAAGACTATTATATTCAAGAGATATGATAGATTTATCAAGGATTTTCTATGGGAAGGAAAAAGACCCAGAATTACAATGATTAAGCTTATTTCCCCAAGGGACAAAGGTGGCCTTGAATTATTGGATGTACAGATGTATAATTTCTCTTTCGAAATGGCTAAACTGGATAAACACCGGGGGGAGACCGATGTTGAGTTGGACTGGTTTAAAATAGAACAGAAACTGGCTTAACCATTCCATCCCATTGGAATCTTTCGCAAAGCTCTGGAGCTAAAAGGGCCAGTGATAATGCACTCATGACATGTCTGGAGTAGAGTTTACACGCTCACAGCATTTTACTGCCATTAGCAGTAGGGGCATAGAACATAGAGTATCTTTATATGCCGATGATATGTTGTTGTACCTTCAGATCGTAAGTATTCCACAAGTAGTTAAGATACTGAATCAATTTGGAACATTTTCAGGTCATTAATTAAATTTTTCAAAAAGTATTTGTTTCCCCATAATCAATAAGGGCCTCCATATTTCGAAGAACTATATACCATTTCAGTTGTCTGTATCAGGTTTTAAATATTCAGGGATAAATATCACACAGGGTTAGTTAAGGCGATAAACTAGATCTCAAAAAATGGAACTTGCGGTTTTTTTTTCTTGCAGGAAGAATTAACTGTGCAAAAATTACCATTTTACCAAGGCTTTTTTTTTTTTAAGAATTTACACAGTATGATCTCATCATTTGGTGGAAAACACCTAGGATAAGGAAGGAATTTCTCCATTGGTTTCCGAACCTGAAAATGTATGGTGTATTTCAAAAGCAAATTCTTGTACTTCTTCATAAAGCTTTAGCTTTATCCAAATTGCCCCTTTGTATTTTATTATATACACAATACACAGTCATAGCAAATACCCTTAAGATTTGGTTTTAATTCAGACAATGTTTTGGTTTTAAAAGACTTGGACTCAGTCTTCAGTCAGTGGCAACAGTTGGGTTATTGTTAAAATCAGTGATCTTTTTATTGATAATGTTTTTGCCGCATTCTCAACTCTCCCTTCAAAATACAATCTGCCAAGGTCACACTTGTATAGATATTTTCAAGTTTGTCGTCTAATACAAAACCATTGTCCCAAAAATCCCTCTGTTCCTCCTAGCACAGGAATGGATGCAGTTTTTAATACTCCTTTACATTTCAAGTGAATAATTTCTAATGTATATAACACTTTTATGTCAGTAAAAAATATGAATCTGAACAAAATCTATGCAGAATTGACAAAAGATTTGGGAGTGGACATATCAGAGTAAACCTGGAACAATACATTACAGTCCTCCTGTACTCGCTTAGCCTTAATTCAGTTCAAGGTCCTCCACAGACTTTATTACAGCAAGGTTAAACCGTTTAAGATAAACATCAATGTAACTGACACATGTCGCTCTGCATGTTGCCGCTTTACTAGAGCAGATTTGGCTCGTATGTTTTAGACTTGCCCCAGACTGTTTAATTACTGAATGACTATATGTCTATGTCTGAGGCATAAATCAAGGATATTAAGCCTAGTTTTGAAATGGCAGTTTTTAGAGTACCTGAGCAAGGTTTTTGAAATATTAAAAAAGTAAATATTCTCCTAGATGATCCACCAAAATGTTTTATTTAGTATGGACTCATATGATCTCATATTTTAAAAAAGGAAAAACTATTTCCCCAAACTAAGTTTAATAGTGAAATTAAAAAGCCTGTGCACATCGTAACAGGTAATGCAGTCAGACACAATGGACTAACATTGTTGTTAGGTATTTCCTCATTGTTTGTAGTGTGAAAACTTTGAGACTTTTTTATTTGGAGGGGGGGTGATGAAAAGCATTGTCAATTCTTTTTGTATATAATACTTCACTCTGTTCTTTCTTCAATAATAATATATATATATCAATTTGTCTTTCCTCATTGTCATGAAGAGTGTCAGGTGGCTAGCGCTGACTCATGTGAATATGAATGCTTTCTAATCACATGTTTAAATGTAATAACTGTTTCCCACCACTTACATTATTGCTGTTCGATTAAGCTTTGTCTCATTAGCCTCCAGACAATAAAACATATATATATACAAACATATATCTCACTCTTAGATCCTGGCAGTAGAACTGCAGATCGAACCAGTCGAAATGAGAAACGGCGTCAGGGAAGCAGGGCGAGTGAAAGAAGCTCCACAGGAGTAAATGGAAAAGGCTCAAGACGACAGCTTCCTCAGCATATCAAACCACCAGGTAAAAAAAAGAAAAAAACACACACAGTCACAGATGTTATTAATTTAAACCACAGCTTGTACACGCCTCAATGCTGTATTACAGTATTCATTAGTTTCAGGGGTAGAAAGTTCAAACCTTCATCTGAGCCATGACAGATATGATCATGTAAAAAGGATTCATGTGTCAGTAAATAGTATGCACTGGAAATATTGACAATACCAGTCAGTCACTGGGAATGTAGAAATATTTTATTAATAAAATAAATGAAAAATTAAGCATCTGGTTTTTATTTTATTTATTAGTTATTTTTTATATTTGTAATTAATTTATTAATGTATTTTGTGCTAATGGGATTTTTGCATTTTTTTTTTTTTTATGATTTTGTTTGGTCATGGACTGTGAATAAAAGCATTTGACTGCACACTGTGAAAAAATGTGTATGTGACAAATAAAACACGAACTGGATTTGCATTAGAATTGCATATATTCCTTTTTTAGTATTTGGTTATAACTTATTCATTTAACACTGCACTTCTGTTGTGCTCTAATGGAAATATCTCAGCATTTTCAGGGATACACAGGAATATGCAGCTGGCCACAATGCATCAGTGGTTTAAAAAAAAATCCTAAATTGAAGGAATCATTTTTCAAAGGCCTGTCCAGCTGTTTCCTACAGTGATTGTGGAGTTTGTGTATGGGTGTGGAGCATGAGGGTTTACTGGATTAGAGTTCATGGCTCTACCAAGGAATCCTGGTTAGAGTTTACTCTAGATAGTGACCTGTCATTAAGAGTTTGATTTGCTGTGTAGAACTGGAGAACGTTTCATGGTTTAAGAAAAGAAGGTTGGGTTTAAATTAGAAGCTCACAGAACTGGACGATTTATGTGGGATATCATGTCACAGAACATTTTAGGCGATTATTTACGATAAAATGTGGTCGCTTTTGGTTTTGTTCTTTTTTTTTAAAAAGCATGTGAACGTGGTTTACGAGTCTTTTACAAACCTTGATTGTACCAACTTTGATAGAGTATTAAATATGTACGGTGTGATTAAAGACGTTTCTCAATTGTGGTTGATTTCTGCTAGATGGATAGTATGGTGATGCGTATAGGGATGTATTCTGTGTAGGATGGATTGCTAACTAAGGCTCATTACTAAGCACTAATTAAGGGCTTATTACTCTGCACTTGATTACAGTGTATCATTAAAGTGTCCAATTAGCCTCATCATTGTGCCTTGATTGGTAAAAAGCTTTACAACTACCAAGCAGACTCTGGCAGAGTCCTTGAACTGGAGTCTGGAGTTTTGCTGAAGTGTAAACAGAGATTGTGTTTGAACAGTGTTACCAAGTCAGAGATAAGATAGGAAGTGGTCACTCTCTGTTCATAGTTTTCTCTGTGTTCTCTCTGTTCAAGTTTAAGGTGAGATTAAAACGCACAGGATGAGTACAGATAAGAGTTTAAGTGACTGCAGCTGAAGTTGTTTCTCACATTCATACAAGGCTTCTAAGGATATCAGAATATGACCATAGTCCTATCTTGGGATACTTTTAAGTTTTAGAGGAATGAATAAATTATACGATCTGTGTATTTCTCTGGTCCTGCACTATAGTGCCTCCTAAACCATCACACCTCCAGACTCCAGTGATCGAGCTGTGTAAACCACTGGGCAGGAGCTCACCCTTTAGCTCCAAGATGGAGGAGGGAGGAGGAGGAGGAGGAGGAGGAAAAGGCAGAGTGTCTAACCTCATCAGCCGCTTTGAGGAAAACAGGTACATGTGCGAGGGGCAGCTAATAGGAGTTCTGCAGGCTTTTCTGCTTTTGTGGTTTCTTGCTGGTCTTTTTTGCTGCTTCTGCATAGCTATACAAATGCTGTTAGATGCCTGTTGAGCAACATAAACAAGCACTTGAGTTCAAAGCTGAGCACTTTGCATTATTTCTTAGTTGTGTTGTCATGTCTTCTAGTGCAGTAGTTCTGAAAGACTTATTACCTTGCTTGATTTTGTATTTTTTTCCAATGATGGAACTCACAACTCACTATTATTGTGTGTACTGTATGTGTGCACATACAGCGATTTTACATCACCAGTCACTGTTCAATGAAGTCACCTGTAGGTCAGAGTGCTCTCTTGGGATCTTCTGTTATCACTCTTATTGGTAGTTGGATCACATCAATTTTACTGTCTTCACACCCATTGGTAATTAGATTACATGGGCTATACTGTCTTTACTCTCATTGGTAGTTGGATCAATTGGGCTCTACTGTCTTCCTCTACTATTGGTAGGTAGATCATATGGGCTCTTCTGTCTTCACTCCTATTGGTAGGTGGATCACATGGGCTCTTCTGTCTTCACTTCCATTGCCAATTGGATCACGTGGGCTATTCTGTCTTCTCTCCCATTCCTAGTTGGATCATATGTAATCTACTGTCTTCACTTCCATCGGTAATTGGATCTACCCTTATGCCCATTGGTAGTTGGATCACACAGAATCTGTCTTCACTCCCTCTAACAGTTGGATTACATGGGCTCTTCTGTCTTCACTTCCATTGCTAGTTGGATCTTATAGGCTCTTCTGTCTTTACTCCCATTGCTAGTTGGATCATGTGGGCTCTTCTTCACTCCCTCAAGCAGTTGGGTCACATGGGTGCTTCTGTCTTCACTTCCACTAGTAGTTGAATTCCATGGGCTCTACCGGATTCAACACATTTTGTAGGCGGATAATGAACGTTCTACTCACATGGGCTCTTCTTTCTTCATACTCATTGGTCGTTGGAGCACATTGGTTTCTCTGTCTTCACTACTATTGCTGGATACTGTGCCAGGTTACTCAATATTTGCATTAAGGTAAACTTTTTGTGTCACTGGCTATTCCTATATGTACTTGCTACCAGCTCTCTTGAGAGATCTTCAATTGCTGCTCACAATGCGAGTCTCCATATGTGTGAACAGAGCATTATTATTTATCACTGTACCCAATTCACCAGTGTGTGTTTTTGGTTAAGTTCCTGTTGTTATTTTCTGGTTTATCTGGTCACATTAAGCTTATGAGAGTATTCTAGCCTCATTAACTTCTTGTCTAACAAGTCGGTCTATAAATAATTAACAATTAATAGGTAATGTTCTCATGTTCTCTCAGAGTTAATGCCAATGAATATCCTGACTATGATTGTGCGTGTTTTATTTAAACATGCACAATAATAGTTCAAAATGTTGAAAATCTCTGTTTTTTAGACAGCAAGAAATAAAGTCACAGCACAACACTGTCTGGGAAGAAAAGCAAATACAATCTCGTAATATTATATAGTTATCTCTCTGTGCCGATACTTGCTCCATGAGGATCGGAGGATATTTATGAGACCGCTGTATTCTGTTGTTCAATTTAGTCTTACGATGCTTTTTATATTTAAACACCAAGGCAACGTGCCCTCATCAGTGCCTTTGTGTCAGCATTTAGGAAAAAACACCCCATGTTGTATTGCATCTTTAATTGTGTAACGAGCACTGAGGTAGACAGTGAGAAATATTTACCACCTTTTGTAAGGTTGCAGAAAGAAAAGTGGAAGTTCAGTGACTTCCAGTCTCTAGAAATGGTTACTCAACCCGGGTTGTAAAGAAGAGAAGAAGCGAGATTTCGAATGACTAAGACGAGTGTTCAGGAGTTACTGAGATTAAATTTATAGTATGAAGTCCAAACATTGGTAAGTCAATGTTTTACTATTTATTTTCTATGCTGTTGTTTTACTCAGACAACGTTTAGTGACACTAGACTGCACCCTACTGGAGGAAGTTTATAATAGTTTATAGTGTGTTTATGCTCGATTTTTGTTTTCATCTATTTATACCAATTTTATTTGTGCTCTCGGCTGTAATCAAAACATTTCAATGCCCATTCACGTTCACAGAGGCAGATTGACTCATGGGTAAAATTAAATGTATCAGGCTGGTACAGAATGTTACACACGTGTGTGAGAATTAGACTAAGATTATGAAGTCTTATGACAGTATGTGTAGTGTATACGTGTGTGAACAAGGAAAATGCTAATAGCTTGGTTTAAAGCAGGAATTAGGGGTCCTTATAAACATTCATTATTACTCCTTTTTTTTTTTTTTGAAGTTTTGATATAAAATTTTAAATGTCTGTTTTGACAGTCCGAACATATAAAAAGTGCTCTAGGTTGCTACTAAGTGATATTTAATTTACATGTCAGTGTATTTTAGAAGCTCTGGTTTAAAATAGCAAAGCTCTTTTCCTCTGACCTACAGATGAATAGAAATCCTCAGAATTGGTTATAGTTTCACTACAGACGATTTTCTTAGAACTGGGCACTGGCTGTAGTAGCAGTTTCTTATGGAATTATCTGCCACCCACAACAAGCCTTAGATGCTGATAACTACTCTATAAATATGCCCACGTAGATGTACATACATCCTGTTTGTGTTTCAGGTCCAATGACGTCTGCATCTTTTTTTCTTTTTTTTTTTTAATGACGTCTGCATTTTTTTTTTTTTTTTTTTTTTTTTTTTGTATTAGGTGTAGGAGTCAAACTCTTCATTGTCTCACCACACTCACGTTCTTGTTGAGGGCCCTGAGACAAACATCGTAAATGTGTGCTGTGTTGACATAATAGCTGATGGTTGCTGAAAGAAGCGTTTCAGAGTTTGCACCTCAGTGCTGTTGAGTTCTCTGTTGAAATCAGTTTGGTCAGAGGGTGTTAGTTTATTTTCGTCATAGGTTTAAAAGTAGTTTTATCTTTGGCTTATGTAAACTCATGTTGTTGATAAATATTTTAGTGTTTCTAGGGCTAATGTTTTGCAACTTGTACGGTAAATGCTTCAAATAAACATCTAAGTTTATTAATAAACCAATTAAAGAATTGTTGTTATGTAATGAATCATTGATTATTGATGCAATGAAGCTTTACAGAAAGGAGGTGTATATTTTAAAGGTTTTTCCACCATGAGAGAGTCTTGAATACTGAGGTCTTTACTTCCTGATTTCTCAGTAAGACCTGTTTTTGGCAAGAACGTTACACAAAGTTCAACCTAATTTGATAGAAAGTATGACTTGTCTTTCTTTAATGAATCAATATCAGCTCACCATTTCATATCCAGAAATTGATTTGAACTAAATAGCTGATTGTAGGAATTATAGAGTGTCTTGGTGTGGTGTGGTGTGGTTTGGTGTGGTGTACCACCCCGACCGCACCACCCTGAGGTCCTGCTGTCCACCCTGTACAGGAAAGGGCTGTCTGCAGGTGGGCCAACGTCTGGGAAGCAGCTGGAGGGCCTGCAGGATGTGTTTGTATTGGGTGTGTGTTTAAAAAGGATTCAGAGTTTTAGCTGTTCTTGCCCTGGTTATGTGTACTTGTGTGTGTGTGTAGTCTTGGCTTGTGCTGAAGTAGGGCAGCAGGCTATCTCTCGGGATACGGCGCGGCCGTACCTCTGCAACCTATCCTCTCTTTTCCTTTGCCTGTTCCTCCCATCCTTCTCTTCCCCTTTTTTTATTTCCCCTGACCTGCATGCTCTCTCTCACATCCTCTGCTAACACTGAAACTCGCATGCGCAGTTGCACACACACACAAAAGCACACACAATGCACTGCCCTACATGATAGAGGAAGTTTATAGCAGCTAGAGTGGAGTATTTTTAACTCAGACGCTTTACATTTTCGCACATGCTCCCTCTCGCTAGCTTTCTCAACAGCTCTTGAATTCTTCACCGCATTTACTGGAGAAGGTGCTTTTAACTAAATAGGCTGAAAGGAATTGACTTACCTGCTCTATTTTCTGTCTCTGACACCCAGCCACACAGACAGGAGGGACGGCTCTCCTCAGAAACACGCAGCCAAGCCTGCTAAGGGCAGTCCGGTGCACAGGAGCTGTCAGAAACCGACAGACACTAAAGAGCAGACTCAGGACGGCAAAACCGACCATGACCAGATGCCCTCTACCAATGGAGTGTTAGCTCAGATGGACAGAAACGACAATGACGACGGAGCTGCGAGATCAGATGCTGAACCACTGCTGAATGGAGACATGGTGGAGCAAAGTTTGGACCGGGAAGGGGAAGGGGACGGAGACACATCTCAGAATGTCATTGAGGCATCTGAGAAAGAGGATAAGAGCAGGGGAAGAGAGGCAGAGACGGAGAATGACGGCAGCACCGATGACGGCGGGATGGATCACAAGGTGCGTTACTATACTTTCCATATTTTGAACTTGGTCATCTGTATTTGTCTCATTTATAATAAAGTGTGTGTGTGTGTGTGTGTGTGTGTGTGTGTGTGTGTGTGTGTGTGTGTGTGTGTGTGTCTGAGTGAGTGAGAGAGAAAGAGAGGGAGGGAGGGAGCATGCCGTGGGTTGTTTTGCTTATATGCATATTTTCAGTATCGCACCAGGGCAGAGAGTGACTCGTTGATTTGACACGTCCTGCCAACTGGTGCTGTGTGATCTCTCCAGAGATGCCAGTTTGCCACTAACTTTAGAGCTTCCAATAGAAAGAGCCAGGCAGCTCTTCCTCTAGATAAGCGTATTTATCTCATATAATTGTTCTGAGCAATTCAAAACTCAAAATTAGAGAAAGGTACGCAGTATAAAGTCACTCTGATATCTTTTTTTAATCTTCATACATTTATATGTATGTTGTGAAAGATCTACCACAACACTGAGATAACTGGCTTTCTCAATAGGTTTGTATAAAACTGATATGTTGCACATTAGCTCTGTTTATAAACTGGTTTCAGCCTGATATTTTGGTTATACCTGGCTTATAACTGGCTTGGCTAACTTAATTTATAGTTCATTTTTTACTGACTAATTTACTAACATTTTGCTAATTAGCAAGCTTTTTTCCCCTCTAGTTTGATATTCTGTATTAAAGAAATACATGATGCTGAAAAGATAACACATTCTGATGAAATTGGTGTAAAATTGATGGAGAGAGGAGGAGTTATTCGGTCTGAAAATAGGGCTTGGAGCTAAGATTAGGAATTCATCAATCTTAAAACCTAGTCTTTGAGATGGCAGGAGGATATGGGGGCATCGAGGGGAATGATGTAGAAATGTTTCCTGGTCATTTTAGGAAATACAAATCAACTATGATATTATAGAGTATTGTACATACAGGATTTTAATGTTTTGTCTGGATGTGTTCATGCTTAACTAAATTCTAATAATGTTTGCAAGTGGCCTAACTATGGAGTTCAGTGATATGTGAAAATCTAGTCTTCCTACCTTTCTGTTCCTGTCTTTATCTGCATTATATTACCAATTACATTTACATTTATGGCATTTGGCAGACACTCTTATCCAAAGTGACTTGCATTTATGTCAGTCATACAACTGAGCAGCTTTAGGGTTAAGGGCTTTGCCCAGGGGCCCAAGAGTGCCAGCTTGGTGTGGCTGGAAATGTAACTCATGACCTTCGGATCCAAAATCCAATGCCTTAACCACTAATCTACCACTTTCCAAATGATTGTGAAAATAGCTTGTTAACAGAAGTGTGATAACAGTAATTAATTACCAAAATTATGTGGACAAACAAAGCTACAATGTCTTTTTATACTATAGCATTAAGATTACCTTTCAGTGGATCTAAGTGGCCCAAACATGTTCCAGCATGGCAGTGTGTCTGTGCAGATGGTTGGAATACTGACCTCAACCCCACTGTTAACACCTTTGGGATGAATTTTTGCATTTATGCATCTGTACCGGACATTACTCATTCTCTTTTGTCTAAATGAAAATGAAATACACACGGCAACACTCCAAATCGATTTCCCATAACTGCAAAATAGTGGACAAACGTATCTTAAATACCCTGGTGTGATGCTCAGGGTTCCTCATGTTTCCAGTCCTATACTGGCTTTCTTTATGTTTCTGTTAACACTACCCCCTCATTTACTGTATATACCCATTTCCTCTTTACCACACTCTCATTTCCTGTCTGTCTGGCTAGATCTCTTAATTCCACATTGTATCCCATATACCATCTGCACATACGCTGTCAGTGAAACAAAGGGGTACTAAACTATACCATTTTCATTCGGTCACTATCCTCAAGCATACACCTGCTTTCCTTTTAGTATACATCTAAAAACAGATGTTTCTGAATACAAGTACACTATTCAGACTTTATTACAGGAAGCAGGTTTTAGTTAGTTAAGACTGGTAGTGGTAGACCGAATGAATTCCTTTATACATTACATTATACATAAAAAAAAAAAAAGGCTTGAACTTTCATGTGGGCAAGTTGTCAAATTTAAAACTTGTGGTTGAGAAGAGGTCTGATCTGAAGCTCAAGTCAGTGCTGCATGATGTTCGTTCATCCTTAGTACCTCTCTGGTCTGGATCTGGTCTGGTCTGGATCTGGTCTGGTCTGGATGCTTTAAATGTGTTTGTATTTTTTGAAAAGAAAAACAGGTAAAAAGATTCCCTAGGAATACTAATTGTATGTAGACACAACCAAAAAGAATAATATTTGTGTGAAAGTATTTGTGTTATTTGCTATTCTCTCTACTTTTAGATGTTTCTCTCTGTGTATGGAAATTTCTGCACTGTGTGGCACCTACGATATAGCGATCATGTTTTATAGTTAATAGCTAGACTGCTAGTTTTGTCTAAATCCCTTAGAAAAAAAAATACGAATTTCCAGACAACAATTTTAAAAATCTCTAGCTAGAAACTCAAATAATGTAGCTGAGGTTCAAAAACTGTCAGAGCCAGAATTCGCACATTATGCTGACACTTATGTGTCTTTTGCCAGTGTTCTCTATTGTCCCCAGGGACATAGTGGTTCATATTTTACCCCCACCCAAGTGCCAGCACTTTAATTCGTCTTTCTATACCAGGAAGTTCTCACTGCTGTCCTTAGCTAGCAACAATGCAACAATGGCTCTGTGTGTGGTATAGGAACCACCGGAATAAAGGCACACGGTGTTGTGTGAGTGTGTGTGAGTGTGTGAGTGAGTGTGTGTGAGTGTGTGTGAGTGTGTGTGTGTGTGTGTGTGTGTGTGTGTGTGTGTGTGTGTGTGTGTAGGTAGAGAATGAACTTTGGCTTTGACCTTTGGATACCAGTTTCCCATTCAGCTGCAACATGCTTAGCACGCAGAATATTAACATCTTGCTCACGTACGTTTCTGAAGAATGTAATTCAGCTTGCAATGCACAACTTTGGTTTTTTTTTGCATGCTTGGTTTTATAATTAGTTTATTTAGGGTGAAACTGTGTAATGTAAAGGCATTTCAAGATAGTAGTTGCGAATGAGAATGTAATACGAGCTGATACGGAAATGGTGGATTCTGATTCGTCTAGGTTTTTTTGGACTGGTCCAGACTACACTCTCTGGGAAAATCACAAATCTATCATCGGGCAACTAAAAGCTCCGAACTAAGAGATCAGGTTCCCTGGCAAACCGAAAGCAGTACTCAGTTTCATGTTTTTGTTGATCAGAAACCTGAATAAACTACTACATATTTAGCCGTTATAACGTATTGAAGTGTGATGGTTAAGGTTGCCAGGTAAATGCATTGTTTTATACTAAAAATAAAGTATATACATTTAAATCTACAGTCAGTTTACTTTCTTAATCACATGTCATCTTTAAACCCTTGACAGAAAGTCACTGGCTATAGTCTGTAGTATTTTTAATCTTGTTACATCTAAGATGTTCTGTTTAGCACCTTCTCAGCATGCAGTGTTTGTGTGTACGAAGAAAAAGAGGTATATAACCATGCATGTTATGTTGTTCAGTCTCATCAGTGTACACATCAATCTCTATTTCCTGTTTCAGAGCAGATGATCAGTCATCCATTCACCCATGCAAGTAGATTTAGTAAAAGCCAGTGTAGGTGCTACAGACTATAGTCACGACATACAGAGAAGAAGCTGCTGTAAAGAACATTTAGGGTATTTTTTTTAAACTCTGGTTGTTTAAAGAGGAAAAAAAACAAACAAAGAAACAAACAGTGGTGACCGCTAGCCTACTGAGCACAGACTGGCGAGTGCGGTTGTAAAGTTTCAACTGAAGCTGTTACTTCCTATGATTACTGTAGAAGTCAACTAGAATGTGACTGAACCCTTCTATCAGAATTCAAGGCTAATCAACCTATTCAAGGCTACACTGTACCATAATAATGCAACTTTACCATGCTAAGACAAAGGCTATTTTATAAGTCTAGATTTTGATCGATCTATATTTGCTCTTTTAGGAGACTAACGAGCAGAAGCTGTACAAAATCGCAAATGAGCTTCTGCAGACAGAGAAGGCCTACGTTGCAAGACTAAATTTATTACAGGTAAGTGCAGCTTTGAGTGTAGCAGCATTTTGTGGGTCGATATGAAATGTTTTGGCAAAAAAAAATGTAATACAAATTATTTCCATGACGTGATTATAGGCATTTCAGAAGGATTTTAGAATTTTTTTTGTTTGTTTTTACTTAAACTAGGCTTTAAGAAAGGATTAACACACCTTATTGTTATTGACTATAGCTGATACACTAGGGGGAAAACCTAAGGCCTACTAATAGCTACTTGATATTACTTAATGATCACGTCAGGGGGCGGGCGCGAGGAGCATGGGGGGACCTTTGGTTCAAATTTGTATACATATATGTTATAAAAGGGCCATTTTTAAAATTGGCCACAATGTTACCAGAGGAGATGCTTAAATTTTTTCTCTGTGCAGCCACATTTAGATTACCTAAACACAAGCTCCTTGCCTTTAAGAGTGAAGAAAAAACAACGTGCACGTAGAAAAGCGTGACCTTTAGAAGCAGATTTCTTTTTGTTTTGTATTTCTATATTATTTATCATCATTTTCCAACATCTGCATGAAGGGCTATAATATCTATGAAAGTCTTTATTATGTATATAATTTGTATACACACTCTTCCTTGGCCCTGTCATTCAGGTGTTTTGTGACAAGCTGATGGAGGAAGCAGGAAAAGGGACGCTCCCTTCAGAGGTGGTGAAGAACATCTTCTCCAATATCTCCTCGATCAATACCTTCCACAGCCAGTTTCTGCTGCCAGACCTGGAAAAACGCATGGGAGAATGGTGAGAGACACGAGAACTTTATCTTTGAACCCAGTGAACTGTAAACCGTATAGACTGAAGTTGACTAATGCATAGCCGTAATCTTGATGGTACATTTAATTTTTATGACTGATGAAAAGATTTTGTGAGTAACTCGTAAATTGTTCTTTATTTGCAGTAACTTGCAAATAAAACCAAACGTTATCTGTATACCGATCAGTTCCTTCAAAGTGGTTAAGGGGGTCATCTGTCTGAAACTGTTTCAATTCCTTTACATTTCTGCAATGTCTCACTTCATGTCTCATCTGTTTGTGTTTGTGTGTGTGTGTGTGTGTGTGTGTGTGTGTGTGTGTGTGTGTGTGTGTGTGTGTTTACACACATATAGGGTGCTATATATAGTGACTAGTTAATGTAACAGTATAAGGATTTCCTTTGTACCAAACCTATACATTAATGTACAGGTTTTATTTTCATTGAAAAATCCTCCCTGAATCTTTACACACTCTCAGCATCCAGACAGTTTTTTCCCAAAACATTCAGCTGAAATCCTTTCCAAAGGTGTTTTTTTGCTGGGTGGATATTTCTTTCTGAAATTGCAATCCAGTTCATTCCAGGGTCCAATCCCAATAGGATTAAGGTGCAGTGACTGGGAAGGCCATTCCATGTGTAGATAACAATGCAGCCGACTGCTTGCTCTCTAAATAACGCTTACAGTGCTTGTCCATATGTTCTAATTGTCTTGTTGAATGGTGAAGTTGGATCTAATTAGCTGCAGCTAGGATTAAATTGCATGGTGTTGAAGTATAGAAAGGAAGCCATGTTGATTCAGTATTTCTTTCATTCAGTATATTGTAAGTCTTCAGCCACAGACAATTAAGCTTCCTCCTCCATGTATGACTGTGGGTGTGAGACAGTCTGCTAACATCTTCTATCCGGTTCTCTGTCTTACTTAAGATCTTCTGGTAGAGCCAAAAATTTTAATTTGGACTCCACAGAAAACCATAAAAGATTAGATGTTTCCAACCTTTTTACCTTTTTGTATGTATAAAGGGATGTCTCATTATAGATACATTCTGATGTGCGTTTAGTGCCCAATATGACTATCTGCCATGGTTTGTCCTTTATGAGTATTGTATCATGTTTAATGTCTTTACAGGGAGACGACACCTCGAATCGGGGACATTTTGCAGAAACTAACCCCTTTTCTGAAGATGTATGCCGAATACGTACGGAATTTTGATAAAGCTATGGAGCTGCTAAAACAGTGGACAGATCGTTCGCCTCAGTTCAAGGCAGTTATTCAGGACATCCAGGTCAGTTTAAAGTGCATTCACTTAAATATTCACGTAATATTGATCATTTTATTTGTATGCATATAAAAGTTGAAGTGTATTACATTGCATTAACTTTTCACTAGTTGTTCATAGCTTCCTTTTTGTGTGTTTTTCTTTTTTTGTTTGGAGTACAGAAGCAGGAAGTGTGTGGGAGTCTGACGCTGCAGCATCACATGCTGGAACCAGTACAAAGGGTACCAAGATATGAGATGCTCCTAAAAGACTACCTAAAAAAGCTTCCTCAGGATCACGTGGACCGGCGGGATGCTGAGAGTGAGTCATCCTGTGAAGACACTTTCCTGTCATGAAAGTCAAGTCGAGTAGGAGCAATTCAATAACCTTTGCTGATCATGCCATCAGTCTGGTTATATTTCAAAGCGTCTTTCATAAAATAGCCCACAGCTTCCAAGTGGTAGAACAGAAAATATCTTGCTGTATCATTGCTAGATCACATGGTCAGGAGCAATGAGAGCAAAATTAGCTTTCGAAGGGTGAATGTAATGGCATACTCTTTCATCACTGACAGTCACTCAGACACTAGCTAATCACACACACATACACATACATATATATGGTCAGAGCATCTCCAAAACTGCAGCTCTTATGGGATGTTCTTTATCTGCAGTGGTCAGTATCTATCAAAAGTGGTCCAAGGAAGAAACAGGGGCAAGGGTCATTGATGCCCGTGTGGTCCGATCCAACAGACAAGCTCATGTAGCATAAATTGCTGAAGACGTTAATGCTGTTAATGCTCTTGGACCAACACAATATTAGGCAGGTGGTCATAATGTTATGCCTGAGAGGTGTATATATGTGTATATATATATATATATATATATACACTTAATACACAATTCCAATATTTGGAAACAGATCCCACTTTATATTTTGCTTGTTACCCATACACTATATAAACAAAATTATTGGGACACCTGGAATTTCACATGCACATGCACAGGTTTATAATTATAAACAAGTTCCAGCATGACAGTGCCCCTGTGCAAAACTATTAACTGGAATGCTGAATGCACACGAGGCCTCCTTACCATACATCAGTACCTGACTTTACTAATGCCTGTGTGGTTCAATGAGCACAAATCTCCATAAGCACACTCCAAAATCTAGTGGAACATCTTCCCAGAAGAGAGGAGATCACTTTAACAGAAAATGGGGACTAAATGTGGAATGGGATGTTGAAAAAGCACATCCACATTTTACAGTCAGGTAAAGGACCTTTGTCTATATAGTGTATTTGTTGAACCTGACTCACATCCTATTTCCCTGCCAAAATGCATTAGGTTAAAAACAGAATTCTTTTCCCAGTAGCATCAGTGTGGTGGATACGTGATTATGTTGTTTTGAATGCAGTTATTGTGGTTATTTAATATTATATCGACATTAGAGTCAGGAGCGACTGCATCTTTGCATCCATAGAACATAGAAAATAAGCCGATGGCTTACCTGTTATCTTGAATACAGTCAAAAATATCTGATACTTCATATTTTATTAAGTTATTTCTATCTACTTCTGTTCTTATAATTTAGAGACGTTATTACTTGTTATATTTCTCTCATTGTATTGGCTGATTTATATTATTTTTACCAGAAATAAATGCTCAGAATTAATACAATTATCTACCAGTGGTAAAAAATGTGAATGAATAAATTATATGTAGAAATTGTTTTTATAATAGGAAATGGTAGATTCACGTAATTATATTCACAACATTTTCCACTTGCTAAACTGGCAGGGTTTTTTTTTTTCTTTCTAGACAGTCATAACGATCCATTTTGGTCTGTTTTTAGTAAAACTAACACTTAGTTGAGATTTATCACAAGAATCTAATGTGAACATTTAAATGTGAGTCAAATGACCTGATATTAGAGATGTTTAAAAAAAAAAAAAGAAAAGAAAAAAAAAAAAAAAAAAAAAAAAAAAAAAAAAAAAAAGGGACCTATTTTACATGTATGTGTCAGAAGGGGGGAAAAATGAA
Source organism: Silurus asotus (assembly GCA_024362625.1). Taxonomy (NCBI): domain Eukaryota; kingdom Metazoa; phylum Chordata; class Actinopteri; order Siluriformes; family Siluridae; genus Silurus; species Silurus asotus. Next base: position 4,620,330 of record MU551596.1, on the reverse strand, counting down.
AAAGCATTAAAATGTCAAATGATCTCTGGTGAATAAAACCCTTCATCTTATTTTAGAATCGCTGGAGATTATTGCCACAGCGGCCACACACTCGAACACTGCAATTCGCAAATCTGTAAGTGCCGTTATTTTTTTTTTCTTTTTACTTTTTTTCTCCACTTCAGAGTATTAAAATTAACACATTTCAACTCCAATAGCCACAAACCTGCATCTGTACATAATGACCTGTTTTTTTATCACTTCCATATCGTCTGTGTTATGGTTTGATGCAAAGTATCATGATTGAGTCAGGTCTCATGCTGCATGATGTTCCTTATAGGAGAATCTAAAGAAACTGCTAGAGATTTATGAGATGCTGGGGGAGGAAGAAGACATTGTAAACGCCTCCAATGAGTTTATAAAGGAGGGACACATTCTCAAACTGGCAGCCAGGAACACTTCCTCTATGGACCGATACCTCTTTCTGGTAAGTAACATTTAGTTGCTAGGACCATTTACAATATAAGGAATATCTGAATTTCTATATATGTATCATCTAAATATCTATATTTTGTATTGTAGCAATTGTAGCATTAGTTGTATTTAGCTTCAAGATATGCATGTGGTATATGTTTTAAGTCAGGGTTATATGTTCATTAAATCTGCTGGATGTAAGTTTTTGGATATTCGCCCCCTCTGGTATAAAGATATTACTGCAAACTGCTTGAGGGAGAAATGTTTTGTTATGTGGGTTGTTCTGTGGCATACTTGATGCCATGAATTAATCACAGGGCAGGGAGTGCACATAGTTACAGACCACATTGTGTAATAGACCTAAAAAGCTGAGACACCAATATAGTACTGGTAGAATATTTAGCACAGTTGGAACACAAATGCTGGCATTTAATTTTACTGTTTGCTGTGTTTATACAACATTCCTTCCTCCTCTATACAACATTTCTCTCCTCTGATTGCCTGAATGGCTATTGTGTAGTCAAATTTCATTTATGGCTCATGTATAGTGTATGGGTTGCTGGCAGTTTTGCAAATTTGTCAGCAAATTTGCTGGCAATTCTGAAATAACATCCTGGACACAACACTTTTTTCCTCCTCTGTCTCATGCTTTTTTCGTTGTCATTTTATTTTCAATAAATAATAAAGTAGTAGTGAGCTAAGTGAAATAGCAAGATGGTACCACTTGTGTTGCCTGTCACAGCATTTATGTGTCTGACAGGGGCAAGGTTTTTTTTTTCTTTTTCACTAAACTTAGCTTTTGTTGTAAAGTAGACCTTAAACTGACCAAAAAAAAACGCTTCACCTTCTCTCCAGTTCAACAACATGATGCTCTACTGCGTCCCCAAGTTCAGCCTTGTTGGCCAGAAGTTTACGGTGCGCACTCGGATCGGCATCGACGGGATGAAGGTGATGGAGACGTATAACGAGGATTACCCTCATACGTTCCAGGTGTCTGGGAAAGAACGTACCCTCGAGCTGCAGGCCAGGTAAATGTCAGTTTGGCTGTGTTTTAGTCACACAGACAGAAATGGTAGTATTGGTAATTATTATTATTATTATGCGATGCAACAATACAAAAGTGTAAATACTGCTTTCATTTATAGTGAGTTTGCAAAACTGGTTGTCAATGAAGTTTAAATTATATAGTGGTAGATATATATATCAAACAAGTTGCATGTACAATTTTACTGCTTTCAGAATGATAAGTTAAAAGTATAAATCAGAATACATTTGTGTTCCTGAATGACAAATACAAAAATAAAATATGTAAAAAAATGGACTAAGTAAGAGTATAGCACTTTCCTCCGAGAATGTTAAACCACCCCATGAGATTCCATTAGCAGCAGTTAGCAAATATTTCCTGGGCTGGTTTCACGTGTCTCAGAGGAAGCATGTGATAGATGGAATGTGGCCCTGATTAAGTTATGGGTCAAACATAGAAATGTTTGCTTATGAACTTGTGTTTCTTTTTTCACTCCAGCTCGGCACAAGATAAAGAGGACTGGATAAAGGTAAATATATATATATATATATATATATAACTTTAGTTGGTCCTGTTCTTATTTTCTTAATCGAATGAAAGTTCCAATGAGAGTGGTGTTTTGTGAATTTCAGGCATTCCAAGCAACAATAGAGATCTTTCACCAAAAGAACGAGACGTTCAAAATGGCTGCCAAAGAAGTCGAGGAAGTGTTGGTGAGAATCCGAATCTGCCAGGATCGCTACAGTTAATATGTAAACTTGGGTTGATATCTCTAATTATTGATTTCTGACACATTTTGAATGTCAGATAACAGACCTGGGAAAACGAGCACCACGCTGGATTCGAGACAATGAGGTGACCATGTGTATGAAGTGCAGGGAGCCTTTCAATGCGCTCACGCGCAGGAGGCACCACTGTCGAGCTTGTGGTTATGTAAGTAATACAATTCAAGGCTGTGTTTTTCCATATAACTTTGCAGACATAATTATAACTTGGGGCGTTTAGGAAGAAATGACGGGTTGGTTTGTTTTTTTTTGCTCAGGTGGTATGCTGGAAGTGCTCAGACAATAAGGCTCCTCTGGAGTACGATGGCAATAAGATGAATAAAGTGTGTCGAGACTGTTACTCTATTTTAAAAGGCCACACAGACAGCGAGGAGAAGGAGGGCAAGAAGAAAGGCATTTTAGAGGTAAGAAGATCGCATATAGCAATATTATGCATTGTGTCACTTCGGTTGTTTAGGGATTGAGGTCTGTATTAAAAGCCTGGACTTATATTATATGGCTGCTCTACTTTTAATTGCTGAGGAATATTGCATAGAAGCAGCAGTTTGTCTTTTTTTCTTATTTTTATTGTTTGTTTTTTTTGCGTCAAGCTGCACTGCACTTTTATTTTATTTCCATTGCGGTTTTAACCATAGTCATCGTCATAAAGAAGCTAGATATTGATATCTGTAGAGATCTAAAGGAAAATCTCCTTAAGATGGTGAGGAAGTAACCTAAAGAAGAACAAGATTTAAAAGGAAACCATCGTCTCCATGGTGACAACCAATAGTAGAATTAGAAATTCTCAGAAGCCAGGCAGTACTTTGTTGTATTATTCATTATAAGCATTATAGTCTTTAGGGTTACAGCAGCAGAACATCTGAGAACGTTCTAAGTTGTAAGTTTTCAAAGTTCTAAGAAGTTCTAAGAAGTTCTGTCTTCTGAGATTTAGATGAAATTATCCACTGAAGCAAGGGTGAGATTTGGGAATAAACTGTGTCAGGGATAATTATGGGAAGAATTGTTGTGCAACCCTGTGAAAATTGTATGTTTTTGTAAGTAACTGTAAGTTAGAGCTTTGCTCCGGTTCAAAATCGAGTTTATTTCCAGGCCAAAAAACGTGCATTCGAAAGCAACATCTAGAGCCGACATTCCCAAAAGCGTGTCCACGCAATCACTGTGAAACGATGGCTCACACGAACACTCTCATTCTGAAGATTTAACAGAGTTACACTAAATAATAACAAACACATTTGATTATATGTCAAATATTTCCACTTGCATTGTACTCGTTAATAAAATCTTTATAATGTTATTTTTATTTTTATTTTTTATCCTGATATTTTTTCTTTAGTATCTTCAGGATGATTTGCATGAATATTTAAGACAAGTATAAGCTTAAAAAGAGTGAAGTACTGCTTTGTTCTATGAGAGGTATTTGTTTGTGCATGTGTGTGTACTCTCGCTGGAAACCACAACGGCTTTTACTGTTCTGCTTCCCCCCATTTCAGTTTCAGTTTAACGTCGCCCTGTTTTCTTACATGGGAAGTGTGTGACTTGTGTCTCTCCTAAGCTAATTGTGTTTAACCGCCATTCTCTCTGTTTTTCTCTCTGTTTCTGTGTCAGATCGAAGCAGCCCAGTTCTCAGGGAGCAGTATTATGTATGGCTTCCTGCAGTACTGTGAGAAGAACAAACCCTGGCAGAAAGTCTGGTGTGTTATCCCTCAAAAGGAGGCTTTAGTGCTCTATCTGTATGGAGCACCGCAGGTGGGTGGAGAATGGCTATGGTGTAATCGCACCCAGTTACCAGGTTACTTTACCAAACACGCTCAAACGTTGAATGCTTCCCGACACAACAGAATGGTCACAAGTTTGGAGGGAAATCTCCCTCGTGACTCAAGAAGCACTTCTGCTTTTGTTCAGACAGCGATAACAGTAAATCAGGATTGAGTACAAAAGTATTAAAAGTTTGGAAACACATGCTTTTATGTTTTTTTAAGACACATGCATGTTTATATGCAACAAAGTAGATACTTTGGCAGTTTGAAGATTTATTTTAATCAAGCAAATATATAAATGTCCAGATGTTAAAGTTTATTTTTCATTAGTAAAACCTCCATTAACAGCTTTGCACACTCTTGCAAACTTGCCACGGTCTTCTTCAGTGGTTGGATATTTCTTGCTGATCCTGGAATCCAGTTGATCCCAGAGCAGTTCAATAGGATTAAGGTGCAGTGACTGGGCAGACAATTCTATGATAAATTACACTCCAGCTGACTTACAGAGTTGGAAAGTATGCTTTAGGTCTTTGTCTTGTGTGTCTGTGTTGTATAGTGAAGTTAGTTCTAATTAGCTGCAGACCAGTCAGAATTGTATGGTGTTGAAGTACGGAATGGAAGCCATGTTGGTTCAGTATTCCTTTCCACTGGAATGTCTTTAATCTTCCATGCACCAAAACAACCCCAAACCATTAATTGAGGGAGTCTGATCACATCTTCTGTCCTGTTCTCCATCTTACAAAAGTACTTCTGTTGTAGCCAAACATCAGTGGACAGGCCTCATCTGTCCATAGAACTGTCCAATTCAGTTTGTATGCCTTGTTGTAATTCTTCACTATTTTTATAATAACAGTTAAAGCAAGCATTTTAAAAATGTGTACCTGATAATGATTGTAGACCATTTAGTCGGTTTGAAAAAAAAAAGTCTACAGGAGAGTTTTCAGTTTATCAGTAATATCACAAGATTTGGGGCGTTGTAGTAAGAACTGTTTATAGCTCTTATAGCAGAAAACCAGGAACTGACTTGCTCTACACCCGTTACCCTCAAGGAGGTATAAACACTTCGGGTGTGCTGTTATCGAAAAAAAAGCATCTTCCGGGTGGTAACAGTAGACTTAGATTCATCTCACATGCTACCACCCAGTTTTTCATTTCTTTAGACAGAAATGTAAGCTTTAATTTAACAGAGTGGCAAATAAACTAACCACACAATAAAAATGATACAAAGCCAACATTTGCCTTCACTCCAGAATGAAGGAAGGAAATGATACGTCTGTTTTGCAATTCACTGGCTAAAAAAATCGATATAAATACATACTATACGGCAATATAAATAGGAAATGGTTTAAAAAAAAACATTTTACGCAAGGAAAGAAACCTGTAACCTATGGCCCAGGTATAATCAATTGATTTTTATATATATATATATATATATA
>MU551596.1:4544137-4611026 GCA_024362625.1 Silurus asotus | reverse complement strand
GAAAATCTTTATGAACATTGAAAAGTGCACATCGGATCATACAAAGATTTTGTACAGAATATTCAGTTTAAAATATAACATTTAATTTGGATAGATGGTGAACAGATAAGATTTTCCAGCATCAATTAGACCACTTTGACCATAAGATGAGCGAGTTATAAGTCACTCATACACGAATATATATATTATATAGAAAAATATATATATATATAAAGAAAGGCAGATATACTACAGTTAGAAACAAGGCCAATCATGCACCTGCTATTGCATTGTGAAAGTAGGTTTCTGGTTTATTCTCATTTTCCTGCCAGCATTAGTTACAACACACTGACCTTCTAGTTACGTGAACACCTCATTTTATACACCTGTATTTATTTCCTCCTTCAAATCTCAAATGCACTTTACCATCTTCTATAAAGTGTACATTGTAAAAGAAATGAAAATAAAATCAAGAGGATTATTAACTCTGTGTACTCTGAAGATTTTAACATTTGCATCAGATTTTGCTTGGGTTACACGTTTGCTCTTATAAGAAAACAACTAATCTTACTCTAACAGCAGCAGCAAGCCTGTGAGGAGAAAAAAAACGTGGTCCTCATGTAGGACAGACTACAGACAAACTCTGACTGTAAGGAAGAAGTGAAATGCCAGAAAATCATAGTTCCTGAGATCTTTCACTTGTTCTCTCTTCCAGCTCGTAGAAAAAAGAAATATTATATTTGACCTCGAAATCAGTCCAAAGTCTGTTAATCCGGGGAGTTTCTGCTGAAATGGCTGTGGCAGATTCTTAAAAAAAAAAAAAAAAAAAAAAGATATTAATGGGAAATTTATTTATAGTTATGTGGTGTATATCAAATTAGTGTGTAATATGGGTTTGTGTGCAAAATAAAGGACAGAGCAGCTTTTAAACGCATCTTCACTGGCATCTCAGCAACAGCATTTACTTTCCAGGGGGAAAAAAGGGTTTGGTTTTAGTCCACTTTTTCATTTCACATTTTTTTATTAATCAATTCAGCTTGATTTCTTGGATTCTTATTTATTTATTAAAATATATATTTTGAAACATATAATTCTTGGAATATTTATACATTTTATAACGTTATCTTGTTTCGGTAACATGGCGGAGTGAATGTTGAGGATAAATTATTTTACAGCCTATTATAGATGACTCACGAAAATGGATTCACACATTAATGCATAAGAATAATAAATTGTAAGTATTTCAAGAGTTTTATACGATAAAATGTAGTAAATTGGAACACACAAGTATTTTTTTTTTGCCATAGACAAATTAGCCTATATTACTTACCTATGTTAAAGAATTATATGATACATGCATATTTTTACAAACGTCATTCCAATTGCTGGACAACCAACAAGACATTTTGCCAGCTTGTCCCCAAAGTGCAGTCGAATCCACAGAACAACCAAAAATATTGGAATGGCAAGGCTAATTTCTTTTGTTGTTGTTGCTATCTATCTATCGATCTATCTATGTATATATATATATACATACATACACACACACACACACACACACACACACACACACACACAGGTGCATCTCAATAAAATAGAATTACATTAAAAAGGTTATTTATTTTAGTAATTCAATACTAATTTTATTAATTATAATAATTTAGATTCATCACACTCAGACCGATTTATTTCGAGTGATTTTTTTTTTTTTTTCATTTTGGCTCACATTTAATAAAAACCCACCAACCCTCATACTTTCTGAAACCAATCCAAAAACATTTTAGGTGAACTGTTGGCCTTCTAACGTGTATGTTTATTTACTGTACATGTACTCAATGTTAAGTAGGGGCTCTTTTTTTTATTTAATCCTCAATTAAATTGAGGCTTTAATTACTGCCTGAATTCGGTGTGGCATGGAGGTGATCAGTCTGTGGCACTGCTGAGGTGGTGTGGAAGCCCAGGTTTATTTGACTGTGGCCTTCAACTTATTTGCATTTTTTGGTCTCTTGATTCTCATTTTCCTCTTGACAACACAACATAGATTCTCTGGTGAGTCCTGCTGCAAAATCAAATCAGCATCTCCATAAAGCTGGTCAGCAGAGGGAAGCATGAAGTGCTCTAAAACCTCCTGGTAGACGGCTGTGGACTTGATAAAACACAGTGGATCAACACCAGCAGATGACATGACTCCCCAAAAACCACCACTGACTGTGCAAACTTTACACTGGACCTCAAACAACTTGGATTCTGTGCCTCTCGTCTCTTCTGCCAGACTCTGTGACCTTGATTTCCAAATGAAATGCAAAATGTTATTTTCTTTCATCTTAAAAGAAGAATTTGGCCCACTGAGCAACAGTCCAGTCCTTTTTGTCCTTTACCCAGGTAAGACACCTCTGACGTATCTGGTTCAGGAGTGGCTTGACACAATCGTCAGTTGTAGCCCATGGATATGTCTGTGTGTGTGTGTGGAGGCTCTTGAAGCACTGACTCCAGATGCAGTCCACTCTTTGTGAATCTCCACAAATTCTTAATTGGGATTAATTTTACCTTTTTCTACCAATTTTTTTCCTTCAATTCAACTTTCCATTAATGTGCTTGAATACGTCCAGAATGGAAAGTGTTAAAAAACAACAGGCCTTGCCATTCCAATACTTATGAAAGAGACTGTATCAGCAATCAGGTCGATAAAACTTGTGCTGCACAATCGCAGAAAACAGAAGCTTAGTTATTTAGTCGTTTTATTCACTTTAGAAAACAGTAATAGCCAAAGACATAAAAAAAAACCAAGGAAAAATTCCATGACAGCATTTCATAAACAAAGCAGAAACATGGCATACGTCAAATTTAAATTACAGAAGTGTCATGTTTGTTTCACTCTTTCTCTGAGATCTGGTGTGTTTAGTACTTGCAGTAGTACAAGCACTACTGTTCACATAGGCTGTGTTTAGCTCTTGGCGTGGCGCACCAGGCCGCGGATTCTGCGTGTCAGAGCCTGGATGAAGGTGTGGCGAGAGCGGCTTTTGCTGTAGAGCCCTTCAACCTCCAGCAGCTTCCTCTGTAAGTGCTCAGTGAAGCTGCTCGCCACGTCGCTCTGTAACTGCACACATGATCGCACAACTGTTAGTACAAGCTATATAACCTTTACAACCTGCACAGCATAAATAGTGAGGGGGGCTTGTACCTGCTCCAGATCCTGCCGGCTGACCCTAGACAGGCCCAGACCTGTGACAGCACCATCTGCACCCAGAAAAAGAGCGAGAAGTATAATTAGTGACCTTTCCAACATTCTTTACAATAAATTAGCACTGGGGAATTGTGTAGCAATGTCCACACAGTAATCCGTTTTTACATATAAACGCATGTTTTTCCTCTCCGTTTTGGTCTTTTGTCCACACTGAGACTGCGTTTTCAGTCAACAAAAACATAGCCTTTTATAAACGATGTTTTTGTGTCAAAGTGTGAACTGTGGAAAAGAAGGATCTCAAAAACGGTGACACAGTTAGATGTTGCCACAACGTTTAAAGGGGCCAGAAAGTAAATAAACGGCAGGTGGAAATGACACAGTTTGAAGCGTCTACCATTTAGCTCAGGCGCACAACAGGGATGCCTAATATGGAGCCTTTTTAGACGAAAATGGCTTTTTCAAAGACATCGTGGCAGAAGTACAAGCACCTAAACTATGCAAATCTACACAAATCAGTAAAACAGTGTGTGATGCAAAATCTAGTCATGAAATCTTCATGTATTAAAATGCATGTAGTGTATGCAAGACGTCAGGCTTCACCTCTGTATCCTGGCAGAAGGGAGTCTTTGGGGTCGCTCGGTGTGCAGTAGAGAAGGTAGTACTCCAGGTGGCGCCAGATCACAAATAGGCAAGTCTCAATGATGTCTTTAAAAACAAGGTCAAGAAAAACAGGAATACGGAAGCTCTCGACATTACAAATGTTACATTTTCTCAACTTATTTCGTGGCTGTATGTATTTGGCATAAGAGCATGTTCTAGAGGCCGCATCATGGATAATAACCATTTTTGGCAGTGGACGTGTGGACTATTATCCATGATGCTGCCTCTTGAACATGCTCTTATTCTGAATATACAGAAAAATTAAGTACTGATCACGAGGAAACAAATTTTGTCAAAATCAAGAGAAAATTAAATTGTGATCATGAGAAAGCAAGAAAGAAAAAAAATGATAATGCATGGTCTCTTAGGACTTCTGTAGTGATACAATTCAAACTTAAGCAACACTGTATATTAGAAGGCTGGTGTGAAAGGATACATGAGCAGAGGGCCAGCAGCTTGGCACGGTTATTGATGAGCTGAACAAGACGCCGTTTGGCCAGCACGCTTCTCTGCACTGACGGGATCTTCTCCACTCCACCTGATCCCAACACCAGGCCCTGGCACAACTACACAAAGAGACAAAATGCCATTATTAGGAATTCCAAATCTTTAGACAGAATTCAACACCTGATACAACATGTTTGCATCTAGTCTACCTCTTTGAGCTCTTCTGGAGCAAGTTGCTCGAGCCTCTCTAGCTTGCTCAGGCTCTGTCTGTGGCTGTCGTGGTATCTGAAGAAATCTGTGGTGCTGTTCTTCAGCAGGAGCAGTACGAGACCCAGACTTGGGACCCGGGACACAGAAGGCACTGCGATGTCTGAGTCACAAAGAGGAACAAATGACAACGCACAGGACAGGTTTAGGGGAAGATCACAACGTGGGCAGTGTGCACATGAGAAGATAACTGACCTGTTGGTTCGCTGGCTGAGGGGCTGAAGAGGCAGACAGTAAACTGAGCCTCGGCTGAGCTTTGTAGGAGCAGCGCCTGACAGTACTCCATTATGTTAGCACAGATCTGAGACACATTGAGACAGATAAGGAATGTATCTGGGAAGTTAAACGCTTTTATTAATAGGTAGCTGCTTTACTATGTTCTCATACTTGCTGCATGGCAAGCTCCATCTCCTCTCTTTTGTCTGCTGAGTCTCCAGGAGCAACGCTCTCTTCCATCTGCTTCAGGTAGCGAGCACGATCGGTGCCAGCCAGACGCACAAGTAGAGACAAACACTGGCGCTGACAGAGATACAGAGATACATGTCAAATTTCTATCTACAACCCAAATTCTAAACAAAAAAAATGTTGGGGCACTGGGTAAAATGTACATTTTACAATGCAAAGATTTGCAAATCACATAAACCCTTATTTTATTCACAATAGAACATAGAATATATATTAAATGTTTAAACTGAGAATATACACTATTAAAAATAAAAAGTAATTTTGATGGCTGCAGTGATTTCTGGAGATGTTAATAAGCCCATGCAGTTATTTCCATTACAGAATCATGACTGTTTTTAATGTAGTGCCACCTGAGGGCCTGAAGATCATGGGCATTCAATATTGATTTTTGCCCTTGTCCCCATACATTTTTCAAGATTTTTTGGAACTTTTGATGATATTTACTGTAAATAATGAGATGTTAGTTTGTTTTGCAATTTTATGTCAAGGAACATTGTTTGGAAATGGTTTTAAAATTTGTTGGCACATTTTTTTTTTTTACATTTTGGTGAAGCTCTGCCCATGTTTATTTGAGAGACTTACCCATACCCAATCATCTTACAGACCTGTTCATAAAAAACCTAATTAGTTGCAAAATGTTTCTCCAACTGCCAACACTTTTTCCAGACTTTTGTTATGACGTTTCAAATTTTGAGACTAGTTGCAGCCAACAAATTTAAAATGCTCCCTACTTCTTAATGGTACATTTTCTCATATTTAAACATTTGTTGTCTATTGTGATTAAAATATGGGTTTATTAGATTTGCAAATCATTGCATTCTGTATTTATTTACATTTTACACAGTGTCCCAACTGGGGTTGCATCTGGTTCCACACAAATAAAGCATAAAGTAGTTATTCAATTGGTAAGTAAATCCATGAGTAAGTAAAAAAAAAAAAAAAAAAAAAAAAAAAAAAAAAAAAAATTTTAGCTTATGCTGAGTTTTTCTCTAGAACCACTGCTTTTGCATATTTCTCAGACACCTACTCAAATTGAAATTAACAGCACAACATGTGGTATTTTGGTGTTTCATTTTACTGTGTAAAAAGCCTACTTGAACTTGACTTGATATTTTCTACTAGATCGACCCATCACCACCAAGTCTAATGCTTCCTGTGACTAATTTATTTACCCTATAAATATACTACAAACAGGGAGAAAGGTTAATACCTACTTCAGCAAAATTACTTCAGACATTTGACTCAGCTGTGACCTTGTATCTGTTTGGGTCAATTCGGAAATCTAACTATGTTTATTAAATGAGACGGTTTTGGCTTCACAGCCCTTTAATTGTTCAGTGATTATCTTGCTGCTGCACCATTTTTGTACTGTAATTAACTACATGATCGTGAGTAAATAACTGATAAAAGCATGCATTTAACTTCATTCGCTTTGGTTCTTTCTCTCAAAATTCACTCAAATTCTGAGACTAGTAACCAAGCTCTAGCTGATCCCCTCAAACACAGATGTTACACATAACAAGTGCTACTTTAATGTGTACCTGGAATCGTCCGATGTGGCCCTGAAACTCCAACATGGCGGTACTGTTGACATCCTGCCCCAAATCCAGGGCCCCTGACATCAATACATCAGGTTATTTCACACTGGCATATATGGCTGTTAACATCTGCTTTAGCAATGCATGTCTGGGTGTGGTCAGTACCTGGAAGGGCAGTTTTACTGATGATGCCCATGAGCAGAGAGAGCTCCTGTAACGAACCCATGCTTACATCTTGATTATGCAGTATCGATTGAATAGTGTCCGAGTATACGATCAGCCACTGAAGCACCTGGACACACACAAAAAAATATATTAATATATTACCCTTTGCACACCAGGGAGGGCTAACCATTTCTATAGCTGTGTGAGTGAAAACTGTACCTGTGCTGCCCCCTGCTGGTGGTGTGTTGTGGTAGAGGTGAGGATGACCTGCAGAAGTCTGAGAGCTGGAAGCAAGATCTGTCTGTATCGCTCCAGAGGACTGGGGATGAACCCTGATGGGTCTCTATGTCCATATACTCTACAGAGAGAAAGGGAGACTTTGTAAATATATCTCCAGTGGCTGACACCTTTCCATTAAACTTTTCTGTATAAAGCACAGTTTTGTGCATTTAAGCGGCGGCAGGACACGTACAGAGATCTCCCGTTTTTGGCCCCTCATCTCACCTGAATGAGTCGTTCTCAGGCAGCATGTGAAAAACTTGGCACTCAACCAGCTGCGCCACCAAGCCACAGCACAACAGCTCCATAGCTCCCTGTGCTGTCTTAGCCACACGGGTCAACAGCGCCTATATTTATACACAAACGAAAAAGCATCAGAAACCCACATTTCCTATTTACACCCACCATATGACAGGAAATGCAGTAGTGTTGTTGTCTTACCATCTTGGACTCGTAAATATATAGAGGTTTGAGAAGAGGTGGTTGAGGTATCAGGAGGGTTTGCAGTGCATCGTCGTCCTGCCTCAGGCTCTCCACTAAGACGCGCAGGTAGCCGCTGTTACAGAGGTAGACTAGCCACTGGCTCTGTCTGTCTATAGACAGCACCCTGTCCAGCACAGCCAGAGCCAACATCTGAGATGGACAAAAAGCATGCATGATTAATAAAATACAATTGATACAAGAATGGAGAACTGGGAATTGAGTATCTAATGGACAATGAAATCCCATTTCTCTTCAGATCATTAGTGTAAATTCTGTGGTATATAAAAAGAAATAAACCATGGTAAAATAACATTACACCGTCCTGTCATTTATTGTACACCTATAACAGCTTGGCCTCTTGTGCTTTATTAATTGGTGACAATCTACAATCTATTAGTTTCAGGAACATTCTGGTCTTTTAAAAATGAAAACATCCTTTCTTAATACTTTTAGCATTAGGACTAAAGACAGAAGTGCAAAAGTTTTGTCCATACTCTGCCTATTTCATGTCCATCACAGGCGTCTCTGCACACCACCTCCATTAGAGCAGTGCCATAGCTCTCTATGATTGCTAGGTTCTCTCTCTGCAACTTGGAGAAACCATCTTCTGGCGCAGTTAGACGCTCCCACATAGACACTCCTGCAAATGACAGGAAATTATGTATTAAACATAAAAAAAAATTAAATTCAAAATTTGTGTCAGAGCAACAAGAGGTCACTATAGTCATGGTCATGTGATCTACCTGTTTGCAATGTGTCTGGCTCCTCAGGTTTCTGAGCAATTTGCAGGTAATAGAGTAGCGAGCCATACAGATGAGCCCGTAGACGCTGAAATCCTCCACCTAGATCACCATATATAAACTCCTTATTTTAACGTCAGCCCATCTGTCCATATGTTATGGTTTAGCAACTTAGAACTCAATAGGACAGTAGCCCCAATCGCCTGCTTTCAAAAATGTCTAAATACCTGTGCACAGGATAAAATCCAGCAGTTTCCTCAGAATAAGGTGAAGGGCTGAGTTAGCAATAGAGGCAAACCCTGATGAAGAACCCCCCACCAGCCCAGCCCCTTGCTGCTGCTCAGACAGCACTGATTGGCTGAGGTGAGCCGTCAAGGTGAACACTGCCCCAGCAACGATGGGCATCAATTCAACTGCAGCATCCTCAGATAAAACCTGAAAGGGCAGATGCAGTCCATATGTAATGTCAATAAATATGCAAACCCATCACACGCTAAAATATGCCAACAGAAGCGCTTGAAAGGCACTTTGCAGTACTTTGTCGTGCAAGTCGAGGAGCAGGTCCCTGATGATAAGTTGTCTCTGATCAGCTGGGATTAGTTCAGCAGGACATGCAGTGAGGATGGTCTCTACAAGACTCCTCCAGCTCTGCAGAGCATGGCGTTTGGCACTCAGGCTGCGTCGCACACGGTTCCTCTCCACCACCTGTTGCAGGATGGAGTTTACCTCCTGTTTCAGAATAAGAAAGCATTGTATTTAAAATGGCACACAATAAACATTCCTTTATTAGTACACCCCACTCCAAAAGCATTCAGTAGTCAGTGTCAACAACAACAAACACTTCAGTATGGAAAAGTCTCGATGATACATAATATACAATAGCCAACCTGTATAGGGAAAATCTTTTATTCCTTCCTTCTTTCTCTCTCCCTGTCTAGTTAAACATGCTCCTGAGGTACAAGTGACCAGTAATCCTGTCCCGTACTTCTTTTCAGATCTGCCTGATTCATCTCAACACCCTACCTCTGGATGAAGTTCTCTTTAATTGGAGACCACTTTGTGCAGCTCAGGATGGTTCCATATGAACAGCTTAGAGATCCATGAGGATACTGAGCAGCTCAACAACAATAATGATAAATGGACAGTGAATAATATAAACTGTATTACAATGGCTTAAGATTGCAATTTGCATGAACAAGTCCTGCATCATTAAACAGCCCACCTCAATAATGATAAAACTGTAAATAATGGACATTGGCTGGTACCCAGATAAGGCTGCACAAATCACACAGGCAGCACAAATCACACAGGAAAACACTGACCTCTATCAGTAGAGGCCGTTGTCCGATAGCAGCCATCCCCTGCAGAGCGTTGATTTCTGCAATCAAGACCCTGTGCAGCAACTGACACAAAGTAAAGCAAAAGAATTATACATGTTCAAGCAGTTTCTAATGTAAGGACATGGGAACAGCACCCAGACTGAACACTGCATTGTAGTAACACAAACCTTAACATTGCAGACGGTGTGTCCTTGCTCGTTGACATGTTCACAGTTGGAGATGACCTGCTCTATCTGAGCTCGCTCAAAGAAGTCCAGCTGCAGCTGCTCAGGCACCTCCTGACTAAAGTTTATAGCGTCCA
This sequence comes from Silurus asotus, assembly GCA_024362625.1. NCBI lineage: Eukaryota > Metazoa > Chordata > Actinopteri > Siluriformes > Siluridae > Silurus > Silurus asotus. The sequence goes on along the minus strand of MU551596.1, from coordinate 4,601,178 downwards.
AAACACTCAGCAGCTTCCGACGCACTGAAATACAAAAAAAAGTTGTTTTTTATATTTTTTTTACTTTGACACTTAAAAGAACCTGTTTTTGTAGGCTGAGGATTTAACCCACCTTTAGAGACGGTGTCAAAATGCAGGAAGCCACTAACAGATCTGCTCTCATCCTCCATACCAATCTCTCCATCTGTAAATAAGCAAAATAACAAAACATCAGAAAACTTGAAAGCAACATCTATAACCAAGAGTTGACAGGTTAGTTTGGAAAAAAAACAAATGTGTTAAATATCATACATTTGTAGATTACTTGTGATTTAAGATCACTTATCCAATTGAAATAAGCTCACAGGTTTTTTCCTTCAAGTATCCATAAATCATCTAGCACTTAGTAGTTTAGAAAACGCATCAATGCTACTGTATTCAATACTGAAACGGGGTCAGCTGTATAAAGCTGTTTTTGAGCTATCCATCTTGTGTAATACCTGCATGCTGCATGTGCGGCTGGTCATCTAAAAGAAGATTCAGCAGCCTTTGAGTGTGGGAGCGCTGGCGGTTCAGTGAGGTCACTCTGAGCTCTATAGCTGAAGTCTTCATAAGCCAGGACATCTGGTTAAGTGCAGCAATCTCATTCCCTGCAGTATTAGGAGAAAGGTTGAACAAAGGAGCCACTTGATGATGAAAGAAAATGACAGTTACTAGTGAATGGAGGAACTAACCGGCTATAGCAAAGGGGACGTGCTTCAGGTGAGAGAACAGGAAGTCTTGACTGGTCCTCAGGTAGCGCATAGTTGGCCCAGAGGTGTCGGAGCATGCACACAGCTGGTAGATGACCTAGGGTCACGGAGCATAGAGCATGTTTAATTTGGTAGAATAAGCAAAACTGTTTTTAATGCACACAACCTTTATTAATGATATATGTTGTTGTAAAACAATGAGTACAAAAATGTTAATAACAAAACAAACAAAAAAAAGTAATTAGTATAAAAGTTGGCACCTGATAGCAGAGTTCAGCTAAGTGTGGAGCTTGCTGAGTAAGTACAGGTCCAGAACGTTGCTCACTGCCTCGCTGCAACAAACTTAGTATTGCATGCAGACAACTCCGAGGACAACCAAGAACCCCTGAAGTTAACCATTAAAAAAAAAATGTCAAACCTTCTATTCATCATAAATATTAAACACATGCAAGACAACAACGTCTGAAACAAACAATGATCTTGTAAAATAAATAAACTGACCTGGGTCCTGTAAATTAGTTGACAAGACAGGTTTCTTGACCTCGTAGCCTAACAAATAGAGGCCCAAGTTTGGACTGTTCAGCTCCAGAGAAGTGATGAGTAGGTTTAGGATGTGGATCTGTGTCTCATGGCGGATTCTGGCAACACGCTTCTCAGGGTCCGACTCTGTTTTACACAAACAGATTAGGCAGAGCAGGATTCCCTCAGACTTGGATAAACACAGTCAAGAGAAGTGATTCATAATTACTAAAGTGGTTAATGTGGCAGTGGGCGTGTGGCTGAGTGCCAGTTTGTGAACGGAGGGCGGAGCTGGAGAAAGTGAATGGTAAGGACCACACACACACCTGTATGTAATTTAACTGATGAATGATCTCTATTGCATTGAGTGAGGAAGAGTAATAAAAAGGAGAGAGAATAAAGCCAAGAGAGACGCTGCAGAGCTGAGTGTGTGTATGATTTAAACACAGGAAAGTGTTATGCAAATGCATGCCTGAACAAGTAAAAAGTGTTTATATACACTGAAAACGAAAAAAGCAGTACACAGAGAGAGTCAGTGAACTCCCCACACGAACATACAGAAAATCTAAAAAAATCTAACGTTTGACTCACCATCTGTCTTTTCCAGTCCTTCCTGAGCCTCATCATTGTCCAGGCACTCCACAAATCCAGCCATCAGCTTCTCACTTATTGCCTTTTTTCAACACACCAAAAACATAAAAATAAATACACAAATAAAAAAAGAAAATGTTTTTAAAAAAAAAAACATTTTGCAGCACAACACTGATATGTATTTCCCATCAGTGACTTCACTTTCTAATCTACAGAACCAAAATATGTTGCTATTCAATAGAACTATATACAAATACAGAGCCTTGAGCAAAAAAGCAGGTCTCTTACCTGGTCATGAGTAAAATCTCCAACTAGTCTGGACTGGATGTTAGGGTAGCGTGCAATATGTCTCAGAATTTTAGCACTCAGAAATGCAGCATCAGGGTTGGAACTGCTGTGGTACAGATACCTGTAGATGAAGTAAGAACCAGAATCAAATTATGCAAGCAATTTATATCAGAAATATTCATAGAACTGGATACTAGTTGGAATTTTGAATTTCAAGATGAAATGCTTGCACCGTAATCTGTATATATTTGTATATATATATATATATATGTGGCCCTGTATGTTCTGACCTGCTAAATGAAATATTTAAATTAATTGGCATCTGCTGATTGTGCTGCAAATTAGGTTGAGAATTAGGCAGGTGCATCTGACACACCAAACCAAACGAACGTTCTACGGAAGCGTGGGAGAACATAACGCCCCAATACCAGCGGAAAAGATTCAACAGTGAATATATGTTGCAAATGGTGTTTACACCGTCCGCGATCACGTAGCTTTTTTATTATTATTTTATTATATCTGCTAAGTTGCTAAGACCAGAGCCAGAATGACAAAGTCATCAGCTGCCCTGATTTCTAAATATAGGCTTTGGCCAGAGGAAAACCCATTTCTGTTGATCTCTAATAACATTGTTACTTAACATTATGTACACACGTGTAAGAGGGAAAGAATACACACCTGGCGATGTTAATGATGTGGTCGGCACGTCTGCTTTGTGCACTGACACCCTGCAATAATTGCTCTAGTGGAGAGGCCAGCATTGAGGCCTGGCTCTCTCTAAGCAGGTCCATGAACAGCACCTCCTTCTGCAGGGCCAGATCCAACAAACTCAAGCAGTGCATCACTGCTGACTCCAACTGCTTCTTACCTACAACATCACCAACATCATCATGAACAACACATACATTTGGCTGAACATTTATTTAAAAATTCCTAACTTTTTATCAATAACTACCTATTTATCAATTAATGACTAGCGGACGTTCTCTTATCATCGGTTATAAACTTACCAGGAAAGGGAGTATAGGTGTCAAGCTGACGAACTCCCTCTTCCAGGAGGCTCAGACAAAGGGATAGGGTGGGAGAGTCATTCAGCAGGTGAAACATGAGATCGTGCCCCGGGGGCTTATGGGCCGGAACCTGCTCACCCTGCAGCTCTAATGTCTCCTGCAGGAAGTCAGAAGGCTGAGGCTCGTAGTCCTGCAGAAGTTTGTGAAACACCTCCAAAACTGCCTCTGCCACCTCCCACTGGAGACACATGAAAAAAAAGAATTGAACTTATAAAAGGTAAAGTAAAACAAGATGGTGTGGTGTGAAGGTCATGCCCAGCGCACGGTACCTTCTCGGCTGGACGGCGGTAAGCTCGTGTTGGAAAGGGAAGAAAAACTGAGTCTCTCAGGAAAGTGAGGTAGGGCTGGAATCCGGGGGCACGCAGCCCCGCCCCGAGGTTAACAGGAAGCGCGCTCTCCACCAGAGTGCTGATCAAGTGACAGAAAGCACGTGTCAGAGGGTACTCCTCACAACTCGACTCGATCTCGTTCAGCTCCACCTGCAAAGGAGGACACACAACTAATGTCATTCAAATCTCTAATTCAGGATAAGTTCATAAATATGTAGATGACTAATGGACTTCACACAGGCTTTAATGTAAGACACGGTGTAACAAGTGAAATATGTTGTGGTCCTTTAAGAGCAGAGTGGCATTTTGGGAATAGCCTGCCGTCGCTTTTTCCCGGTATTACTGCATGTGTGCAAGACCGAGGAATATGTCCTTATTATTTTCTGATGCTCATTTCTAAGTTTCTTTGACTAACCCGTAGCGCTGTTGCCAAGAAAGATAAAAAAGCACAAGTTGTGAAAACCTGTCTGTGCTTATATGATTTCTGTTGCAACTAGAGTTAGCGAGCTCTCCCTTCACCCAGACTCAACACGTTACAACGGCTTGTATCTAAACAGTAGCCAACCAAGTAAGTCATTGTTCACTGTCTTCCTCCTTCGGTGGAAGTTTTTTTTCCCGATGCCGTGCAGCTCAGAACACAGGTGAGGTGCATTCTTTCGTTTCCATTCGGAAATTTCATTGGTCTAAGAGAGAGATTTCCGCAGCATACCATAGCACAGCATATCTGTGGTGTCCCCAATGACTAGTAGTACTAACTAAAGATTTATTTTATAATGAATGTTGCATTCACTTGAAGCTGAAGTAGGGGCGTTGGAGCTGGAGCCGGGAAACGTCTGTGGCATAGCAAATACAACACATTGCTTGCGGAAGATGGCACATATTTTTTGTAAATGTTTCATTATTTTACTATAATACAAGTAGTGTTTCCTCCTTTGTTCACTATTAAACTACCGCATTTATTGCATCTGACACTGGTGTCGCTTAGTTCTAGAAAGTGAGCCCACACTTTTGAAAGATGCAACCTTGCTGCCATAATTGATTGCACACAAATACACACTGCACATCGAGCAACTGTCGGCCACGTGATGACATCATTCAGGTATGGAATATGACAAACAGCTACTAATTCAATATTAACACCGACGTAAACAGAGAAAGGAAACAGTCTGCTTAGATAGTGCGCACACAATATAATCTCAGTGCCAGCTCACCTCTATGCCTGCAGCTTGTTTTTGTCCAGGGGCTTTTACTGTCTGCAGAATCTGACAAAAATAAGACATTTTGATGTAATATTAGTCACCAGGTTCATGGCCATACTAGACAAATTCATCAATCACGGTTCTTTGTATATTACTAGCAAAATGGCCCAGAACATACGGCGTGTACATGCTCACAGGCACACTCACCTGTGCGTACTCCAGCGACTGCCAGAGGGAGGCAGCAATCTCAGGGGACTTGCTGAATGCAGCGAGGGCGTTCAGGAGCTCTGCTTTCAGTGACGGCTGCACGCTGCACTGAATTAAACCCAACATAACCACCACAGGAGTCCACTGAGGGTGCTCACACAGAGCTAGACGTGCGTTCTCACACTGAAACACACACAATAAGACTGTCAATTAGACTGCTTGATCACAGACGTGTGGCTTTTACTTTTTAATTTCAAATGTATGCAAAAATAACTTCAGAGGATTGCTGCACTAGTATATTAAACAATAATAATTTGCAATAATTAGATACAGTAAAATTAGGTCAGTGGAAGGTACTTACTATATACTAGTCTGTGTGTGTGTGTGTGTGTGTGTGTGTGTGTGTGTGTATTACCCAGGTGATGATAGTAGTAAGCAGTTGAAGGAAAGCAGTCAGGCCATCCAGCTCTCTCTGTGTGATGCCTCTGATTGGTGGATGCCGATACTGGGTGAAGTCTGCACTGGGAATATCCCGCCTCAGGTTCTCATGATACAGCATCAGGGAATGGAACAAGTGCTCCCATGACAATGGGCATCCCGATACACCACCCTGCAATTTCTCTCCTGAAAAACACACACTTTCACTATGTACACATACACAGATTTAAACAAGAGGACACTTTTTACTCATTAGCCTGCACTAGTCAGGCAAGCAGCTAAAATCACAACAGGGGGATAAATAACTGAGATTGACATTGGACTTCTCAATTATATATAAATTAGCAATGATGAGGTACAATTTTATTTTTGATACGCTCCAGTGATCAAGTTATCTGTAAGGAGACTAATTAGCATTCTTGGAAAATGTAATAAATAAAGGTATTTCAAATTTTCAGAACAGAGTGACTTGGTTATATGACAAGTTAAACAACTTGTTGCAGTTGAATAAATTAATCATTAATTGTGCTCAGAAAAATAAAACAATTTGGGTTGTTATTGAAGCTTAGCTCAAAAAACAAGCTGTATATTTTAAGTACCAACAATGTTTTCATGCACATCATGGATCTGCAGTGATATTTACCATGTGGAGCACCGTTGGACTTCAGTAGACTGAAGCAGTAGTGAGAACACTGTGGCCCATTGGCAAGCCCCTTCAGCATACGCAAGTACGGGATATACAAAGTAGGAGGCAGCAGGTCTCCCATCTGACGCACAAACTTGGAGAGAACCACCTGTACAACACACCACTGTTAGCTACATCACTCACCATTAGTTAACAACAACTGCGTACAAAGACTGCTTGATACACACACACACACACCTGTTTGTGAGGAGGCCTCTGTAAGGCCATGCCTAGGAATGATCCTGTAAGTGATGTGTGCTGCAAGGATTCTGATGGACACCAGAACTCCACACTCAGCTCCAGCCCAAACGAGTCCTTACTGTAAAACTCACCAATCTAGCAAATACACAAACACACATTTAGGAAACAGAACACATTATTGAACAATCACTGCACATAATACAGACATAAAACGTCATACCAGTATCATGAGGTGCTCCAGATCTTTCCGCAGAGAAGATGGAGGCTCGCTGCCCATCTGCATTGCCATGTGAATCATCCGAGCATCTTCATCAGCAAGGTTACGCAACTGCTTCACCTGAACACACACGTTTAGCATGTCTCTCAATACATGTTTTATGAGAGGAAAATTCACACACACACTAAAGGTAAAAAGCTTAGCTTCTTGTGCATACCTTCAATGGCATAAGGGTTAGGACGTCGGTGATAAGGGCGTGAAGTCGGCGAGTGTAGAACTCCTCCTGGCAGAAGCCCTCACTTGCCAGGATGCCCTCTGTCAGGAAGAGGAAAACTCCTCCCAAAATTGCCTCATCAGCCAGTGCTTCGTCTGCCTCAGTGAATTCTACAAATGCTGAGTGTAGAAGAGTAGCAGGCTCTCAATTTAAAATGTGATAAAGCTACTTTCACACTCTGATGTTATGAAAATCTTTAATGGAAAATATAAGGCAGGACAATATATGCAAAACCGTACATCACACTTCATTTTTTTTACATTTTAAATGAAAATTATTACGTAAATGTATTTATAATAAACACAAAAATATTTTAAACTAAAGTTTTAAGTTACAGGGGCGGTTTTTTTATGTTTATGACGTCATATTTTGTCTACTTGCCTGCAATAAAAACCTTAAGAATTTACCATTATATGGTATCTTTATAGCAGATGCAAATGTGCAAATATGAGTGCACATGTACCTTAAAGTAATATTATATTAAGCCACATTTCTGTTAATCAGTTTATAGGCAAGTATATGGGCAAATATATATGCTTCCTAATCAGTTATGCATATAGAGCTGACTAAAAAAAATCTACAACTATGACATCAGATAAAACATCTACTGTTGTTTGTGTGATGCAAACTTCTGAGAACTGTATTTACATACCTGCACCCTGAGGAAGCTGTGACAGTGCTCGGAGTGAGAGTGCCCACGCCAGCCTCACCAGCGCCTGCAACCCTGGCAGCTTCCACACCCCATTCTCCACCACCCGAGTGTTTACCCCAAGGATATACTGTTTATCGGTCACAAGGGGTAGGGCCTGGAGCAGGTCTAATACACAAACAGATTTAATATGGGGCTTTTACACTTTTTCGCCAATCGCATGCAAATTTCACACACTGTCAGACACAATGTCCGTAGCCAAGTGAAAGTTTTGCTTGTAAAAGACATGTAATGCACATTTACCATCTCGGTCTTCAGTGACTTGCTCCAGAAAACTGACATCGAAGCAGTAAAGCAATGCCATGACCAGCGAAAGGTTCACACTATCCAACGAGCCGTCAGCTTCTGTAGTTACTGTCTCAAGATACCCAATTAAAGCGAGTGTATCATCTTTGCTAAGGGGTGACTGACATGTCCATGCAAACAGACACTCAGCCAGGGACTGGCGACACTCTTTGATGAGATCGGACACCTGCAGAGAATACAGATGCAATGGTTACACTCAAACTATCAACATATTAATCAAAATGAGACACAGAATTATTCAAAAAGTATTAACTGATCAGAAAATTGTGTGGAAAAATATGATCACCTCTTTCCTGTGTTTCTCGTTGCCAAGGCCTCGCTCCTTCTGCAGCTTCTCAAACTCACGTGTCACACTGATTTCCGACACAAGGTTCAAAATTTGCTTGGACAAACCCTGGCTCATCAGCTCATCAGTGAAGCGTGTAGTAAGATTAACCAAATCCGTACTTTGAAACAGAATGAGAAAGACCAGAGATATACAGTTTAAATATCGAAAACCATACAAAGAGCAAAGAACAACACCAGGTTAAAACACACCGTACCTAAGATCAAGAGTGAAAGTCTTGCCATGACGTGACTGGATGAGCGAGCGCAGAGAGTTAGCCATGCAGCGTTTGCCATCCCAGTAGAGCAGAACAGCTACCAGACCCCTCGTCAGGCCTGGAAAATGAGGCTGCTGGTGCTCTCCTTGAAAAATAGAGGCGTGATGCTCATACTTCTGTTCACACAAACTGTCACTTATGCATTAAACAAACCTTTTTATTCTGCACTGCTGCTTAGATTTTCTGTAAATAATGTTAAGTGGAAGCTGCGTACAGTTGTGTATGTTGATTTGGAGCTTTAATTGATTGAGTTTGTGTTTACCAGCAAGCAGCAGCTCTAGCGCAGCAAGCTCTCCCAGGTCAAACAGGTCACTCAGGATGAAGGCCTCAGTGAGGAGTTGCTCAGGTAGAAGTCGTGCACCTTGTTGGCCTTGAATAGAAATCCCCTCTGTGCTGGCTTTCCTCACCTTCTCTCTCTGCTCTGCACTCTTTGGCTTTTTAGAAATACACACACAAAAGTGAAACAAACTTTCCCTTCATGAAAACAATGAACATTTCTAAACTTTACGTCTACACCAACTTTACACTCAATTCATTCAGAACCTATTTACATTCTAATAGAGGAAAGATACATGGAATTTTTATAATAATTCTAATTAAAGATCCAAAACTGATGAACTAATTGAAGTTATGTTTACTGTTGTGGAATGACCACAAGGCATCCTGCTATCACACGTTTACATCAGCTATAAACAGTCAAAGCTACTCTGTTCTTCTTCTTTGTGATTCTATTTTTATTTTTATTTTTTACCTGTACTGTATTTAAAGCAAATAAACACGACTCAGAATTCAACCAGAAGACACTCGAATCATTGAAATGGTCAAGAAATTGCTCTGTACTACTCACCGGGTTTTTGAACAGAGACAGAAAAAGGGGCTTGTTCTTTTTTAACTGCATGTCCAGATGATGAACGCTTTCAGGTTGTTTCCTCCACACCGCCCCCTCAACAATTTCCCATAACTCTTTCAGAGGCCCCCACAGACTGGCTCCTGAAAATATATTGTACATTTAATGAAACAGCAGTATCACCTTTGGAAATCCCAAACATCAAAAGACAAGAACACGTCTATGACTGTGATGCTCTAAGGCTATTCGTCCCAGTGTTCAGATGCAGCATCATCCCAAACAAATCATTTTCAGATTATGTTTAAAGGAGCTTCAATAATTTAGTTGGTTTAAGACATTAGATAACACTCAGCAAAAAACTGGATGATTCCATTTTAGTTTTTTTTTTTTTTTTTTTTTTTTTTTTTTTTTTATGTTTACACATTTTTTGTTGACTGGTTGATTTTATTTAACACATGCAGGGTTGCAAGTGTGTTGATCCTTTTAAGATTCAAATATAACAAATGTGAGTTACAACAAGGTTTGTATAGTAAATTGTTTTTATATGGATCGCTCAGAGAACATTCCAATAACGTTAAAATAAGTGGATAATTAAAAGGGTTCTGAAGACTTTAAATTATATGAAAGGTTAGCAAACCTTTGGGAAATGTTCTCCAAACCCAGGTTACAACAAGCTTCTTCAGCTTTTGGGACTGTTTACTGAATCTTTGTAGATTATCAGAAAGATACTTGGTTATGGGAACCTTGTGGGAACTCATGGGATGGTTTTCCAAAACAGTGAAGGTGAGCACAGGGTTCTTTTGGGTTTTTTGGATCGTTCACTAAATCCAGTATACTTGCTCATGGGAACTTTATCTGAATGTTCTTGAATGCATTCCATCGTACCAAAAAGTTCTTCATTCTGAAATAAGTTAGAGGGATGTTCTCTGAATCATTCAAGGCTACCAAAGTTAAATTCTGGAGACGTTCACCAAATCATTGTGGGTTACTAGAAGGATACTGGGTTATGAGAACATAATGGGAAGGTTCTCAAACATTTCAGGTTACCACAGGGTTCTTTCATTTTTTTTTTTAATGTTCACCAAATCACTGTGGGTTACCAGAAGGATACTGGTTGGATTATTTCGCAGAATCGACTGAGATAAACCTCCACGTCTTCATCTGCTATTCTTGCAGTCCAGAATTTCACAACCAAGTGCTTTATATACTGGGTCATGGTAATGCTCTGGAATGCATTCCATGGTACCAAAAGGTTATTAATTCTGACAAAGATAGGGGGGTGTTCACGGAATCCTTCCAGGCCACCAAGATTTATTACTGGGAACATTAACTAAATAATTGTGGGTTACTAGATGTATACTGGGTTATAGGAATATTATGCTGATGTTAGCGTTATAGGAAGGTTCTCCAAAATCATTCCAGGTTTAGTCAACAGATCACTGAGGGTTACCAGAAGAATACTGGGTTAGGGGAGTGTTATGGGACAATGATGTAAAGATTTTCCATAACATTCGAGGTTAACACAGGGTTATCTTATTTTTAGAAACCTCACCACATCATTGAAGGATACCAAAAGGTTATTAATTATGGTGATGTTACAGGGACGTTCTCTGAATCATTCCAAGTAACAAAGGTCAAATTCTGGGAATGTTCACAAAACAATTGTGGGTTATGGGAACGTTATGAAACGGTTATATGAATGTTCCCCAAAACATTCCAGGTTACCACAGGGTTCTTTTATTGTCAACAGTCAACAAATCACTGAAGGTTACCAGAAGGATACTGGGTTGGGGAAGTGTTATGGGAACATGATGTAAAGATTCTCCACAATATTCCAGGTTCCCACATGGTTGTTTCAGTTCAGGGAACTTTTTTATAACAAAACTTTTTTTTATTTGTATATAAAATGTCTATTAAACATTTCTCTCGGGAAGTTTCGAGAAACAAAAACAAACGTTTCCAAAACATCCTTGGAGACAGTTATCTGTATAGCAGCATCTCACATCACTGTTGCCCTTCACTATACAATATGAGAACAAAAACTCATATTTGGACAAAAGAATTATATGCGAGAATATAAAGAATTAAAGTCCTGACATGTAAAGAAACTGTAACATTATTACTTGGGAATGTGTCCCAAAAACGCACATTACATGAGCAGCAGCAAGTCAAAACTAAAGTTTACCAAACAGATTAGCATCGCCATTACTGTCACACTTTTACACCGAGACGCTTTCAGAGCACAAACTCCCGAGTGATATGAACCTACTTCTCTCAGAAACACCTCAAATATTTACCAAACCGCAAACAACTAAACTAAAGAAACACGTGTAACTCGGATTTGGCCGCTGCTGCTAACATGCCAGCAAGTAGCTCCCCAATGCTAATGCTAATGCTAATGCTAATACACATCTGGTATACAAAACACATGAAACGGCTTCAACATTAAGTAAATTCATTCGGCTACAGTAGAAAAAAAAAATTTATTTTAAGAACTTGCACCCTAATACACAAGGAATGACTCAACAATATAACAAGGTTTATTGCCGGTTACCTGAATTTACCGCCATCTGAGCAGCCATGTCTGATTTGTGATCACACCATGCAGAGGTGCCCGAATTAATGCCGGAGTAAAACAATATATGGTAGCGTTAACTTTCGGTTTGATTTAATTAGCTAATTATACTATTATATATACACTGCAGATTAAATTATATACTTTTGCAGCTTTACCATTTTATCTTTTAATGAATACACTTGTGAATCAAATTGTTCATGTTGCTGTATACATTTTCGTTCAGGCAATCAACATGCCTACCCAAAACCTCTGTGGATTGCTAGTCAAAGAGTATATCAGCAAAATTATAAAAATAAAAATAAATAAATAAACGATAAATAAAACTCCAGGATACTTACTTTTATATCTTTAATGTCTAGTTTATATCCAAACCTAAAACAACTCAATAACAATTCATTTACAAGTAATCAGTGCTGCCTTGTGTGCAGCTTTAAATTGTAAAATTATTATATTTTCTTTAATTTGGCATTGGATCCATCAAAAATAATGAGAGTTTTAGGTTTTTTTAAAGCTGATTTATACATTGAATCAATAGACATTATACAAGTTTGGTCTATTCGTGTGATTGGTTGTGCAATCCAAGACTGCTTATAAAATCTTATATTTGCTTATAACAAGCTTAATTTTGACTTATAATATAAAAAAAGATACAAAAAAAAGAAGGGAAGCTAGCAGGGAAAGCAGGATGATTTCAGTATGACCTCGTTCTTGCCTGTTGCAGCATTTCCTAATTATACCACAACATTGATGAACTTTATTGTCATTGCATAGTACAGGTACACAGCAACAAAATGCAGTTTATCATCTACCAAAAGTGCAAATAGTAGTTTAGAAGTTTGGAACCACCAAGACATTTTCTAGAGCTGAGCAATCGGGGAGAAGGGCCTTAGTCAGGGCCTGATGTAAATCAGGTGGCCAAAAACCCGATGGTCACTGTGAAAGAGCTCCAGCATTTCTCTGAAGAACAACATCCATCTCTGCACACTTTACCTATCAGGCCTGTATGGTAGAGTTGCCAGACAAAAGCCACTCCTCAGTAAAAGGCACATGACAGCCCATCTGGAATTTAGCAAAAGGCACCTTAAGGACTCCCAGACCATGAAATAGAAATATTGAAGTCTTTGGCCTGAAAGGCAAGCGACATGCCTGGATAAAACCAGGCACTGCTCATCACCTGACTAATACCATCCCTACAGTGAAGTATGGTGGTGGCAGCATCATGCCGTAGAGATGTTTTTTAGCAGAAGTGACTGGGAGACTAATCAGGATTGAGGAAAATAAAATAAAGCAATGAACAGAGACATTCTTGATGAAACCTGCTCCAGAGCTCTCTGGACCTCAGACTGGGTCGATGGTTCATCTTCCAACATGACAATGATGCTAAACACACAGCCAAGATAACAAAGGAGTGGCTACAGGATAACTCCATGAATGTCCTTGAGTGGCCCAGCCAGAGCCCAGACTAGAACCCAGTTTAACATCTCTGGAGAGATCTGAGAGCTCCCTTTCCAATACCTCTCTATGCTTGAGAGGTTCTGCAAAGAAGAATGAGAGAAACTGCCCGAAAATAGGTGTGCTTGTAGCATCATACTCAAAAAAAAGACTTGAGGCTATAATTGGTGCCAAAGGTGCTTCAACAAAGTATTGAAAAAAAGCTGTAAAATGTGATTTTTTTGTTGTTGTTTGATTTGTAATAAATTTGCAAAGATTTTCACATCGTAATTATGTGGTATTGTTTGTAGAATTTTTCAGAAAAATAATGAATTTAATCCATTAGGGAATAAGGCTGTAACATAACATGGAAATTGTGAAGCGTTGTGAATTCCTTTCTGATGCACTGTTTATCTCTGGATTAGCGATTTGGAAATGGGATTGGAAGGTGGGAGGTTCAAACCCCATAACTGCCAAGCTGCTGCTTTTGAGTCCCTGAGCAAGACCCGTAACCCTCTCTTCCTAAAAAGCTAGGATATGCAAAAAAGTAATTTCACTGTGCTGTAGAGTATATGTGATAAATGAAAGAAAATTTTCTTTCTTTTCTATTGGTTTTTTTTCTTGTTGAAGTTTTTGTTCGAGGGGCCTGCGGGTAATAAAACACAACTTTCTTCACTAGTGCTTATGTGCAGTGTTACAGCATTATTGTGAATTTCATGGTGCTGTTAAATCCTTTGCACAAATGTAAAGGCCAAATATTTTGTTTATTTTTGCTCCACAGAGTGAAATAAATCCCAAGCATGCCATACTCACTAGTAGCCCATTGTTTAACTGGCTAATCATCTCACAATGATTTTTGGCTCCCCAAATCATTCAGCATGGAATAGTTTGCATAGTTTACAGTCTTTTGGAGTATAAAATTATTAGAGAGTATACAGTTATTAGAGAATAAAAAAAAAAGTAATAGCTTTTGTGTGGTTGTTTTGAAGATTTATGTTTGCCAAATGTGGTGGTAATTGATTTTATGGATTTTGTTAGAATGGTAAGGAACTTGGTAAACAGGTGAATTGCAGATCAATCTCAGTTTTTTTACTGTAATTCTGCAGTCATTTGTCACAGTCTACAGACTGAGATGGAGTGAAGGCCATGTTCTTATTTCACACATTTTTTTACTCAATGAATTTGAATAATAATTTGCGTATTTAATAGTAAAGAAAGTTTCTCATTCATTTTTATTCGTAATATATTTTATTCAAGTTTTTATTGTTATTATCTATGTTGATATTATTTTTTTCTGGTGAAGATATTTAAAGCAGGATGTTTACGAGGTGATATCAAAAGGTTTAGAGACCTGGGCACCACAGCCCTGGTCGCTTTCACCGAAAGTCCTCCCTCAGACATTTTAAAACCTGGCAGCAGAACTCGTTATTGACGGTCTGCATTCTCGAAACACAAAGCTCTGAATCTCGAAAAAGAGTATACACTTGGTCAAGCTGATGTGGAGTTTATAGGCTCTTCCACTGTGAAGACTGTTGCTTAGTCTCAGGGTTGAACCAAGACACTCAACTTTCATCACCAGCAATGATCCTCGACATGAAGGACGGTAATCCGTGGCACGCTGACGGAGAAGAACTAGATCCTGTAGATGCTGAGCTCCTTCTCCTCTCTGCCTGTGGATGAACTCGGAAGCATGGTCAAATGTTCACATGTGAGGATTGTCTAGATTGTTCTGTATGATGCACCGGAAATGGCCGTAAGGTTGTAAATTGTTCTCTGACGATCATCATGCACAAGTTGGCAAATGGTTTCTATATTTTCGGGGGTTCAGTTTTTTAAAAGGTCCTCCTGATTTCGTCTTCCAGTAAGGTTCTTCCGCTCTTGAAGCGTACCTGCCACTCGAAACAACATGAACGACTCATTGCAGCATCGCCATAAACTTGACGAATCATGTTAAATGTCTTTGTGGTAGATTTGCCCAGTTTCATGCAGAATTTCAAATTTTCTCTTTGCTCTAACTTGCTGTCCATGATGAAATTCGCAGTCTGTTGTACTGGAGGTTCTAATCTCCTAATAGTGGACACTAATAGTCATTTATTCACTGAACAACACAATATGGTACGGCTCTGGTAACAATCCATAACTAATCCTCAGTTTGTGGTTGATTGAGAGCCATACCATTACATGCAGAATGCTGTTTGCTGACAAGCAGTAGGAGCAAGTTGTCTTATTCTTAAGACCTGCTCAAGATTTTCCTTTTGGTGCACCATGTATTCAAGGTTGGTCGCATATATATTGGGTACCAATCTGACTTTCACAGGACGTGTCCTCCTTCTGCAATCTACAATTTGGATACAAAAAAGTAAACAGTGTGGAAAGATTATGAATAGATGGTTGATTTTTTGCTGTGGTTTCTTACTTCAGAATAATAAACACTTTAATTTAACACAGAGGGGTAACACAATATTTCTGACTATTGTTAAATGTTTATAAAACTGTAAACAGTTAGATATGTAGCATTTTCTTTACCTGCCGTTTTGCTAAAATGGGTTGAAGGGACATAGCAAGCATGTTTTAAGATGTTCCGTGCTTGATCTCCTGATTCCTGAAATCTTTTTGCTTCCTTTTGTGCACAAGTCTGTAAAACTATTTTTGCAGCTTTTCCTTCCAACTTCCCCAGAATGTACTGAGTGAGCTGTTTATTCAAATCTCCAAATGTTAGGCACTTCAGGCTATCATCTGTAATTTTCTCTTTTGGCTGACGCCCGTCATCAGTTGTCCTTGTTATGTGAGTATCTTCATCCTCAATAAAAGCTACCCCATCCTCGTGTTTTTTTAAATGACGGCGTACCACAGGTTCCTTTTTTTTAGGCATCTTTTCCTTAAATAACAAAGCAATGAAATATCTTATCATTCACATGATCAGAGATTTTATTGTAAATGCATTAAATTATAGGAATGCCTTCTGCATATTTTCCACTGCTTCTTATTTAAACATAACTGATGTGTCACACAGTGGCTTAGATAGATAGATAGATAGATAGATAGATAGATAGATAGATAGATAGATAGATAGATGGATGGATGGATGGATGGATGGATGGATGGATGGATGGATGGATGAAAGCTAAATGCTTTTCTTACCTCAAGACTGGTCGTTTCCTCCCTTAACAAGGGTTTAAATGGTGAAAATCCAATCGGATCCATTTTGTAACGTTTTGATTTCTTAGTGTTCTTTTCTTGTAATTACACATAACAAATGCAATTAGCTTCATATTTAATCTTCTAACATTATGATTGGTTTCTTAGTTATTTTGTTCTGATTCAAGGTAATATTTTAATCTCTTACCAGCAAATTCTCGATGAACCTCTTCAATGATTTTGTCAGCTAAGTATCTGTTTTTGCCTGATAAAATGGGTAGAGCTAAATAGTTGGAAATCATTGTATTCTTCGCATTTACCTAAAATCAAAATGACAAATATTACACCTGTAAGAACCTGAAAATAAAAAATAAAAATAACACAAATATTTTGGTACTTTAATAAGATATTGCTAGATAACATTATGAAGAAAACCTATAAAACTTTTACCTTATCTAGTCCATATAAGATCAAACAGTTTTTAAATCTAAATATATAAATCACAAAATAAATAACAAGGAGGGTTAACTAATACAATTCTTTACTGGTCTGCTTACAGTAAAAAAACCTTTGTGTGTTAAAGTCCGATCATGGATTTCTGGAACGTCAAGTGGTGCAGATTTTAACAATGCTCTGTAAGAAACACATTTGTTCAAATTAAACACATCTGGATTTTCAGACACAGCAATTCTAGTAGAAATGAGATGGACTCATCATACAAATCGTCCTGTGTGTGAAAAGGTGCAATGTCTTTACCTGTTCATTCTGGTTATTTTTTCTTCCACTGTCTGGAACATGCCAGCTTCTGTTATCTTAAGTTTTGGCATTTGAGACCAAGGTGTCTCTTGAATAATGTTGCTATGAGACGGTCTCCTCATTGTGAAGGACACCTAAAAATGAAGGCAAAATAAACAAACAAATCAATAATTTTCTAAAGACATAGAAAATAATTTCAGTTGCAGTTCAGGGTTTCAGATCGATTACTTATGCGCTTATGCACAGTAACACTTTGAGCATTAACTCAGGGAATGGAAAACAGATAATATAACAATTTTAAAAGGATTGAACTCTAGGGGACCCCAACCACTGGGCCGCAGACTGATACCAGGCACCAAATACAGACTGTCTAATATTTTTGGTTTTTACCATTTTAATTTACTTTGGCATATTTCTAAAATATTACACCACTTACACCTATGATAATTTCCCAGTTCGCAGTTTTTTTCTATGCATCGAGAATTTAAACTTTCACTGATTCTCTTTTATGCTGAGTTGAGTGCCTTTTCATTTTATTTACACCGAGCATAACATTATTTCCACCTGCCTAATATTGTGTTGATTCCCCTATTGCTGCTAAAACATTTCTGACCCTTTGAACATTAACAGCATTAACTTCTTCATCAATTTGAGCTACAGGAGCTCGTCTGTTTAATCGGACTACATGAGGCCAGCCTTTGCTCCCCATGTGCTTTAATGTGTCCTGGCTGTCCATGACCTTGTCGCCGGTTCACCACCGTTCCTTCTTCGGTCGAGTTTTGATAAAATCTGACCACTGCAGACCAGGAACAAATCTAACAAGATCTGCAGTTTTGGAGACATTACAGCTTTGCCCTTGCTCAAGTCTTTACGCTTGCCCATTTTTCCTGCTTTTAACATGTCAACTTTGAGGACAAAATGTTATATAGTCAGTGTTACTCACTTTAGTGTTAGTCAGTGTTATTCACTTCACCGCTTATAATGATATGTCATAATGTTATGCCTGGTCGGCACACACACACATACACACACACACACACACACACACAAACACACACACACACACACATTTTTTGTCTGTTAGAAATGTACCTTAAATTAATACTTTTTTCAATTTTTAATACTCTAATTTAAATAGCCACAAACAAATATAAAGCTTTATGCAAATGTATGTTCATTATTATTGAAACCATCCTTCACACACACACACACACACACACACACACACACACACACACACACACACACACACACACACAAACACACACACACACACATTTTTTGTCTGTTATAAATGTACCTTAAATTAATACTTTTCCAATTTTTAATACTCAAATTTAAATAGCCACAAACAAATATAAAGCTTTATGCAAATGTATGTTCATTATTATTGAAACCATCCTTAACATAGCATGAAGACAAAATATTCTTGTTTTAAAAGTAATTATGGTGTTTTAAATTTACGTAAATCATCAGGACACCAAGCAGAACTTTTGATATTTTTCCACACAGACGGTTGATGAGGCGATATCGGAGAATCTGTACATCTGGTTACATAATCAACAATATTTGTTGTGAACGTATTTATTTCAAGCTTTGTATACATATATTCATTATGTCTGTCTGAGATTCAGGTTGTTTTGTTTGAGTCTTTGAAGAGAGATGACAGACAGAGACGGCAGAGAGCGCCCCCTGTCGGTTTTCTTTATTTTACAAAAGAACAGCGTTTTGTTGTTATTATGATTGAATACAAAATAAAAGATTAGGTAATTTAAGTTCGTTATGATGAAAAAAAATGCCCTACTTTAAAAATACTTTTGCAGTATTTTTTTTATATCTAAGTACAGAAAGGACGTGAATAAATGTGTTGCGTTAAAGGTTTAAAATGTCGCCTCTTTTATATTTATTTCTGTTTTTAATAATAAAATTAGTGCCGTTTTAAAATACATTTTCGTAACTCGCTTTGTGAATTTGCTTTCCGCGCCTCATTGATGAAAAAATTAATTGACTTACAGAAATAATATGATGCTTAAAGAGCCGCAGACGCGCTCGATTCTTCGCGTCTGCTCTTGAGACTGAGTGCAGCCTCCGCCGCCGAGAGCTATTTATTACCGCGCAGTGACGTCACAATGCAAATGAACGTCACCGGAGCTAAACAAACAAACAAACAAACAAATCACAGCACCTGCTCTGAGTCAGACAAGCTAAGCAAACAAGCTTAATGCGATAAGACAGCGTAAGACCAAACTGCTTGTCAGTACATAGTATACTTTATTATTTATGTTTGCAGATGATATTGTGATATGTGGTGAGATTATGGAGCAGGTTGAGAAGAGCCTGGAGAAGTGGAGATACGTGCTGGAGAGAAGGGGAATGAAAGTCAGTGGGAGTAAAACAGAGTATATGTGTGTGAATGAGAGGGAGGGCAGTGGAGAGGTGGAGTTGCAGGGAGAAGAGGTGGAGAAGGTGGAGGAGTTCAGGTACCTGGGGTCAACAGTGCAAAGTAATGGAGAATGTGATATAGAAGTAAAGAAAAGAGTGCAGGCAGGGTGGAGTGGGTGGAGAAGAGTGACAGCAGGAGTGATTTGTGATAGAAGAGTATCTGTGAGAGTGAAAGGGAAAGTTTATAGGACACTGGTGAGACCTGTGATGTTGTATGGATTAGAGGCAGTCGTATTGAGTGAAAGACAGGAGGTGGAGCTGGAGGTAGCAGAGCTGAAGATGTGGAGGTTTTCGTAGGGAGTGACGACAATGGACAGGATTAGAAATTAGTTTATTACAGGAACAATGTATATTGGATGTTTTGGAGACAAGGTGAGGGAGGCGAGATTGAGATGGTTTGGACATGTGCAGAGGAGGGACATGGGGTATATCAGTAAGGGAATGCTGAGGATGAAGCCACCAGGTAGGAGGAAAAGAGGAAGGCCAAGGAGGAGGTTTGTTGAAATGGTGAGGGAAGGCATGCAGGTAGTTGGTTTAAAAGAGGCAGATGTAGAGGACAGGGGGGGGTAAGAAGACGGATGATCCACTGTGGCGACCCCTAATGGGAGCAGCCGAAAGAAGGTGATGGACAGATTATAGCCCAGAGATACAACACCTCTCTAAACACATTACTATGTGGTCTGTTCAGTGTCTATAGGATCTTTAGGATGTGAGGATGTAAAGACTCTGTATAGCATATACAGAGTCTTTATATAAATGTGGCCCGCCACGTTATTTTATCTGGACCGCGAGAGCTGGTCTGATTATCTTATACAAAATAAGTCAAAAGGGTACATTGACCATAAACTACATTTCCCACAATGCATACCGATCATGTTACCCGTGAAGTGACGGCATCCCACCACTAGGTTGCAGTGTTTCCACATCAGTGCCATTTTCCTAGTTTATGCAAATATATACGTAATATTTGTAAGTTGAATAATAAAAATCCAGACTTATTTAACATTAAGGAGTATTTGCATTTATTTTACATTACATTTAGTTACATTTAGCTACATTTATACCGCCTCAAAGTTACATCTGGCTCTTTAAAGGCAACCATTATGCTGATGTGGCCCTCAGTGAAAATGAGTTTGACACCCCTGCTGTATCAGTTCTGTTTGTCTTTCCATGCAAGTTCATCAAACACCGGCAGCCTGTGAAAACTAGGCTGTTTTGTTATGTCTCAGAGTGTGTTTATTTTTCTTTTAACCTCTTAGTTTGTTGCAGGAGTTCAGCATAAAAAGGTTAAGTTAATACTCAGCATAAATAGGTTAAGTCTAATCTTCTTTAGATTTTATTAGATCAAACGAGGTTTTATTTCTGATCATTTTTAACTACAGCAATTTTCCAATTGGGCATTTTTTTAAAAATGACTATAACTTGTAAGTTGAGTGTTAAATTATCTCACCACTAGATGGCAGTCGATCATCACAAATTGTTCTTATCTCAGCCTCCAATCTGGAAAAAAGAAATTGTAGAATACAATAAAACATTGTCTCGGTGCTGAGACGGAAGAGTTTTGAACAAGTAGGTGGTAGCATTTTAATTAAAATTTTTTGGACCCATAAAATTTACAGTCATCATATCACATCATATAACAATCGTCACTGCAGCCGACGAGTACTGAGGTATTACTCAACATATACAAGTAATGCACTATATGGCGGAATGTTTGTGGACACCTGACCATCATACACTGAAATCACTCGAATGTGACAGATGGACGCTGGAAATCAGCTTTGAGGGTCATGTCATAGTTGAGGCATCCAAGAAACAATTGTGACATGGTGTTAATTTTTTTATCATGCCCAAAACAAAACTTCATTCTTGGAGAGGTTTCCTATGCGATCTACTGATGCCAGTGGTGCCTTTTCTTATCAGGGAAGAATCACACAGCATGGCGCATATGTTCTTCTCCAGAAGACAAAGACCTTACATCCTCACATCGTAAAGATCCTATAGACACTGAACAGACCACATAGTAATGTGTTTAGAGAACCAGTGCTGACCATCATACACTGAAATCACTCGAATGTGACAGATGGACGCTGGAAATCAGCTTTGAGGGTCATGTCATAGTTGAGGCATCCAAGAAACAATTGTGACATGGTGTTAAATTTTTTATCATGCCCAAAACAAAACTTCATTCTTGGAGAGGTTTCCTATGCGATCTACTGATGCCAGTGGTGCCTTTTCTTATCAGGGAAGAATCACACAGCATGGCGCATATGTTCTTCTCCAGAAGACAAAGACCTTACATCCTCACATCGTGTAAAGATCATAGACACTGAACAGACCACATAGTAATGTGTTTAGAGAACCAGTGTGAGGTTCATTTTAACTATAACACGAGGTCATTGTCTATATTTAGTATTAAATCTTTAACCTACAGTACCAAGTGGACATTGCCTGTATAAATTAATTAATATAAAGACTGAGGTCTGTAGTGTCATTTTCTCTCTCGCTTCCTTTACCCAGTTATCATAGAGATCTTAAACCTCACCACTTTCAGTACCTCAAAGTCGCCCTCTAGTGGGGAATAAAGACATGACAGGTGAGGCGCAATAAACAGCAGGATTTGTTCTCTTTTTTGTGCTTCATTAATGTAAACTTGTTCTATATTAAAAACAAAGTTCATACACTTAAAGCAACCACAAACAATTGTTATTAATGAAAGGAAATAGTAACAAAATCAGTTAAGGGTACCCAACACGCTATTCTTTTCTCTATTTTTGCACTTGATGTAATTGATTTATAATTGCTATTTCAATATATTAGACCTTTTGAACTTGAAGTATTTCATTACCATTTTAAGGGGTGATGGAGGACAGGTGGGGTTTAAAAATCCACCCTCCGCTATAGTGGGGAACGGCAGAAAAAGTTTGAGAACCACTGAGTGCCTGATAACACAGCTCACTTTCAGAATAGTCTGTTTGAGAAACCTACACAATAATAGGCATTTTAATGTTATAGCTGATCGATCAATATTCAAATCAGCCAGTACTCAAGGTGTTGTATCTTTGGGCTATATGCCACTATATCTAAACCATACAACATAGCAGGTCTCACCACAGTCCTATAAACTTTCACCCTTGCAGATACCCTTTTATCACAAAACACTCCTGCCACTTTTCTCCACCCACTCCACCCTGCCTGCACTATTGTTGTCACTATTATTCTTCTAACACACTTCATTTTTTTGCACTGTTGACCCCAGGTACCTGAACTCCTCCACCTTCTCCACCTCTTTTCCCTGCAAACACCCCACTCCACTGTTGTCCCTCTCATTCACACACATGTACGCTGTCTTATTCCTACTGGCATTCATTCCCCTTCTCTCCACTTCTCCAGGCTCTTCTCAACCTGATCCCTACCCTCATCAGAAATAACATTATCCGCAAACATCATAGTCAATGGACACTCCTGTCTGACCTCGTCTGTCAACGTGTCCATCACCACTGCAAACAGGAAAGGGCTCAGAGCCGAGCCTTGATGCAACTCTCCACGTCCACCTTTAACAAGTCAGTCGTTCCTTCTGTACACTTCACTGCTGTCACACTGTCCTCAGACATGTACTATCTGTCAATCACCAGTGCTCACAATATTCAAAATATGTAAAGTTAATATTAATAAATATATTATATATATATATATATATGTTCTATATTGTTAACTATAACCCTCAAAACTAAGCTTGCCATCTTTCAACTTATCTTTTAAATAAAAGTGTAAAAAATAATTAATCTTGTAATTGACAGAATTTTGATGGTATCAGGAAATAATAATGAGCAAAGTAACATGACAAAATAATATTTATTAAAAGAGGGTTTACAATTTTAAAGTCAGCATCACCGGTTCATTATTGGCTCAAATCTACATAAATCTAAGAGTTTTCAATACTGAACTAACAAACCAAGGCTTTGTTTCTAGAGCTTCTTAAACTCTACCAGCTACTCCCTTGTGGAACATCTCCAGAGTGCTTTAACACAGCACTCAATAACATACTGAACAATATTTTATGTAAAAAAAAAAAAAAACAACAACCTGAAAACACATCAACCTAGATCTACTATTGCTTTAAAGAGATGAGTGCACAAATATGGGAAATGAAAAAAAAGAAACCCGCACGCTCTGTACATCACACAACAAATCTTGAAACAATGTACTGACAATAATTCAAAATTGAAATGACATGATTTTTTTTGTTTTGATTATGAAGTCAGAAAGTCCTCAGGAGACCCTCTCCATCCTAAGGCAAAACAAAACAGTAACAAAAACAAATCTCATTATTTTGGCTTACAAGAGTCCATCCAGTGTCCCATTTCAATGTGGGGATAAAAAAAAATTTAAAAATTCTTTAAGTGGTTTTAAGTTTTCCAAAAAAAGAAAAGAAAGAGAAACAAATGGAAAGACTCTGTATAGGTTCTTTTTGTCTTGCGATGCAAGTTCACCAAACACCCGCAGCCCGTGAAGACGAGGATGCTTTGTCATGTCTCAGAGTGTGTTTATTTTTCTTTCACCCTCTTAGTTTGTTGCAGGTGTTCAGCAAAAAGAGGTTAAGTTAATACTGGTCATGTCTGCAAGCAGGCAAAAGAAACCAAACATGGTCACTTATTTTCACAGGAACACATGGAGCAAGAACACCAGGAAACCCCCATAAACTGCAGTCCAGTTGCCATGTCATCATGTGCCATGGACATTTTTCCAAATCTACGGCAACGTGTCTAAGTGTTTCGCTCTTGCTCCTCCACCTCCTGCTTGGTTCTTCTTAGATTGCTTTTCATTTTGACAAATTCTGGTGTGTTCTCCTGCTCCTCGTCCATCTTCTGTTGCTCCAGCTCCAACTAGAGTGAAAAGACAGGAAGAAATTTCAGTCAGTTTATATACGCAACACTAACGTAAACCTTTGCTACCTTGGGATATGTGTGTGTGCACTGTTTCTGTTCAATGAACCAAACATTCATATCTGTATTCACATTTAACTCCAAAGTAGCCCAATTTTTAGTGTTCTTTATGTTCTTGTTCTAGGTTCTTCCCAACACTCCCAGAATCACTGAGAACACTAGGAGGTGAAAATGGCAGCACTCTCAGCATGGCCTGTGAATTCTCTCCCTAGCAGTTTCTCAACCTCAGCTACACTGGAGCTCATCATTTAGTTTGTGGGACTTTTTTATTATTATTACATACCCACAATTGATTTGTACTTGTTTGCAACATTTTTATTAAATGACAGTTGGCATCATTTCCCAAAATGTAAACAAACTAGTAGCTTAATTTAAACCGCTTTACATTTAAAGAGCACTGCACATTCATATTAAATGTTGTTTATCTTGTGCCATTTATTCTGGTGACCCACATTGCATGACATTTTTTATTTTTCCCCCTAATTAATTACAATGGGATGTGGTATTAACTAGATTCCTGTTCTGAAAAGCTACACAAAAAAACTCTAATCATTCGAAACATTTTATCAGAACAGTCTAAATTATGTTTTTGTATTTGTTACATCTTTCATATATACCTGTTCAAGTTTCTGCTGTCTCTTCATGAGTTCGATCTCCAGGTCACTGTGCTTCTTATGAGCTTCTTGCTCTGCCATTTGAGCTTTCACCACTTGATCCCTCTTCCTCTTCTCCATCACCTTTTGTAGCTCAGGCTTGTTCTGGGGAGCCAGTCCCCTAGGACATAAAAACACACACAATAAGAAAACACATGCCAATCGAAATGCAATGGCTGGCTGGCATCGAGCAATGGTGGCATCAAATGTCATCCTGGAAAAACCTCTCTCCAGATCAGAGAACGTTACATAATGTGAGGTTACAATCTTATATAATGTCTGCCTGCTTCACATGTACACACCACACTAAATGGCCATCTGTAGCCATGCATGATTAGCTCTGCTCTCTGGGTGAAATGGGCAGTCGTTGGCATCTGTGAGCGCTCATATAGAGAAAGAGGAATTCAGTGTGTGTTCAGTTGCTTTATGGCACTGCATGAGAAACAGAGATGTTTCTCACGCAAAGATGAGCCGCAAATTTCTCAGAGGAACATGGATAGTGTGATAACCCTCACGCTTACACTTTCTGGTTGCACAGCAGAAAGAACGTGGTAGTGTTCAAACTGTGTGAAATAACCATTTAGAAAGGAGCCAGGGTTTAATCCTTACTACTGGCCGAAAAACAGGGTATGAAATTTGTTTGGGCCTGGCGAGGCATCTAAAAGCCATTGTGCTAAAGAAAAGCAATCGACAACATCTGGAAAGAAAGAGAGAAAACCAGACAAAGCAACAAAGGCCAGAGAATGGTAAAGCATGACCGAAATGAGATGCGCTTGCATGACAGGAAATGTGTTTAAAAGCACCCTTGACACTTATAACAAACCTGAATGGAACAAAACCGTCACACATTCTGCCCTTTTCAACCAAAATTACGTTTCGACTGAATACATGGTGAAGTGTATTAGTTTATCAAAATGTACCTGTACTAAAGTAGACTGTGACTATTAATAGTAACTACTATTAAAATTACTATAAACAAATAAACATTGTAAATTCAGGAAACATCAATATAGCAATAACCTACTGTGAAGCTGTAAAGTCTATCTTCCATGGTTACTGATTAAGAATTCTTGAAAACATCTCCAAATGACCTTTGATTCATCTGGTTAAATATCACTATTGTGTTAACACCCTTGCAATGTCCATTTCTGGTACATAACACATTCCCCACATTATTTCACCAGCATTAACAGTGATGGCTGGTAATGACAATCAACAAAGTGGTCAAAAAATATTATTGGCAGTAATGAATGGCTTTTAGTTACAACAATCTGACTTGGGGTTGACCATTACAGCATCCCAGGCAAACCAAATACAGTTACTCATCAATAGCACACATCTTGTGTTTCTTCTGAATATTAAGCTTGAGGTATTTTTATTTTTTTAATGCTCCAACCTAAGAGAACAAAACAGAGTTATTTTGGCCTGGTCCAATGGACACATGAGTGAGCAGTCTATCAAGTTCGTGTTATACAGTATCTCACAAAAGTTAGTACATCCCTCACATTTTAGCAACTATTTATTCATACGTTCTGGAGCACAGATTTACTGCCCTCTAAAAAATACCTTAAGATACAGCCATGATTTTAACGTAGCTGCTGGATGTTAAATACATGGTGCTTTTCCACGTTGCGATTGAGGATGCCCCACAGGTGCTCAATAGGTTTCAGAGTTGAAGAAATACTTGGCACTTAATCACCTTCAGCTTCCTCAGCAAGGCAGTTGTCATCTTGGTAGTGTGTTTGTAATTCATAAAATTTATGTAAAGTAATTCATGCTCTTGGACAGACTGCCTTCAGCAAGCTGTTTGCGGGCTTTCTTGTGAGCCAGCTTCAAAAGAGCCTTTCTTCTGGGCCGTGGACCAGCTATGGGGCCGTGGGTCAATTGGTACCGGGCCGCACAGAAAGAATACATAACTTAACATTATTTCCGTTTCATTTATTATCTGATTCTGAACAATGTATTATTCTGAAAAATTACCGGATTCTCTCCGCCACATCTGTCTATGACTCACTCTTGATGCAGGCCAAGATGCCTTCTTAAAGGGGCTCTGGCCGGTAACACATAATACATTACCGCATTTTATTTTGTTGTATTTATCCGTAAATTACCAGCATCCTGACCAAAACAACT
The DNA here is from genome assembly GCA_024362625.1 of Silurus asotus. Taxonomy (NCBI): domain Eukaryota; kingdom Metazoa; phylum Chordata; class Actinopteri; order Siluriformes; family Siluridae; genus Silurus; species Silurus asotus. The sequence continues at coordinate 4,573,888 of MU551596.1, read as the reverse complement.
CAGTCACTGCAGATGGTTTTCACTGTGCACAGGCAATCACATATATTTTCTGTATAATAACTCACTATAAATAGCAAATATTTGGCTCTTCATGTACATAGATCTCACACACAAAGACACTCCCATCTCCAGCACCCAAATATCACCTTTATGTTCTTACACTGTACTGTGTATAGCGACAGATTTGATTTTGAATTTATAAACTGCAGGATAGTATTCACTAAGTATATAAAAATAACAATATGATGGTATAATGTTTTGAAGAAAAGGTTTTTATAGAAAACCTGCTTGTGAGCTGACCACAAAAAAAACAACACATTGAATCCTGTTATGGACATCAATAATCCTTCATTAATCTTCAGGAGTCGGTAGCTACAAGTACGCCAAAGCAACAAGAGTATGAGAGAAGTTAAAGCACTCTCGGGATTTAACTGTCTGCCGATTCATTCGGTGCAGACTGAAAGACTGAAGCGATTCTCAGACAGAGAATCTCTCCAGTGCACTTTCCATGGCCAAACTCCACCACAATAAAAGGCAGAGGGCAAACTCTTTATTACATAAACTCCCCCAGCTCACACCGACCCACTGTTATGTAATCCGTGAACGACATTGTAGTCTGCCTCGATCACTCACTGCTCTTCACATCCTGCTCTGCCTGCTGAAACAGTTCTGTGACCAGTTTATTCTTTAATATGCTTACCAACAGTTCGAAGTGATGAAGATAAAAGAGGCAGGGAGAAAGTGGGAGAAAAAGAGACTGTGGGAAAGAGGGCATGAAATGAAGTGATGTGAGGGATGATGCTGTACTCCTGCTTATGTAACTGTTCATTGCTGCTCATCCCTATGATTGTCACGCATCACTGCTGGATCTGAGCCCATCCAGACAGCGTAAATCTGATACACTTTTAGTCAAAACACACACACACACACACACACCAAGTCAAACAAATACACTGAAGGTCTGCTAGTCAACCAATTCTACCTACCAGCAGCAGCAATGCTGGTTAACCACTTTAGAGCTGTAATAGACTAATGTATATAAGGAGGGGACTTTTTATTATCCAAGCATCCGGGTAACTACTTTAGTGTTCTCATAAACCTTCCATGGCACTTCCTTAAAGCTGCTAAACAAATATTATGCACGTGGGTGTGTATGTTTATCAATCCAGAGCAAATAACTATTAAGCAAGAGAAAAAGGGACAGACAGACATTACTGGCTGCTTCTTAGCTTTTAAGCATTCCTGTCTACTTAGAGACAGACAGCACGGTACAAAATGGCCTGCCAGGAAAATGTTTTACATCAGAAATTGGCAGTTCTAACAATTTAAAGTAGTTTTTTCCCCCATCTATGGAGTTTACAGAGGCATTGAACCACATAAAAGCTAAAAGCCTGGTATTTAAATACTGCTTGAATCTGAATGGTTAGACAGTGTTGATTAATTACTAGAATAGCAGCCCAGTAGTGGTTTACAGGTATATATTAAATGTTTGTTCTAATATATTCTTATAATAGAGAAAATGTAATAAAAGCAAGCTATCTGTGACAGCTCAGGTCATTTGCTTTACAATACCATGCAGAAGCTGTCAAGGATGATAAGCTACAATTGGTTGGTAGATAGTGGAATGTAAATGTAAAAGACAAGTTTGAGACACAAAAAAAAACCCAAATAACTATTATGTAAACATATTATTCAAATGATCAGTCCTAATGCAAAGCAGAAAAAATAAGGAGCTGTAATGAGCTGTAAAAGAGAGAAGAAGAAAGACTGCTTAAAGGGTTACCTCTTCTGATTCATAAGGAGTTCCCGGTGGAGATCTTGGTGGTTCCTGGAGGTCTTCACTGGATTGATGAGTTTCTTAGGCCTAATGAGCTCGTCACAGTCTCCATCTATGTAGTCAGGCTCTGCCATGATGGTCCGCACACGAGGCAACAATCTTGTTGGCAACTCGGACTGGTCCAGACCTAAACGAAAGACAGAGAGAGACAGAAAAGAAGATGTGAGTCAGGTCTCAGTTTTTGGGTTCACTGACCATAAAGTAAAAACCAAGCACAACACCCTAAAAAGAAAAAGAAAAAAGGATCGAGATAGAGACTTGTGATGACAGCATGTTCATGGATATCTCTTCTGTATCTTTACATGAGTAAGAACATCACTGCATATAATTGGACCTTGGAGACTACTTCTGAGCATATGTCTTTACCATTGAGAACAAAATGTACCTGTAGAGTCACTTTTTTTTCCTTTTGGCAGAGGGAACTTAAACTGTCTACCATTTTTTTTAACTAGCATACACACATGCAGAATCTAAAAAAACAACAACCACAGACATACAAAATAACATATATATCAGGATAGTTAGTCAAGTTAGTGTACCTAACCAGAGATCACCAACAATGATTTTTCTTTGATAGTCCATAATATTATCACCCCACAAGCTGCTGTAACTTTACAGACTGATCTTAATCTTAGGGTATTTTTGGGTGCATAATTATTATTTTAAAAAGCTGTAGTTGACAAAAACATAGCCTGCCTACACTAATCCCAGTAATGCAGAAAATAATAGTTCTTTAGCAAATCATGCATAAAAGGCATATATTAAAATCAGTACAGGCTACTGGTACTTCTTTCTGTCAATAACTTTTTGTTATAAAAGTGAACGGAGTTACACAAAATTCCTCTATGAAAACATATTGCCTTAATAACAACCTGAGGAGGAAACTAGATAAACTGCTGAAAATTGTTATATCCTATTATTCCCTATGGCACCACAGCTTTCAAAATAATACTGTTATTTTGGAACGTTCATTTGTTGTACCCTAAATTCGCCCTCGGGAATAAACATTTAACGCATCGGTGGTCATTATGTATATGTTAATGACGCACAATGTTCATGTTTTAAAGCATACATATTAACGATACACGCTAAAACAATCTTGATGGCCATCTCTAAACCATCTACTATAAAGTATAGTGCAGTATCTTTAGTTCTTTCCGTATGTAAAATGAAGCTACAGCACAAAATGAGAATAAAATAGAAAAGCATTTGTATGACTTTAAGAACACCCTACTTTCCTTTACTACAATAACTATAAATCACATATTGAAACCATATTAAAAATCTCACCTGGCAGGAGCGGGAACTCAGAGTACCTGAACACTGTGTCCATGTCGGATTAATTTAACGCAAATGTTCTGAATAGAAAAAAAGGAGCCGATTGAGCAGAGTTTCGATACAAAGCAAAGGATTACACTGTGGTTTGCTCTTGATGTTGCACTGAAGTGAAGCATTACACTTATGAGTGTTTTATTACCAGCCCAACCCTGGCTGAGAATCCACGATCCTGCTGGATTCTGTGGGTTGCCAGATTCCACAGAATAGAGTCCAGTCAGCATGCAATTTTACACGTGGAAGCGTATCCTGTGTTATTTACTAAACTGAAGCCTACAACATGTCGATGTTACATCAACAATAAGATGCTTATTTTGCAGGGAACATTTTGATTCATTTCCCCTACTTTAATAATATAAATATAATGTGCATTAGGATGCACAACCTGGCAACATATATGGAACCTAATATATGAAAGTCCGTTTATAGATCTGTGCAAAACAATATTGGATTTATATTTGTTCCATTTGTCTACCTAATCAGAAAACTAACAGCGTGAAATAAAAATGACTTTTTCGGGATAAAGCAGAAGAAAGTGTCTGCTTAGCAACAGCAAGTCCAGCAAAAGGCGTTCATCTAAGTGGACCATGAACATCTGGTACCTGTTAATTTTATAAACAGACTTATAATTACATTATTGTCTGTGGTGCATCTGCTAACTGAGATGTGGGCTGAACATTGTGTACAGTCCTGGAAAATCAAGATTGCCCTGAACAGAAATGTTTCCTCGTTCCCCACACACCCAGATATCCCTCACTGATTAAACAAAAAAGATTCAGGAGGTGGAGTCAGACCGATGCTAAATAAATAATGAGCTGAGATCAGGGGTGCTGGGGTGATTGCAGGAAACAATGAAAGTGTTCAAATTGGAGCAGCTGGTGTCATGACAAAAGGGAAGCTCTGATAAGAAATCTATTTCATTGTACCAGCACTACAAGAATGATGACTGGGCTGTGGTATTTAGTTTGATTTGGATGTTGATCTGAGGAACTTTAAACTGATCCCAGTTCTGTACCTTTTAGTGGTCAAGGTTCCCAGGCAGACAACAAATTTAATCAATGGGGGCGTACACAAGCCAGTACAATCGATGTACATCCCATACCCAGATAAAATCAGAAGGTAAAACCTTTGTGGAAAGCTGAAGGAAAACAACAATGCACTATAACTATTGTTTGGTAAGGTAATGTAATGCCACTCTATAGCCACTAGATGACGCAACGTGAATGTGTGTGCAGGAATAATCTCAAAATATATCCAAGATGACTTTTAATAAATTAACTGCAATTTCATAAACCTGGAATAGAAATAAAAAATGTAAAATAAAACATTTTATTAAAAAAATAAATAAATATGGTATGTTTCTTGCATTTTTAATGCATCACATGATCCCAAATTCAAGTCTATGATTTATTCATAAAAAAAAAATAAAAAAAGCAAAACAAAACATGAAAACGCTATGCCTTGACACTAAACAACATCCTTAACTTGGATTGTTTAATTGAAATAGTTTTTTTATATATATTTACAGAGAATTATTTTAGTCTTTTTAGTTTATATTCTCTGTGGTATAGAAGAATTTGCATATAAATTTTCAGAAAACGAAACTTGTATGAATCAACACATAATAATCATACAGCTTATCTCTTCCATTCAACCGTAAGGGTTTCAACCACACATTAACACATCTGACAGGAACTGCAATCGTGCATACAGGACAGAATCCTCGCTAAGTTGATGTTAGGTACAACCACCAAAACTACTACCATCACCACGACTACTATTACCACTACTACTACTAATAATAATAACAATAAAGCTGCCCAACCAACAACCCCATCTGTTAGGTTGTAGAATCGGTTGTAGAGAAGAACACCAGTGCTCTACAGAGCAGTGTGGCCTCCCCTCTGTGGAACCAGTAATTAAAGACATTTAGCTCTTTTAAGCTATGGGTGTGTGTCTGAGGGGGGTGTGACGATGTGTAAAGGAAATGCTCGTTAAATAGTCTGCATACTTATTAAGGTAGGAGACATGAAGGTTTTGAGGAGGCATCTGTTTGTCAGTGCTTTGCCTACTTTCATGTTTCCATGTAGGCACACACCACACACACACACACACACACAATTCCTGTTGGTTCTGTGGGTGAGCTAATGTTGTGCATGTGACAATGCAAATCAAATAAATTTGTAGTAAAGCTGATTAAGCTCTGCTTCTGTCCATCTTTTGCAAAAAAAAAAATAGATAAGCATGTTGGCTCTTTAAAAAGTGTGTTTAAGCAGAAGTCTTTAAAATATTTGTGTGTGTGTGTGTGTGTGTGCACACACGAGGGTCCAATAGAACATCCTGAGATCACAGGAATTATTAAAATTGATGGTGTGGATTGGGAATGTGCACAATATTCCAGGCACAGTCATCCCAAACTTCAGAGGCAGAATAAATCGGACTGGTTGGGAACTCTCACATTTCTCCAACATACTATTTAGATTACAAGAACGATCGATATCCAAAACATCTCTAAAGAACAAAAACTATCCAGGTTCCATGAAAACTACCAGCTTGATCAGCTTTTACTGTACGTTTTCTAACAAGATTTTAGATATCTTCAGGTACTTTTTTTTTACCACAGCATTTGTTGATATCTGACATTACCTTTATGGAATATAGAAGATGCCCTTTACCAGAACGACATCGATTTACCTCAACTAAGCAGCTGAGCGTTAAAGGCCTTGCTCAAAGCAGCTTGGAGTTGCTGGGATTGGAACTTACAACCATCAAATCAGAAGTCCAACAACTACAGAGCTCCCACTTTATACTTTTCCCGCCATTTGTAGCTTCTCCCTAAACTGTTACCACAAAGTTGGAGTCACACATTTTATGCTCTTCAAATGTGGTAGCATTTCATTTTCCCCAAAATTATTTTAGTAAAAAATATATGCAACAACTAGGGACCTCCACTATAAGACCAAATAGGGGGTCCCAGAATCCCCCCCCCCCAGCCCCCCCCTCAATTTGAGCACTGACTAGGAGACCCAAAACTGTTCCAGCATGACAATGCCCCTCTGCACAAAAGCCAGCTCCATGTATATATGGGTTACTTAGATTGAAGTGGAAGATCTTCAGTGGCCTCCTGAAGAGCGTTGACCTCAACCTTGTTGAACACCTTTGGGATGAATTGGAACACCCCAGGAACCCTTGTGACTGAATGAGCACAAATCTCCAAAACCACACTCCAAAATCCAGTGGAACATCTTCCCAGAAGAGTGGAGGTTATAAAAGCAAATAGGGGTTAACTGTTGATTGGGAATTCTCAAAAAGCACATTTGAATAATAAGGTGTCGATAAACAAGTGTCCGTATTGTGTATATTTCTGGAAGACAGAAAAACAAGTGCTTTTTGGCATATGAAGAAAGTCAGCCCAAGTAATTGCAGGTTTTTCCAGACAAGTAAAGTTTTAACAGAATAATACAAATGAATACAAATGAAAAGGGTAGATTTACCGTAGGTCAAAACCTCTCCTTATAACTCCCATGTCTAACATGAATGATACATAACATCTGATTAGAAGTGTCCTAGTTACACCTAGTTATCAGATATGCATTATGCCAGCAGTGTGCATGTTAGCTACAGTGTGACGCCAGTGAATTAAGTTTCATTATCACACATTTGGATTTTATGACAAGATCAACAGCAAAACCAGAGACGTCAAACAGAAGCTCATTCATCGGTTTGCAGCTTCCTCTATTACCATATACTATTGGTAATGAGCACACGAGAAACTGGTAGCTCTCCAAAACTGAACGCCGACGTACAAAATCCCCTGAAAGGGTCAAGAGTGGGAAAGCAGCCATGATCCGTTTCAGCAGCGAGGATTAAAAATGAAAGAGTCAGACATAGTGGAGACGGCAATGTCTTTGTCCAACTGCTCCGCGGTTCTCAGTGGGACAGAAAGAGACAGTGCAATGAAGGGAGGAAGGGAGCAGCTGGCAGTCTATTACACCATCTGACCCTCTGCCTTTCTTGTTGAGCATGCTTTAGACTCGGCAGGAGGCCAAATTTTCTCAGTCACTCTCCTTCAAAACCCCTTTAACTGACTGCATGCGCCAATCGCTCTGTTGTCATTTTAAAAGTGGCCACCGGGTTCTTCTTCCTACTGAATTTTATTTTATCTATCAACAGACCGATAGTATTAATCCCAAACTCAAGCTTCACAACCAGAACCTTGCCCATCCCCCCACTCCCTACGACTGCATCCTCTCCCCTCTGCCCCTCCACAGTCCTGCCCTGACTGTAATCCCTACTCCATATTATCCTTTTCTTTCAAAACACTGCTCCACGTACGCTTTGTTTTTTGAAGAATCATTCTTATAGGTGCCCAAATGTAAACAGTTCTCTGTAAAATATAAAAAAAGTATATATTTACTTATTCTAATCATCAGCTTCATCTAATTAGCAAAAATGTCCTGCATCTCCATTGGCGGTGGCAATAAAACAGTAAGTAAGAAAGTCGTGTACAAAAGGTGTATGAGAAAGTGTGAGTGTGTGTGAGAGGGAGAACGATGGCTCGAGCACTACAATATGGCACCACATTCAAATGCTAATTAAAAAATGCTAATTGGACCATGCGTTTGCCATCGTTATAACAGGTGTTAACTTTGTAACAAGTGTCCTGACCTATTTCATGGCCCCTGCTGTCAAATGCCTACCTTCACGTGCCTGTAATGATGAAAATCTGTAAAAGCAGGTAGACGTATGCAAAGCTTTTTCCCCTCCAACATGTACTTCCGTGATTCCATCTGCTGGTGCTGTGAACAGATGCTGCTTGTGTGAATGTCTTCGTGACACTAGAACTTTTTATTATGTGTTTTGGACTACAACTTTCAAATGTCAATTAACAGCTCTCTCGTACCACACACATCATCATCCAATGGGAAGGTCGAGTTTAGCACATGGAGCCAGCCTGCTAACTCCAGGGAAGTATAGGAGGATCTGCCTTGTTCCACAAACATGAGCCCATAGGTGCTGACAAAGAGTGTTGCTGTGATTGACAGGGGACAAAATGTCATCCTTCCCATTCAGACAGTATGGGCAATTTTGCGTTTTCCACAAAGGTCTGTGGCTTCTTTGGGATCCGACCACACTATCTCCTGATGACAGGATGAAAACTTTTCTGTTGCACCACCCAGGATCTGTAAGTAACTGCTTTTAACAGGCCTGTGCACAGTTTACTGTAATAAAAAAAGTTTTTTTCTCTAAAAATACTAACACTGTATGCACATAGACTCAGTCCTAACTGTCCAGACAGACTTGATTCATCTACAGACAAAAGGGTTACAATGTTTTATAATTGTAAAAAAAAAAAAAAAAAGAATGATCGATTACAGAGGAGCCATATTTCGGCCAAATGAGCATTTGAAACAGGTAACCTTGACACTGTGAAGTACATTTTCAAACACCACTTAAAATCAGTTGAACTTGACTTGGACTGCATGTTCTATTTGCCTGTTCTATTCTACCTGCACTATTTGCACGTTTGCTACTTTTTGCACATCTGGAAGATATCAAACTGCATTTCGTTGCTGTGTAACTGTACAATGCAATGACAAAGTTCTGTCTGTCTGTCCGTCCCAGAACCAACATGCTGTCATAAAACAATGCAGTTTTAAATGCAGAAAAAAGCCATGTCTGCTCTGTTACTCTAAAACCACCATTCCGACATGTGAATTCATGAATGTGAATTGCCCACATTCACAAATTCCCACTGTATGTGTTTTCTGTATTCCTTGGAACTGTGACAGAGTCCACATTGATGTGCCTGCTGGTAAAATCCAAACCACCTGATCTCCTTAAAAAACAAGGTCAAATTCAAGGCTCATTGGTTTATGTGCACCAGAACAACACGTGGCTGCTTTGTGTTTGCAAAAAAATCTAAAAGGAGGTACTTATTTATGACCAAATATGCATATTGGCTTTAAAACCTAACCTGGCACCAGAATTTATTTATTATTTCATGCTGTAAATGTGTGCGTTTGAAAACGCAGATGCACATCATTCCATGTGTCACATACACAATTTAGGCATAATTTTAAGATTAAACAACCACGATATTCATATGTGCTTGCTGAAGATCGCATTTTACATTTAGTCCCTGTTCACTGTTATAATAACCTCTTGTAAAGATTTGTGCTCCATCCGCCACAAGTTAATTAGTAAAGTCAGGCAATGATGTAGGTAAAAGAGGCCTGGGGTGCAGTCAGCATTCCAAATCATCCCAAAGGTATTCAGAAGGGTTCAGGTTGAAGCACTCCCACTCATGTAAACCAAATCTTTATAGATCTCACTAAGCATTGTCATGCTGAAACAGGTTGGGTCTGTAAGTTTAGGTAAAGGTAAAATGTAATGTTAATGCAAGAACCACATATGGTTGGGAAAGTCAGGTGTCGCAATACTTTTGTCTGTATAGCATAACTTTCGAAACAGTATTTGCTGATATCCAGAGCGAGAGATCAGTTACATGAGATATAACATTATACATCCCATGTTCATCATTTTCTTTTTTTTAAGATTTGTTGATGTAGAAGACAAGGGACGTAATAATGATAATAATAATATTAATAATAATCTTGTTAGTGGAACTAAGTGTGTTGCATTAGAGGAAGCAAATGTACAAAGCATTTTAGAAACTTGAGCCTATTGCAAAATAATGTGTTTGTTTCTGTTTAGCAAAGGCACCATGTCTGTGTGCATACTTCCTCAAAGCTATTGTAGCATCTTTATACATGTAAAGATTTGCCTGGAAATTGTGCTTTTCATGCTGGAAACGGAACAAGCTTACTGCCCTAGTAAAAGAAAAACAGGTGACTTTTTATAGGATAATGATTAATGCTATTTGTCAAACACATGACAAACAGTACGCTGTGGTTTCCAATTACATATTCTGTCCTCTGTGTCAGAATCATATCAGTAAACAATCACATTTTAATAAATTCTTTCCAAAAATTGCTTGAACCAGGAGATTCTAATCTGTTCCAGCATGGCAATGCCCCTGTACACAAAGCCAGCTTCATGAATATTTGGTTTACATGGGTTGGAGTGGAAGATCTTGAGTGGCCTGCAATAGAGCTCTGACCTAAAGCCTATTAAACACCTTTGGGACAAATTGAAACGCTGACTGCACCCCAGACCTCTTCACCCTACATCAGTGCCTGACTTTGCAAACACTCTTGTTGCTGAATGAGCACAAATCTCAATAACACACTCCAAAATCCAGAGGGACATCTTCACCAGAGGGATGAATGTTATCATAACAGCAAGTGGAGAGTAAATGTGGAAGAGGATATTGAAAAGTTAAATCTTATGGTCAGGGGTCTAAAAACCTTTGCCGCTATAGTGTATTGATGGTCAGACATACAGATGAAGAAAAGAAAAAAAAAGTCAAAAAATCGAAATTTGTGGTATATGCAGAATAAAATCCTTCAGTACATGCTGTTATGTCAAGTCTGGAGCAGTGACTTTGCATCTGGTTTGAATCTTAGTCTCCTTACCACTGATGATTTAAAACAGTGCATCCCAAGTGGTTCCTTGCTTCCTTGCTTTAAATAAAGTCTTAAAATGAAATACTGCCACCCTAATTCCCAACCCACACACTCGCATACACCGTAGCCTAAAAAAATCATAAAACAAGCACAAACACGCAATGCTATGGGAGCCCAGGTTTTACAATAAAGGCTGATTTTGGTAGCGCACTCTTAGTGCTGGTCCCAAGCCCGGATAAATGGGGAGGGTTGCGTTACGAAGGGCATCCAGCATAAAACGTGCCAAATCGAACATGCAGATATGGATGATCCGCTGTGGCGACCCCTAATGGGAGGAGCCGAAAGAAAGAAAGTTTTTTGGTAGTTGCTTTAAAACAACATCAATAAAGCATTTCTTTACATCAATCAGTCAGTGCTCAATTTTTTTTGCTGTCCAAACCTTTCTCTAGCTTTAAGCTTGTAACCAAAATAGTGGAACTTTCCCAAAAAGAACAAAGAACTTAAACATTAATACACCTTTGAGATATCGCAGTCCATTTTGGGATCTTACAAGCATACTAGTTCACACTATTCTCCACTTCATATTTATAATAATTACAAAATGGTCAGTCACTAAAACTAATGCATTAAATAATACACAGAAAACTGTGCACTATAAAGTAAACAAGTTGTGATTTGACACATAGCACGAGTTGCTCCCATAGCATTGCGTCATTCCTTACACCAGAACATGCTAGGACCTGCAACTCTATGGAGACTTGGCATCCACATAAGAATCCTTAGTGAGGAAACAAAAATAAAAAGGAAATATCTCCAGTGCGTGTGTAAGCACAGAAGAAACAGCATTCCAGACACGGTTTTTGTTTTTTTATAATTTATGATTAAAGGGGGGATAAAATTGCCAGCCAGGATAGAACAAGAAGCTACTACCTGTCCTGTCTTGCCCATAGACTAATCAGAGCATGTACGATTCAGGCATTTTCTTTTTGGCCCAGACATTACGGCTATCTATAAATGGTCGCACTCACTTTCACAACCAGGCCTTTACTGGTGTGTAATATGTTAAAAAAAAACTATTGCCATAACCTAAAAAAAACTAAAGCAAGCCACTTCCTCCGCTTCAGTCACTTGCTTTACTGTAGTACTCAGCATATCTGGTCGTATTTCCAAAATAAGCAAAGGCCAGTGGAACAGAGGTAACGATAAACAAGGGGTTTCCAATACATTATCTTGCTGGTATTTGCACTTCATGTAATTGTACATATAAAGACTTCGCCTCTATATAAACTTTGTATATGTTGATTCTGGGGGTAGGGCTTTTCTTCTACCCTTTATGAGTACTGAACGAGTGACAAAACACTATGAGAATATAATGGATTACTTTACACATTCTACATCTTGGACAATAAGTTCACAAAGCATTATACTTTGCTAATATTAAACCTTCTGAAAAATAAATAAATAAACAAATAGCTTCCCAACAACATTAGAGTAACATTTTCATTTGAAGACACTTATCTGCACTGCTGTGCCAAACTGCTGTACTGGGGAAGTACAGTTTTACTATGATGCATCACTGACCCTTAAACAAGAAAGTCCAGAGACAATTAAACTCATTAGAATAAAACATCTATGACTGTGACATCTATGGCAGGTTGAGGTCTACTGCTCTATCATGTGTTTCTGTGTGTGTGTGTGCGTGTGTGTGTGTGTGTGTGTGTTTGTGCTCTGCCAATACAGCAATGCCTAAATAGATTGAATAGACTGATGACCACACAATTTACGTCACAGTGCAGGAATGTGATGAACCTGCAGAGGCTCTTTATTGTGCTGCTGCCTAACAGCAGCCTGAGACGTGCAAACAATGACAAACACACACACACACACACACACACACACACCACTGCATCACTGCTTGGTAATGAGGGGGTTGTTATTTTCAGAATTAATCCATTTAATTCAATTACAATCTGTGTGCATGTATATACACACAATATATCCATATATTGCAATGATGCAGATCACACACAGATCTGTTTAACTGACATTTAGCAACACATGGTTTGACGTCCTGAACCACTGTGTTCGGAGAACTATATCACTTTTAACCATAAGGTCAGAGGGTATGGCAACCGTTTAATAAGGGTCAGGTGTGTGCGAATGAGGGTGTGCATGTCCTCTGTAACAGCTGTGTACTGTAGAACAAAGGCTGCAGTATAGCAGACCTATGGAGTCTTTTCAGCTGTGCCAGGCACCTGTTACGTCACAAACGAGTTGTGCATACATCTGTGTATGTGTTTGTGTGTATGTGACAGAAATGGAAAAAGAGAAAGGAGGGGTAGAAGAAGATAAGAGGAAGTAGCTTTCAGGATTATATATGAGAGCATTTGAGTAAGTTTTATCCCATGCTCAGTGTTGATTAAATATCAAAGATTTTTGTAAAAGTGTTAAATACCATTCTGTGATTTGCCAAATGAGATCACAAGAGAAATGTAAAGCGTTCCTCTCCGTCTTTTCGTCAAGACAGAGAGGTGTCGTGAACTGTCGAGTGTGTGGGTGGGTAAACCCCGGCTTGTGTGGTCGAGCCCCGTCTCCATTTCTTCCAGCACAGAACCAGTGAGTTTGCTACGCGGAGCTATAGCTGTGAGTGTATGTTTTCAGAGACGGGAAAGTCTTTAGTGTAGAAGGCTTTGAGGTTTGTTTATAACATGCTGCATGACTTAGGTCTTATCAAGAGAAAGAGATAAACAAAAATAGAAAAAAAACCTGAAGAGGACTGTTTTTTTAGGTTGTAATGACAGTAGAAACATGATTTACAGACACATACAGCATTAAAGGCAGATATATGTGGATATAAAGTACAAATGCTTCATTCTTTAATCAATACCAAATGTTCTACAAGAGGAATAGGATGCCTCAAGACATCTTGTTTCAAGAAACCCATCAGCTTTGCATGGTGTGATGTTACACCACATCACACCACAAGGTCACTGATTATTTTATTATAACATCACACCCTGTCATATTTTATTCCTTTCTTTTTCTGGCCAAGACAGGATATCATCACCTCATAACTCCATTTTTGTGATGATGTCATCATCATGGTCTTATAAGCAGAGAAAATCTGAGCTTTTTTTGTTGTGTCTGGGTGGACAGATAACAGTAATGGTTTCTCATTGGCCGCCTGAGAAGGATTAGCAGAGACCCTGAAAACACACGTGCATAAGTGCAAGTATGCGTGCGCACACACACTCGCACTTTAAACACAACTGTTCTCATTATCCAGACAGTGTGTGACTAAGCCATCAGACTGCTGAGCTGGCACTGTCCGTCAATACAGGCAGGTGGCACATCAGCTCTCTCTCTCTCTCTCACACACACACACACACACACACACACACACACACACACACACACACTTTTAACTGCCACAAAATGTAATATTATTATTATAGAATGAAAAAACTGGCATAAATGCTTAGCTTGAGCAGTTTTATGTCCACATACTCCTCCAGCATGTGTTTATTTTTAGGCCTACACATTAAACTCAATCAGTACTTTCTCCATGAGCTTGGGAGGAAGTAAAAAAAAAAAGAAAACAGCAGAGTAATATTTCTACTCATTTAAAAGCTATGGGCTGAATGAGGGAAAAAAAAAATCAATGTACACCACAAATCTCATGGCGGATCAATTACTCTTTGGACATACCCCTCACCCCCCATACTCTCTCTCTCTCTCTTTCTCTGGACACACTCTACATTTGTGTATTTGTGTGCATCTTCGTGAATGCAGGTCAGATTAAGAAACGCGTGCATCATGCTGTATTAGTCCATATGAAACATCCGCCCCACCGTGATACAGGCGCATGAGCTCCTCCCCCTCCTCCATATTTCCCTCTGCCTCCAATCCCTCAAAGCTGTGGGATAGTGGGCACAGAGCGGTGCTTCTTTGTTTGTGGCAGAACAAAAACAACAAAGCAATGCTTCAGATGGAAATTATAACAGCGGCTCAATATTGTATCGAAAACATTTCCAGGGGTTATGAGAAGTTATAGAATTTAATATTGCAGTTATAAGTGTTTAATTTTGTTTTTATGAGCTTGTCTTCTACCATATGTTTGTGTAGTCATACCCCTTTAACTGTAAACAGTACCCTTTTTTTTTTTACTATTTTTTTCTTTTTTAGTTTTTGCCATGTGAATGCTGAGCTAAACAACAGATTAATGTGTCTCAGAGTGTTAAAGATTTCCACATACAAGCAACCATCTGAATGCAAGCTTGTTAAACATTTATTCCACACTACAACCCTAAATGAGACGTGTTGTTATAGGAAAATAATTTACAACAAAGTGATGTAATAAGATTCAAAGTTCCTATAAACCTTATTGTTGTTGAAATGTTAATATAGGATCTGATGAGTCTGAAGCTGTTATTTATAATGGCAATTCTTGACCCGACTAATGAGTCCCAGTGATCCTCTTTGGAGCAAGTCGCAATTATGTTCAGTTCAAGTTGAAGTCTATCAAATATGAAATAAATGTTTGTTACCATTTGCAGACAATTGTTCATTGTATCATTTGGCCAGGAATGGCCAAACTTTCGAAAACAACCGCATCAGAAAAAGCACATTTATAAGCATTAAGACTACTTAGACTATTGAACTACTGCCATCTTTTGTATTCGCACCCCTAGTCAACAGGATCAATGTTCTGAAAAGCGCTTAAGAACAAGCTCACTTTCGCAATCTGCTTTCTAGTGCAATCATCCAATTAGAGCGTAGGGCTGAAAATGGAAAAAAACAACTGTGCTACATGTCAAAATCTAGTCACTGGATGCTGAGGTCACTGTAGAAATCCATGGCAACTAGAAAACAAAGGAGGTAAACAAGCACCTCGTGCTTTCTAGTTTTACAAAAGGCAGAAGGATGCTGAGCTGCGACTGAATGCATAGGAAAAGTGTTAACCCCCAGCAGAGAGATTTTGATCTCAGTTAAGTTTCTTTCTTAGAAATGACAGAGAGGAGTGAGCAAGACTCGGATGAGAGAATTAACACCTCGAACCACAAGAGGAAGCAGAAAACAGTGAAACACTTAGACTGACTACAGAGGAAAGCCCATGTGACATCAGTGCAGATCATGACCAATGTAGTGAAAATTCATTAAGAGGTTTTTCCTTATTATAAATTAGTACATCATACCATCTACAAGATATGTATTGTGAACAGCAGCATTTTTCAACTAATCTATCGTGACACCTTCAGCAACCAGCGATGAAGCCTTTAGAGGCTATTAATCAACTTCTTCATTCTTCTCAAATAATCAAGCTCCATGCTTTTGTTAGATCTGCAAAACATGAGGAATGTCCTCCTGAACTCGCACCACACATTTTAAATAGAGTTTCATATCCGGAGCCTGATCAATAAACACTGATTGGTGTTCCAGCAATCAAGTGTGTTGCCTCGAATTAATGCTTGAGGACCTTAATTTGGCCAGTAGGATTCAAGTTTATTAAAAAAAAGAAAAAAAAAAGAGTTTCTATGCTACTATGTACAAACGGAGACATTGTGTTCTGTGAAGCTGTCCCCCCACCTCAATTATGTTAAAAGTGAATACACACCTTCCAAATGTTATATACTCTTAGTAAATCAATCTAATAAGCAAATACATGCAGGTCCACACTTGAGACTTAAATGTGCAGTATGGACTACAGTCACTTGCTGACTCATGGGAATGTTTGTGTTGAGTGCTATTAGAGAATAAAGCAGTGATTCCAGACATCAGAAGCATGGCTGCACAACTGTCCAAGCAATTACACCAATGACTGCATCAGTATCCTTCTCACTGTTCTTTGGTGACTAACAGATATAGGGGTATGATATAGGGTGGAATTTTGCTTAGTCATAGCAGGTTTCTGAGTAGTCATGACACTTGCTTCACAGCAAGTCATTTCATACAGCGGTTGAATCAAACAGGAAGGTCTGCTTGTTTTATATTTTGAATGAACAAGTACATATTCACTCAGTCTTCTATGACAGTGTATCCTAATGAGTGCTGTGGTGGATTCAGGACATATACTGGGAACACTGTGTGTGAAGTATAATACAAACAGGATGAGGTAGCCTATCAAAGGACACTATAAACACTTGTATACTACAAACACACCCATCCACACCTACTGTTTTACACAAACAGTATGGGGAAGCACCTGAAGTACTTTGAGGAAAGACAGGCTGGCATGAACATGAAAACGCCATCAGCTAGGTAACCATGATGATGTGAGAAGGCAACACTACAAAATAGAAACTAATCCATATGGGCAAAAAAGGTGTGCTGGGGTAGATCACTGTTTCACTCTTCAAATATCCACCTACTGTGCACGATGCCAAAGCAGCAACATGTCAAGTTGCATGAGACTGTACAGAGATGACTGTTGGGTCCTGACTTTACTTTACAGGCAAGAAAAGGTCCTGATCACCCAATGCTCGCTCTTACTTTCCTCCTTTTTTCCTCATTTCTGCAGACCGCACGGGGTTGTGTACAAAGACAGAAAGGAAAGCCTGGAAGAGCCAGAGGAAGAAAGGGAGCACTCCAGAAAGAGAGTCGAAGGGGGGTGGAGGGAAACTAGTTCAAAGATCGCAAAACAGATGTAAGGCATTTGACGAAATACTCTCCAAATAGCAAACACATGTGGTCAGGATCTACCCCTCCCAGCCGTCCGTGTCTACACTACACTGAGGAAGTCACTCTGTTGTACTGCACTGTCTGATCATGGCAAGTTTGTAACATTTGAGCAATCTGGGAGTAAGACGAGTTGAAAGCCCTTAACTTTTTACTTAGAGAAAAGCGAAAGAACCTTATTCTCTGATGTCTGTTTAACAGAGTAGTAGTAGAAAATTGTTTTAAAAGACTGAAACTGTAAAGTAATGGAAAATCTGACCTGCCCCTGTCAGATCCTGCATAGTACATGACATGTTCTTTGATTCACTTGATCTACTGCTCCTTCTCCCACTGGTTCTTCTGAACTAAACCTAAAGCAGGCGTGTAATTTAGTGCACGTCTTTACTATTCTGATGTTGCCATGTTGCCAATGAATATGCATATACCCAATAAATTGACAAAGCATTGCATGAACATATACAGAGTGTTGTCCAGAACCCTGACATGTCAAGGTATCAGTTTTATGAGGCAAATTAGACTAACACCACAGAACAGTCCAGAACAGTGCAATCCTTACAGTTTACTAACAAAAGCATGCAATCTGATAGAAAGACTCAAAGCAGAAACGCACGCGCAAGTACAGATTTGTATATAAATGGTGCTTTGCTTTTTATTTTATTTTTTAACTATCGTTCCGGCTACAACCTCACATCCTAGACTTTCATCCTCTTGACTTCTTGTTGTGAAAGTTGTTGAGATGTTTTTCTTTTCTTAAAATCCTTCCGTGAAGAAAACGAAGTGAAAGCGCACGCGCGCCACGCAAGAGCATAAAAGATGCGCGTGCTGTTAAAGGAAATAAAAAAACCTTCAATGCACCTACCTTATATTATTATAATTTTTTTTTTTTACTTTAAAACACTTTGCGGTGGTCGAATGAGCTCAGCTGGAGAAGCCGTGGAGGACGCATGAAGGTTTTTGTTTCTTGCACGCACTTCTCTCGGTTTTAGGTGTGTCTTCCTCTGGGTCCTGAAACAGTGCTGTAGTAAAAAACCCTCATAGAGCATGTAAAGGCATATTTAGGGCGGGGAGGCGGAATCAATGTGAGCAATGTAATCCAAAGACTCCGCCTATTTCTTTCAGCGCAAAGGGAAAACCCGAGCGCGCTGGGCGTGGCATATAAGCGGTGGGCGGAGTCTTGAGGGGGTCCCGAACACACGCACACACAAAAGGCTACATCTAAATCCGCACGTCTGACTACTACAGGATGTCCAAACATGGTACAGTGACTTTCCAGTAGCACCAAACTGGTTTTCTTACAATTATTATTATATTAGTATCATATCAAGTGTGTGTGAGAATAGTTTGTGGCTTTGTGACAGTTATTTTCTGCCTCTGTTTTGTTACTGACTGGTTAATCACATCTCCAGCGATTTCAGATCAGGCTCATAAATCCCTTCCCCCTCCACATCCCCATCCCCATCCCTGCCCCTTCTTCTTCTTCTTCTTCTTCTTCTTCTTCTTCTTCTTCTTCTTCTTCTTCTTTTTCTCTGTGACTTAGTCACTATGTGTAGCACGTGGTGAACGAGCTGAACAGGGAACAGGCTAGAGATGATGTGTCATGCACAAATTTCCTGTAAGCATCGTGAAGAGAGAGAAAGGGACTGATGGAGAGAGGGACTGATATAGAGAGAGAGAGAGAGAGAGAGAGAGAGAGAGAGAGAGAGCGCTTATGAGTGAGACAGCCATAGTTTTGGAGGGCAAACATTTGAGATGAACAGAATGAAAGAGAGTGGGAGATGAACAGAAAAGCAGACAGAGTGAACAAAAGTGAGATAGAGACAAAAACACAGACAGAGTGAAAGAGAGTAAGAGATGGGTATAAAAACAGTGGATGAGAGGGAGAGAAAGACAGACAGAGTGAAAGAGAGTGAGAGATGGACATAAATACAGTGAAAGAGAAGAAAGATGGAGAGAAATACAAAGTAAAAGAGTGAGACTGACAGAAAGACACAGTGAAAGAGAATGAGAGAGAGACAGAAAGACAAACAGTGAAAGAGAGTAAGAAATGGACAGAAAGACAGACAGAGTGAAAGAGAGGAAGTGAGAGACAGAAAGACAGAGTGAAAGAGAAGGATGGATAGAAAGAGAGAGATCTCACTTTTATTGTACAGCTGAATTGTCGTTATGGCTTCTTTAACCAAAACTGAAAATCATGAAAAGAAACTCTGTAGTTCTATCATTTTCTAAAAATAGATTATATAAAAAAACAGATTGTATGATATTTGTATCCTACAGTGTATTATATCATGATCATATTCAGCCTTAAAGAAATGCTCCAGTGCACTTTATCTGTAGTATGTGAGATGAGCAAATGCAGTAGAAGTCTTTTTTGGTGCATTTAATAATCATGTAAGACTTTTTATCTTTCATAAAGATTTCAGTCAGACGCAGGGTGAGGTGTTATGGGAGATTAGACCTTTTAATAAAGAAACAATGTGTGTGTGTGTATATATGAAATTGCACAGAATGTAATAGTCCTGGTCATATAGTTGTGAGGGGATCCAGAGCCTCCAAGCACTCACATGTATAGTGTACAATGTTTACTGTATATTTGAGGGAACCAGGCACCCAGGAAGAAACCAATGCATACACACCTGGAGAACTACTGACACAAACAGGGACCTATAAGCTGTCAACACAACCCTTTACACTACCAAACTGCTATTTCTACTTTACATTACAAGAAACAATTTCATTTCATTCTTGTTTTATCCTAAGCCCAGTTGTTGGATTGTAAATAATCAGAATTTGCATTATACTGCAATTTACTGACACAATCCAGCAAAACCTTTAGACATCAAGTCTGTTTTCAGTAAAAAAAAAGGTTTCCTGTTTTTTTTTCCGCTCTTCATGTGTCAAAACCCTCGTCCTAAAACTCATTTGATGAAATCTTCATATTTTATATGCCAGCAGCAGCATTTTTACATTCATTTCCATTGCTAGCATCAGACAGAAATAATCCAAATATAATCTTTGGAATCTAAGTATTCATCCCAAACAATTTTCACGATTCTTACAAAAATTGTTTTGAGTACATAAAGTTTTATAGATTTCACTTTGGTTTTAATTTGGGTTCTTTTGATCCAAAAAGAGGACCGCCACCCTCCATAGTTTAAGAATGAGCTGGAATGTCATTCAGTAACGTCATGGAACAATAGGGAACATTATAAAATATTATTTAACTCTAGAGGGGTGACTCATAGCTATAACAGCCAGAGAGTTTCATCACAAACCAAGCCCCAACCCAGCAGGAAACAGATGTGGGCTGTTTTGGGGGAAAGAAGAGCCATGTTGTGGGAGCTGACGAGAATAAGGGCACCCCTTGAGATTCTGATGGGAAACTTAAGGCAAAGTTCTCAGCCTTTTGGGGTATGAGAAGAGGAGGTCATGAACCTACAGATTAATACAGGCAGGCCGAAAGCATTAATCACCTATTTCACTTTCCTCTCAACTCTCCATCAAAGGGAATTTCTCCCCTGTTTGTAATTGTACGCTGTCAAAATGTAGATTTGTCCTCTATTGTATCAGTGTGTCTGTGAGTTCCAGTAAGTTCTGCAGGTTTGTTGCCAGTAAGCAGGAAATGACAGTTATCCGTAACTATAGCAATGTAATTGACTTCCTGTTTTACACTTCTCTTAGATTTTTTTTAACAACCCAGAAATCATCATTAGTTTACACATTCTTTTAAACTTATATTGAAAGCACTTTTAGGTTTGTTATTTGTCATTATTCAACAGCAAAATTGCTCAATTTCCGTACCTCCATTAACTATGGTGCAGTAATTCTTGCACTCTTATTAAATATCTAGCAATTAAATTAAATATTATACATAGGTAAACATAGTAATAACTCTAATAATGTAACTGTCAATCAAAGTAGTTTATTTTTTTGACTAATCTTTTTAGAAATTAGTGCTGCGATATTATTTAATAAAAGTTTGTGGACACCTGGTCATATGTATGGTATGTGCTTTTTCAGCATCACAGCATTCCACATTTAGTCCTAATTTGCTCCCAATAATTCCCTCCACTCTTCTGGGAAGATGTTCCACTAGATTTTGGAGTATGCTAGTGGAGATTTGTCCTCATTTAGACACAATGGTGTCTGAGAAGGCCTGGGGTGCAGTCAGTTTTCCAAATCATCACAAAGGTGTTCAATAGGGTTGAGGTCAGAGCTCTATAGCAGGAGATCTTCCACTTCAAATCATACAAAGCATATCTTCATGGGCATTGTCATGCTTGAACAGGAATGGGTCTTCAAGTTCAAGTGAAAGGAAACATCCTACACAATTGAGTGCCTTCAGCTTTGCAATAACAGTTCAGGAACGAACCACGTATTACTGAGAAAATCAGTTGTCTCAATACTTTTGTCCATATATTGTTCATAATAATTATTCTGCAGCAAAATTGCTCAATTTCCACATCTCCATCAAGCACGGTGCAGTAATTCATGCACTCACATAAAATCAGAAATGGCAAAAGTACACACATCCACTTAAGTAGAAGATACAGATACTTATGTTTCAAAAGACTCTGGTAAAAGTTGAAGTATTGACTACACGTTTTCTCTCAAGTTAAAGTAAATATGTTTGGGCTTTGACATTTTAGTACAAATAAATAGCCTGCTTTAGTGTCACACTGGTAACTGGACCTCACATCATATTAATATAATAATACTGAAGAATTTTAAATTGTGTTATTTAATGAATGTATCCAGACTGAACAACCAACATAGAACACACGCAGAGAAAAGATGATGATGATCAGGAATGTCTCTGTTCTCAGTCATGTTTACATCTCTGACTCCCTCTGTCTCATCCACATTAGCCATACTGTACTTCTTGTTGCTTTCTGCCTTGCTCATTGTTAACTTCGAAAACTAGCCTACATCTGTGGTGTTTGATAATCAGGAAACGATACACCAGTGGTACATTAAAAAAGCTGCGCAGTGACAAGAAGCAGTTTTTTGGGCAGAAAACAGCACGCAGTGAGAAGAAAAAATATTGAACATATCACCAAATAGATTAAAACTAAAGTAACAAACCTGGTTTGAAAGTGTAAAAAGTACAGATATTTATATACTATATAATATAATATGGTTTTTAAATTTACATTTCTTTCACAAGGATCTCTAGGGCTGTTTTGGGGGTTCTTTGGAGATCTCTAACCAGCATTTGGTTACTAAAATTTACAATGAAGAAAAAAAAATGAGGTGCTTGTAATTCTGAAACCTTTGAAACCTTTGCAGATATACTTGTACACAATGCAGTTATGCATGAGTACAAGTTAGGTATTTAATTCTTTTTTTATTGCAAATTGTTGGAAAATTGATTGTATATGCCCAAAGCTTATGTGGAATGAGAACAAAACTATGTAATTTTAGGTCTCATAGTAAGTAGTACCGTGAATTTTATGTAATGCAAATTTATTTATACATAGCATTTGTAATCTGTTATTTTGTTTAGGAAATAAACAGATTTGAGTTTTACTGCTCTGCTGACCATGTGTATATGCTAACGCTATTTTGGAAACATTTGTATGCTTTATAAGAATGGGGGGAGGGTGAATGACACCAACAAGTTTTTAGCTCTGCATCAAAGAACACCAGCGTGCAATAAACACCACATAAAAAGTACCACACAATAAAATGACCAAACAAACACGTTAAAAAATGTACATGTATTGAGCTAACGCGAAATCAAACTCGAGATTCGTATTGAAATTAAGATATCATCCAACTGGCTGACCAAAGAGCATTTGCAATGTCAAATAATCAATACTGAATCAATACTCATTTATTTTCCATCCAGAGTGTAGAGGTTCACTATTGACAACAGCCTTGGATGATATGTGTTTAACGCCGCTTTATTAGCAATGCTAAATGAGCTGGGGACTAGCTGAAAAAGACCTTTCAATCACAGCTAAAGCCAGAGTAAGAGCCCAAGCTTTCCATTTTACACTTTGACAATCCCTGCACCCCCAGCCATAGTGCTTAAATATGTACAACAGGGTCTGAAGAAAAGAAAGCTAAGAAAGGAGAAGAAAGAGGCCAGTGTGCCTTTACTGTAAAAGCCCATACTGAGTCAGCCTTGAGGAATGTTTTAAAGCATCAGCCCTGTCACAAAATGACCTCAGTGTGACCTCTTACTTATGTCACCACCCTTGTATTAATCACACAAACACTGAACTGGACTTGATGCAATGTATCAAGCATTTGTCTTACAATGAGCATCCATGTGCAATGTTTCCACAAGACTGGACTATGCCCTAATATAGAAATGTATGTGTCCCAAGTTACTACCACACAGCTGGCATTAAAACCAATCCAATTTTCGATAAACAAATACATAAATACTGAGTCATTGCCATAAGTCCCCTTTTATTAAGTGGATTCTGGTCCTATCTTAAAACACTGGCAGAGATACACACTGAATGGGCACCATGCACACAGACATATTCCAGCCCAGAATTTATCATCGCTAGCTCACATAATGGCTTGTATCTCACAAGTGGGAGGAAACCCAGGAGCCAAGATGAAACCCATGAGCAAATTGCTCACAAGAGTAACCTGAGCTAGGATTACACCAGGGACCCTGAAGCTGCAGAGGAAATGCAGCTCACCATTTAACCATGAGATTAAATAATGAAGCTATTCAATATTTTAATTGAATGTTACTTAATTTATTGTTAATAAATGGCAGCATTTTTTGTTACAGATTGTTTGTTTAAATTGTAATCTGCCTATTTAGATTATAGCTCAAGACTCAGGATATATTTTACATTTTCTGAACTATACTACTATACTACTTTGTGTCCATACAGTCCAACATCCAGCATGTTAGAAGTTCAGTTCTTCATTTCCACTTTATTTTAAAACCTATATACCTACTGGTCCTCAATTATAAGGGGATTTTACAGTGCTGTAAAAAAACAACAACAAAAAAAAGTTGTTTGAGCCAATTCCCTCACAGTGAATTCTTCATTAGTAAAATGTTTAAACAAGAGCTTGTTTAAGAGTACATCGTGCAGTATAGCTTTCTTAGTATTTAGACTTCCCCTGATTTCAATTACCGAGCTTAAAATTCATTCTGTTCATTAAATGCAAAGCATTTAAAGGAAACCAAATATTACGCACTGATAAAATTACTCTCTCTCTTTCCTTTTCTATTTTGCTCTCACACACTAGAGAGATAAACATATGAATTGACAGGTTTTGCTCTTTCCAAATTACCCAGTCCTCCACAGAGGTGGAGCGAAGTAAATGTAATTTGTTACTGTACTTAAAGCTTTTTCACGTATTGGTACTAAAGTATTTCCGTTTGGGAGACTTTTACTTTAACTTCACTACAATCAAACCACAAGCCAAATATCTTTTTTTTCTAAACTACATTTTGCAAAATCTGTTGTTCCTTTTTATTTTTGAGTGGAAAAAACGTAACTGGTCAAGCATGCAGCAAGCTACCAATCAGGGTAGAGGGCACGCTCTGTTTTGAACTTGTTTGATTTCCCCATGGTGGTATCTACTAAGCACGAACATAGAGTTCAGCGTCATTTCAGCAAGCAGAACATTTTGAGAGTAATAAATGATGGAAGAAAATCCTGACTCTAACTTGACACAACACCTGTGGCCTTATTTGCACAAAGAAGGTGATTTGATGAAGACAAAATGATAATAGGAAATTATATTCATAATAAATCATAATACTTTCTATATTTAAGTGCATTGGAATGTAAATACTTTTTACTTTTCGCCAAGAGAAAGTTTGAAGGGAGCAACTTTACTTTTGGAGTAATATTTTACCTCCTGTATCTTAACTCAAGTACATAGTTTGGTACTTCATTCACCACCAGTCCATCAGGACCTGGAAAGTGAGCTTTTAGAAAAAAAAACTGAGGAGCCTTTGTTTCAGCCTGAAGTCATTTCTGGGCCAGAACATTTTTACCAGTTAACCTCAAATGAACAAACTGGCCACATCAATTACATTGTGATATGGTGACTCATCAAGATTCATAACACTTACGCAGGGCTAAGTTGAAGCTGCTGTTTATATGGCAGCACATGATGTAGTACATTAAGGTAAATAAAATTGTCAGTGTGCTTAAAGACAGCATTCAGTCTTAAATCAGTGTTGGGTCTAGGCTGTATCTGTCACACACACTGCCTCTGTTGTGAAATACACTGACACAAAGCTTGCTACTCAGGACAAGCCGAGCACTTAGGCTAATGGAGCTAAGGGAAATGAATAGAGAAAGTGTTACAGAGACTCACTGCACACAAGGAGATGCGGAGGTGATGTAATAGTGCTGTGTTTTTCTTTTCTTTTCCAATGTACATAGCAATCACTTAGCCCTGATTATTGTTAAAGGATGAAGAGATGTTGAGGAAACATGAGGCGAGGGAGTCCAACAATAATACTCCAGAAACAAAAAACAGGAAAAATACAGGAAATAATGGTAAAAGTGTCAAACTGACCACACATTCCTCGAGATGCCCCATTTCACTGATGTTACCAGGATGGCCGGTAAAAATACAATACGCGCATCATAGGTGACGCAGTAAAGGACAACTGATGTGCACAAAACAATAGAGAGCTGACCGACCCCACATGTGCACTGAGCTCTATTAATATGCTGAATCAGCCTGACCTTCAACACAAAACAGGATTTCAACACTCACATCCACAACATACACTCAAATTCAGCACTGTAGCCTTAACAGCTAGTACAAACAAGCACGACTGGACTATAACTGCATTGCTGGAGCTAGTTAACCAACCTCATAATGTCTGAACCTGAATATTTTGATTTTTTTTATAACCAACAGGGCCACCAATAGTTTTATTAAAAATATGTAGAATAGTATGAAGAAATAAAATATGTAATGCTTTACTAGCCATGTTTCCTACAATTACCAAACATGGTAAAGTGTTACCTACATTCAAAACATCAAAGCTCCAATCTTTACTGTACTATGTGCAATCTGTACTTTGACACAGGTCCATTTCTTTCTAACTCACTGTAAAAAGCAATCAGACCTACTCAGTGAGCATTGTATCGGGTGATTAGACACAAAACCGGGAGTTTTGGAATGGCCTAGTCAAAGTCCAGCATTAAATCCAATTGAGATACTGTGGCGTGACCTTAAACAGGCCATTCATGGTTAAAAACTCTCCAATGTGGTTGTATTAAAACAATTCAGCAAATAAGAGTGTAAAAAAATTATTTCAAAGACTCTTTGCCAGTTGTAACAAACACTTGATTGCAGATGTTGCCAATAAGGATGGCACAAACAGTTATTAGATTTAGGGG
The DNA here is from genome assembly GCA_024362625.1 of Silurus asotus. Lineage (NCBI taxonomy): Eukaryota > Metazoa > Chordata > Actinopteri > Siluriformes > Siluridae > Silurus > Silurus asotus. Next base: position 4,547,165 of record MU551596.1, on the reverse strand, counting down.
GCAATTACTTTTTCACATGGGTCAAGGCAGGTTTTGACAGCTTTTTTCCCATAATAAATAAAATGTATAATATTTTTAAAGAATATTTAAAAACTGCTCTTGCGTTCCCCCAAGACAAAGGTGCTACATCAGACAATGTACATTAACAAAAAGGAACACAAAACTACACAAAACTCGAAACTAACAACTAACAATATAAAGTGCACTTGTGCAACATCTAGAGCAAGCAAAAAGGGACAAAATAATACAAGGACCGACTAGTAAGATTTGAGAAAAAGGAATGTCTGTATAAAAAATATATGCTGTTCATGTAAACGTGAGGTTTTATCAGCAGAAATGTGCTCAGGTTATCTTTGTTTTTACTTTGCATTTACTCAAGTTATTTTTGTGTAATATTAAAATTAGCGTGATGATCTGAATCATTTAAGTGTGACAAATATGCAAAACATTTCATTAACAGCACTGTACAATAATAATATTAACATAAATAGCAAACACTTTCCAATGAAAATAAAGTAATAGACAACAAACCTGTAAGATTTGTGCTTCTTGGTTTGAATCTAAAACATAAAACTTCCCTCTTTGGGTATTTGGAGGAAACATGCCATGATGCTAGTAGAGCATTACACGCATGAAAGAAATACAAATCCCAAATATATTGCTCATAGCTTTATTGTCAGGCTATTAATCTAAATAAGACTTTAGCCATCACATATAATATAAGGGATGGCCATTGCTAAATTATAGAAGGAGAACATCTGCATGTCTGCAGCAATAATTCTTTAAAGGTAATAGCTAAAAGCCCAGTTAATGCACGTAAATGAAGTGGGATTAGACCACAGAGCTGGACTCTGTAATTGGTTACAGAGCAGCGAGTCACAAGGCCCATGTTCCCTGTGTATCTGGGGAAGTGGCTTATGACACTAATCAGATCAGCTGCTACTCTGGTCAATTCCACAACCTACATCCAATTGCATGATTTTATTCAGCCTGATCGATTTGATGTCTTACTTTTAAAATAACAAAAAAAAAATGTGGTGACCTTTCACTTCAGGTAATATTTCATTCTAAATGCAGGCAGATTATATTGTCCAGACCTTTTTTTTGATGGATCCAACCTTCTCCAACATACTGTGTTTTTTTTAATGCAGGCTAACTATATAAAATGACAGAAAGACATTGTCAAAAGCTATGATGAGATAGATAGATAGATAGATAGATAGATAGATAGATAGATAGATAGATAGATAGATAGATAGATAGATAGAGAGCTAGATAGATAGATAGATAGATAGATAGATAGATAGATAGATAGATAGATAGATAGATAGATAGATGTGAAGAGTGGAGAGGTTATTATAACTGCAGATGTTCAAAAAGCACATATGAGTCTTATTGTCAGCTCTCTATACATTTTCTTTCATATAGAGTAGCTAGATAAAATATACAGCTTATTCAGAGAAAAATATAATCTAAATAATATAATGCACATGTCTGCAACTTTTTTATATGATCTAAACAACACCCCTCACAGTGTTTGTCAGTTCCTCTTGACGTGTCCGTCGTAACGCTGCCGGATGTCAAACATCATATCAAGAGATCAAGACAGCATAACCAAACTTCATTACAGTTGATTTTGCATTATGTTTGTCTTGTTGCAGAATAGTTGCAATCAACATTTCATTAGGGGTAAATTGTTTAACATTTTGTCATGCAAAAAAATTGGGAGATACTTTTGCATACTTTTGCCCTACCTATACAGCATATTCTTACAGCATTAGCTGAAACAGAGTTCTTTTTTCAGTAAACATAAATAAGCACATATTAGATACACTATGTGAACAAAAAGTATGGCAAATGATCATCACACACATTTGTCATACTTTTCCAAACTACCACAAAGTCTTGAGTACATAATGGTTTAGAATGTCTTAGTATATTGAGAGGTTTCAGACTTCCCTTCTTTGAAACAAAAAAGACAAAATCGGTTTCAGCATGATAATACCACTGTGCAGAAAGCAAGTTTCATGAAGACATGGTTTGGCAGCATCAAAGAGGTCTGCACACTGCCCTGACCTAAACCCCACTACAGTATGTAAAACCCAACACGTTTTCACTCCCAACTCAAAACCTCACATTTAAGTGAATCAACAGACATACACATGTGCCTTGTAGGTGTTTTTAAGTGTTTTTCAACTTAATCTTTATCTCCTTCATCTGTAGCAAATGTGTGATTACCACACCTAGCATACACACGATTGCCACATGCAAGAATTTCACCATGTTTCCACGTACTGATGAAAGAACAGAAAACCTATTTAGAAGTCAGATATAATGCAAGTTTATGAGCGTTTGTTGAATTACCTGAGTACATGTTTAAACACATTTAACTGTGTACCACTGTATAACAGGCAGAGGTGTAAAGAATAGCTGAAAATTATACTTAAGTGAAAAGTATAGATACCTTACTGCAACACTTAAAAAGTAACTAATTTAAATATAACAGAGTACTTTTACTAATACAAATAATAATGAGTATTTTACTCATATTGAACATAGGCTGAAAGATGCAGTAGTCCTCAACACCAATACATGCTAGTGAAAAGACAAAAATTTGTGAGGTTATATTTCCTTAAATACCCATCTAATTGTACACCTCAACACTGCATTAACCAAAACACAACACAACACAACATCTTCTTCAACATAACAGAATGAAATAACGATCAAAGAAGTTGGTCAAAAAAAGACAAAGTAGTAACGAAATCTTTCTTCAATTAACAAAGAAAATGACAGTATGATGTCACAAAGTGGAAAAAAACATTAGTATTCAATAGACAAATAAAATGAAAGTAAATAATTTTAGACAAAGTAAAACCAAATATTCAAAGCTGACTGTCATTTGATAAACCTTAACCTAAACCTTTTTGGAATTTATTTGAGCTCTGTTTGTACTGAAAATGAGGCCAAAAGTGTAAAAAATAAAATAAAATCGCTTACAGACAGAAGATGCAGGAATGTTAAGCTT
>MU551596.1:4451637-4541637 GCA_024362625.1 Silurus asotus | reverse complement strand
CTTTACAGTTTGATCTGTACAAAATGAACTCATTCAGCATTATTTAAAAGTTATGGCAATATTTTTAACCAATAATTTTTGGTTACCCAAGACAATTTCTTTTGGATCTACACCAAAGACTGTTTTTTAAATAGCAACCTATAAACACAAGAAAGTATCTTAAAGGCTGAAAATTATCAGGGATAGAAAATATCGACTGAAGAAGGAAATCTAGTCGATTTGCCAATATGACTGGTTCAGGGGGGCTGGTAACCCAGTGGTTAAGGCTCTGTGATACTAATTGGAGGGTTGGGTGTTCAAGCCCCAGTATTAACAAACTGCCAATCGTGGGGCTCCTGCACTTTGACCACACACTTTGACCCCAGGTCTTAACATTGCTGGGGTATGTGAAGAAAGAATTTCACTGTACTCTAATATACATGTGAAATATATAAACCTTTTTCTTTTTTTATGAATATTTCTAATTGTAATAATTATTTCACATTTATGCCATTTGGCAGACACCCCGTATACAGGGGGCCTTGCATTTATCTCATTTATACACCTGAGCAGCTATGGGGTTAAGGGCCTTGTTTAGGGGCCCAGGAGATTTAAACTCATAACTTTCAATTCCAAAGTCCGACGCCTTAACCATTAATCTACCACTTGCCTCATCACAGTAATTACTGCACATTTAATTTAATTTAAGACTAGGGCTTCAAATGTCATTATTTTTCAGCTTATAAAATAGCAACCAGTCCATCCTATTATTGTGTATTTAATTGTATAATATTATTATAATTTTCAAAATAATATATAATATAATATGTTCCATCAGTTACTCATGTATACAAATGAATGAAAGTGTGAAATGCTAAATCAGTGCCAGGATAGGACTGGTGGGTTCAGAGGGCATTGAACCAAACCATCTCTTTCAAATAACGTTTTATTATGTGTGTTTAAGGTTAGCTGAATGACGAGTCTCCCTGGGTTAGTTAACAATAGCCTGGACTAAACGTGTTTAGTAAGTGTGTTCAGTAATGTAATTATGAGTAAAATAAAATGTGACAAAACAGTGTGATGCTTTAAAACTCAGAGATCAGGACTACTGCATTATCATTTACTGCCACTTGAAAAATATCTTCAATCTTACCTGTGAAGATCTGATAATAGATGGTCGAGGTATATGTGGGTACTTTGTATTTTGAACTGGACTCTCCTTTTGAGGCACGTCTTCCTCTGAGAAACTCTCTGAACTGGGGGAGGAGTGTAGGATGTCCTGCTGAATCTGCTCAGGCTCTTTGGACCCAGTTCCATTGTTTTTGGTGTGTTGTGAGATACTGTTGACTGCAGGCTGGTGCTGGGGTTCTGTGAGATTGGCTGCCTGAGGCTGGGTGAGGACGACAGGGCTAGTGCTGGCATTTGGCCGAGTTCTGCAGGGTTCAGAGTCAAAATGGGGAGCAGGCTCTGGTGAAACATCTGCAGGAGCTCCAAAACAGTACTGGAGTGAGGAGCACGGGAGCCCGTGCATCACAGCGCCAGCTTAGAGCTTTTCTGTTATGGAAAAAGCAGTAAAAATAAATCCATCTAAAAAAAAGTGTGATGAGGGCTGAAGAAAAGATCAAATCCAGAGATTTTCCAAACCATGATATGAATCCAGTTAATTCATTATGATCCAGGGGTAAATTTAGTAGAGTCCAATTATCTGTTAAGGAACCTATTTTTCCATTGAGTGCAGAGTCTTGATGCTGATATGGAGAATTCCACTGAGTTCCACTGGGTCTTATAATCCTTGTGCCTCATTGGTTTTCTTGAGAGGCATGTCCATATCCAACTCCATTATGACTCCTAATTTGTTTCACACCTTTCCTGGTCTGGTGAAGACCTGATCTGTGAAATTTTAAAGGTTTAAAATGCTCTCTCTGAAGCTCTGACTCTCCTGCTACTCTCCATCTCTACCATCTTCCTTTCACTGCTGCTGTCTAAGAGCTGGTTTGGGAGCAGCTAGAGAGTGATATGAGCATGGGAGCATCCAGTTACTTGAACAGGTAGTCCCCCTGCCAAGACCAACCTGCATTGTCCCTTGGTCTGTGTATCTCAATGACTGTGGGGTTGGTGAGGTGTCAGGTTTCTGTGCCACAGTAAGCGATAGCCCCCCATTTAAAAAGTTTAGCCATGGAAGGCAGGAAGAAGGAAGAAAAGCCTTATCAGAATCATTGTGTGGCAAACTATAAATACAAAAGCAGCAAGGTGAAAAATAAAACAGGGTCAAGTGATCTTGAGTTACTAAGTTGAGTGAAATATTCATGTGTAGATAGTGAGAGTGTTAATAGTGTCCAGCTAATTTGGGACAATGCAGCTCCTGCTTACTTTTTATGGTAAGAGATAATAGGCTAAGTCAGCAGTTTAAGAGGGGATCTCTATTTGTTTGAGGTAAATGAACCATGTCACCGGAAATAACTGGTTCATTTGAAATGTGCATTTCTGACCTGGAACTTCATCAGTGAACTTTTTTCCTCCAGTGTGTCACTGATGTAAATGTGTGTATTTATTCATCACTACACAATGTACAAATTAGACAGTAGAGAGCTTATGAAATTTTGATGAACTCTTTTGTCTGATGATGTAAACAGGACTTCGGTTTCCACTCTGGCACATGGACTCGCCATATGTGCACGGCAGAAACCTGAGCTTTGTGCTGTGAATGCACTCTACTGGATTGTGGATGAGTAGCATGCTTGTGTGGAACATGTTTTGTGAACTGAAGCAAAATTCATTAGCTTATTACTAACATCCTCAAAAGGAGTCAAAATGATGGTTATTCATGTTTTATAATAATAAAGCTTTAATCAAACTTAACTAACTACACTATGAAAAATATTTGTAAACCTGTTTTTATTTGTAAATCTCTCGTAGTAGGATATTATGTACAATACTGTACTTTAATTAAAAAAATCTACAAAGGACTCAATGCGCTTGTCTTGCTAGTTAACATTAATGTGTATATTACAGTAAATTATATACTTTATAGACAAAAGTATTGGGACATCTGACTTTTCCAGCTGTATGTAGTTCTTACTAAAAACTGTAGGCACACAGTTGTACTGAATGTCTTTGAATTCATTAGTATTAATAAAAAATGTAATAAAAAGGATATGGTTTACATGGGTTGGAGTGGAAGATCTTAAGTGGCCTGCTACAGAGCGCTGACCTCAACCCTATTGAACACCTTTGGGATGATTTGGAACACTGACCGCACCCCAGACCTCCTCATCCTACGTCAGTACCTGACTTATATTAACACCCTTTTGAGTGAATTAGCACAAATCTCCATAACCACACTACGAAATCTAGTGCAACATCTTCCCTAAAGAGTGGAGGTTATTATAACAGCAAGGGGGGAATGAATGTTGAATGGGATGTTTAAAAAGGAACATACAAAATTTTTGATCAGGTGTCCACAAACTTATGTACACACATTCTACGTATTTGCAGAAGTTTGCTTATTGGTTAAAGCTATTAGGAGCATCTTAACAAATGTTTTTTGTATAATGGTCTATAATGGTCATTTCTATTTTCGGTAATTCATTGCTACATCATAGTTTAACATTTAATGAGAACTATTGTACATATGGTAGTTTTTACATTAAACAATAATGTAATGTAAACAGGGACAGCGCTCATATAAACACTACTTAATGGAAGTAGCATGCTACTGTAAGAGCTACAAAATTGTGTATGCCATGTTACACATTTGATGCTAATTATAAGCTAGCTACTTCCAAACACTGCACACATCAGTATTTTAAACACGATTCTGTCAAGCAACTTCAACTGCCACTCAAATCAAAGCAACAAACTGAAACATTTTATTTAAATAAGGAAACTTAATTACAGATAAAGTGAATTCCATTGAAACAAACAAATTCAACAAAAAATACAAGGCAGAAACCATAAATGAAACATAAATCAGAAACATAAACTGTTTTTTTTTCTCCATAAACTGACCAGTCAAAACAGTACTCTAGTTTCGCCACTTTAATACAGAATTTGTACAAGTTTTGGAAAAATCATGAACACATATCCGAGCACAAAACAGATCAACGTAAGAGGTGACGGTTAGTACCGGAGACTGAGCTTGTCTGAGACTCAACATTGCCAAGTACAGTACTCAGCCATTCCATATATTTCAAATACAATGAAGGGCGAAATGTACAGTCAGTTTATTAATGACAATTTAATGGTAATATTATGCGAATAATAAATATACTGTGATGGAATATACTGCTAGTTTTGCAAAACAACACTGGAAGGATGTTCCAAACACTGCATCAGTCAGAAAAACAATCAATAACACTTAAATATGACAAAACTTTGGCCCTCAACACAAATGACTTTTGCATTTTGTTCGATTTGGAAACAATATCGTTTGAGAGCCACTTACAGGACGTTGCCTCATTTGATGAAATACCATTCATACCAAGAAAACTGTGCACATGATTTATCTTATTTTTTTTATCTTTTAGCACTAAGTAATAGTAGAAATATCATGTAAAAAAAACAGAAACAAAAAACATTTTCTTATGTATATTGCTGTGACAAGAATTGGAATCTCAGGTAACAAACAAATTCAACCTTTAAAATAAAGAAGCTCTTCAATTACACAAAAACTACAGTACTGTATCTGGATTCAGGTTTTTTTCTATTACAGGTCCTTCAACATTTGACAAAAGACAGGAGGCGGAGCTGGAGGCGACAGAGTTGAAGATGCTGGGATTTTTATTAGGAGTGATTTTGATAGACAGAATTAGAAATAAGATTTATTAGACGGACAGCGCAGGTTGAAAGTTTTGGAGTCAAGGTAAGAGAGGTGCGATTGAGATGGTTTGGTCATGTGCAGAGGAGGAACATGGGGTATATCGATGGAAGAATGCTGAGGATGAAGCTGCCAGGAAGGAGGAAAAGAGGAAGAGCAAGGAGGTGGTTTATGGATGTGTTAAGGGAAGACATGCAGGTGGGAAATATGAAAGAGGCCGATGTAGAGGACAGAGTGGTATAGAGAAGTATGATCCGCTTGACGACCCCTAGCAGCCAGAGAAAAGAGAAAGCGAGAGGAAAATCTTTTGAAAGATCGCACAGCGTTAGTACTATCGTCCATTTCTAGAGTTTTATGGCTCAGTGGTTTGCCTGCAAATACACTATCGTGCTTACACAGAAAAACAAAGTTGTCCTGGCAAACTAAAATTAACCTGACTGGAAAAAAAAAAACAGGTAAAACACGGTTGCCGCAACCACTTTCTTCATCTTCATTGCAGGTTGTACAAAAGTAATGATCAATGCCAGGCTTTGTGGTGATTTTGGATCAGATCCACTGCTGAAAGGTGGCACAGATCATGCAGGTAAACGCTGGGTACAAGTTGTCACCATCATGCCTGTAATATTTTGTAAACTTGACAGGATATTAGTGTTACTCTCGTAGTGAAAATGGAAAAATGTTAGTTCAACATGCATTGTAGAAACACTATGTAATGTAAAAAAAAAAAAAAGGTGGTCTGGTGTAGTAATACAAGCTGTACAGCCAAGCAAAGTGAGATCTTATGTTCTTAATTATAGTCCCAGTTACCCAAGTCTAACTGTCTAAAAAATATTGTTAAAAGTTTGGTTCTTCTAACACTGTATATGCAATTTAAACCTTTAGAAGTCTATGCCTATATTCTGTGATTTGTATGGACAAACAGCTATTTTCCTTTACAGCTAAAGGTAATGTGTGGTTGACAGACAGAAAATACTCTGGAAATGATGGATTAAGGAAAAAAAGCAGAAGATTATTAGGAAAAAATACTACTGCTACTACAAATTTTTGTAAAATAGTGCACAGTAAAGCAAGGGTTGCTGGTTAAAATCTAACACAGAGCAAACCTTAAGATTTTCAGTGATGAAAGTTCACCCGAGAAAATACTTTTGTGAAAGATTGTGAAAGATTATATTAATTATATAATATTAAAAAAAACATACACAGTCACCACTTCTGACAGCGAACGTCTTAAGGAATGTATGGTGGTGAGGTTTTGGCTGCCTTCTCCCCAGTCATCGCAAAAAGACAGTACAACAGTTAATTGCTACCACAAATGTCTGGGTTGCCATGACACCTCAGTTAAGGTAAACACTTTCAGTGTAAAAACAACCAAACAACTTAGAAAATAAATCCAGTACTGAATCAAAGACAGTGTTGTTCATCGTTCACAATACAGTGCGTGTTTTTGTCCATCTGTGCTTAAAAAAAAAAAAAAAAAGGGGGTGTAAATATTAAAGAGTCTAAATGATGGGCATTTCACTCAAATACAATGCTTAGCACTGACATCAGGTAAAGCTTTGGCTGCCAGTGAACTACTAATTTCAGAAAGTTTGTCTTTTTCAAGCACACTTCTTCTTTGGGCTTCCTGCTCAAAAACCACTTCCATAGGAAGTACAGTGCAGTATTGCTGGCGGGGTGTCAGGAGGAAGCAGATCTCAGCTGTGGTAGCCCGCGGGGGCCGCTTGCTTCTGAGAAAGGCGCATCAGCTCTTCGCGGATGGCCTTGATGAGAGAGGCGGAGGAATGGCTGGGGGGGATGGAGTCCTCGGGGGGAGCAGACGGAGAGAAACCCAGGCCCATTGTGTCCAGGTGGGCAGGGGGGGCGGACGGCTCTCTCATTCCGCTTCTGGGGGTCTGGAACATAGAGACGAGGGGGTAGTCGAAAGAGTTGAGAACCTGGACAATGGATGCAATGAGATGGCAAGGAAGAGGAAAAAGTCAGGAGGGGAAAGTCAGCTGCTTTCCGGAGAGAACAATAAAGCTAAAAGAAAAAAGGAGAGGAAAGAGAAAAGGAAAGTGAATATAGTATGGGGAGGCCATACTTACCGGATCTCTGTTCACAGGCCTGAAGTCCTCTTCATGATAATGTCCCCAGTTTAAGGCACCAAGTTGCCTGGCTTCATTTACACGACCTGACAAACCCATCTGTGTCATGTGGTGTAGCTGAGCACCTACATACACACACATACGCTCAAAAGCTGAAGAATATAAACATGCAGAATGCCGTGACGTTATTTAAATATAAATGCTAACATAATTAAGTGTTTTCTTTTTCATTCTTTTTTCTTTGGATCAAAACTCAGCGTAGTCATTCAGCACATGAATGCAATCATTCTGACAATTTGAAAGGCTTTAACTGACTCTGATTATTAGGTTTCTGGTTGGCATGTTAAATCGTGACACTGTTCAGGCTAAACGATTTCCAATAGCACAGCCTGACGTCAGAAATTCATTGTGACCTTTGAAGGTTCAGTGGATCTATCATCAAGTCACGTGCATTTAGCCACAATAAATAACATTGTTGCAGTTAAAAAAAAAAAAAAAAAAATTATAGGCATGGCTTAAATGTCCAAACTTGCAATATCTATAATTTGGCAATGTTTACATTTTTCTAATCTGAAAGCCACAAGTACTAACGAAACGGTGATGAAATTATAAACTGTGATCAGGGATTAGCCATTTTTTTTTTTATTACAGATGACGAAAAAACAGTAAATTCATTACCTTGTGTTTAATATACCATCCGCTCTACATACAGGCCTTACTTTCTGTGTGTACCATGTACCTGTTGTGCCCCCTACTGGCCGAGGCCTAGCAGAAGAAGGCGGTTCATCAATATAGCCTGCTCTGCTGTTGTAGAGCCCCTCAGATTGCAGCTGCTCCCCACTGACTCCTTCTCCTTGATTGTATCCACCTCCCAAACCTTGCCTGCATCGGTCATTCACAAACACGAGTGAGTACAGAATATCTGTATATGATTCATGTATAACACTGTAATCAAGCTGCAGATAGACGTCTTCATTCTGGCAAACAGAAATCAGCTCATTCATAAATGTCTTGCGGTGTGATGTCGAATCAGGAATGCAAGTATGTTACTATTAAACTCTGCAGTGCTGTGGTGCTTAAAGACTTAGCAAACCCTGGTATAGAAAAACATACCACTGATATATCTTAGGGGGAATTTTATACTGATTTGGGCGTGTCAGGTAAAATAGAGCAGTAAAAGCACAAACATGCAAATAAAAATGTCCCAAGCGTTAATTATTAATAAAGCACCACGAGGTGTCCTGTGGATAAACAAAGACAGAGAGAGTAGTACTTAGAGGGACTCGACTGTGCATTGTGCTGATGATTTTTAACAACTCACAAAATAAATTAATAAAAAAATTGATTATAGATCTCCAAAGCATTGGCGAAATATTTGCTTCGGTAATAAAAATGTCCAATATGCACACGGTGTTTAATATTTGAGCTCACCTGTGCATTAAGCCTTGTACTGTTGAAGGTGACAGGCCTAAATCAGAATATCTCTGTCAATGAAGACATACATACACAATTAGATATTTTAAAACACATTTTTTCTCTAGTTATAGCAAGATGTGACATTTCCTAATTGCAAAATAACATTTAAAAAGAAGCAGGTCAACAGGAAGTGATCTTGGCTGCTTCACCTCACATTTCTGCCATTTTTCCTACCCACTGCTAGACCAGCTCTACTCTTGGCAGGTTTGTGTTCTGGATGAGTTGCAATCTGTTATCTACTGAGATCTACTTTCTGTAAATCATCCCACATGTATGGAGTAAGCATTTACAATTATTACATGCTTCCAGACTGTGTGAAGGAACCTTTCTAATCACATGACCTCATTCCACTGCAGTTACTCAGCTTTAGTCATTTACACTTGGCTCACACAGAGTTGTAATAAAGATCAAGCATTAACCTTATTTAAATAAAAGCACTCTTAGCACTCCTTTTACTTCAGTGGCTAATTTGTCTAGCATAGTTTCAGGCCCAAAAAAAAATCCTCCTTTTTGCAGCCAAAGGAATACTAATCACTAATGCTGCATCCTATGAGTAACAGCTACAGAATGTGCCACCTCAACATAAAATTTCATCTCGACAATTTGCTCGAGGGCTTCAAGCTCCTTCACTGTTTATAAAGCAACATCAGATCAACATGGTGTAAAGCACTCTCTACTTTTACATTAGTTTAAAACAGATTGGCTTTAGATCAATTAATAAACAGTCACAGCACATGTTTACTCTCTAACAGAGACAACAATAGTGTTGAGACATTTTTTAATAAACTTTATGTGCTCTAATATTACAAACAAAAGCCATGCTTTCATGGAGGCGTCCATCTTTTTTTTCATTTTTTTTATAATGAATATGCTGAGCATGGAAACAAATTAACTGCAACCCAAATAATTTCTTAATTAGTTACTAATTAGTTAAAATTAGTAATTACTTACTAAAGTACAAATGTTTTCCTGTTCTGGGAAATGTAACTGAAACTCGCTTCTAACAAACGTCCAAAAGCAGTTTTGGGGGGCATTTGCTAACATTTAAGATAAGATAAGGTCAGATATACCTTTATTCTTTCCACAGTGGGGACATTTATGTTACAACATGAAAAGAAATGTGCAAATACAGTAATCCACCGCTTTACCGTGCGTCGAATCTCGCGGCCCGGTTTAGCGGTTGCCAGGTAACTAATTAGTTTAGCTGATTTTCCCGGTCTCTCACGGACAGATAGTCACCTTATAGTCAACTTATAGGGAATTGTTTTTATAGAGTTTTATGTTAAAATTATAAAATGTATAAATAAAACATACAATTATTAATTATAAAATGAAGTGAAATGTTAATACAGTACAGTACTGTATACATTAAATAGCATTTTTTGGGGTTGGCATCCGTTTATCGCGTTTTTTCTTTTATTGCGGACGGTTTGGAACGTAACTACGGCGATAAATGGAGGATTAGTGTATATAAAATAGAGACATAGTATAAATATGTACATCACAGTGACAACCACCAAATTGTGATGAATGAGGAGAAGGAGAGGAGGAAGACGTCTACAGAGACAGCAGGAAAAGGAGAAGTGGAGGTTCGGGTTGGTACTTTATATGTTGGTACTATGACTGGTAAAGGGAGAGAGGTAGCTGATATGATGGAGAGGAGAAAGGTAGACATGTTGGATGTTCAGGAGACCAAGTGGAAAGGGAGTAAGACCAGGAATATTGGAGGTGGGTTTAAACTGTTCTTTCGTTGCATGGATGGAAAGAGAAATGGTGTAGTTGTGATCCTGAAGGAAGAGTACAGTAAGAGTGTAGTGGAGGTGAAGAGAGTTTCTGATAGAGTGATGAACGTGAAGCTGGAAGTTGAAGGGGTGATGATAAATGTCATGAGTGCTTGTGAGATGTAGGAGAAGGAAAAATTCTGGAGTGAGTTGGTTGAAGTGGTGGAAGGTGTACCTAGGAATGAAAGATTGGTGATTGGGGCAGACTTTAATAGGCATGTTGGTGAAGGGAACAGAGGTGATAAAGAGGTGATGAGGAGGTGATGGGTAGGTATGGCTTTAAGGAGAGGAATGTGGAAGGCAGATGGTAGATTTTGCTAAAAGGATGGAAATGGCAGTGGTAAATATATATTTTAAATAGAAAGAGAATCATAGGGTGATTTATAAGAGTGGAGGAAGGTGCACACAGGTGGACTATGTTGTATGTAGGAGATGCAACCTGAAGAAGATTGGAGACTGTAAGGTGTTGGTAGTGGCCAGTGTAGCTAGACAGCATCAGATGGTGGTCTGCAGGATGGTTTTGGAGGTGAAGAAGAAGAGGAGGAGAGTGAGGACATAAAGAAGAATAAGATGGTGGAAACTGTAAAGGAGGAAGTGTGTGAGGTTTAGAAAAGAGGTCGGAGAGAAGCTCAGTGGTTTTAAAAGAGGTGCTGGATGACTGGGCAACTACTGCAGAAGTGATAAGGAAAATTGAGAGGGTTTGGACATGCACAGAGGAGGGACATGGGGTATATCAGTAGGAGAATGCTGAGGATGGAGCCACCAGGAAGGAGGAAAAGAGGAAGGCCAAATAAGAGGTTTATGGATGTGGTGAGGGAAGACATGCAGGTAGTTGGGTTGTAAGAGGCAGATGTAGAGGACAGAGTAGTATGGAGACGGATGGTCCGCTGTGGCGACCCCTAATGGGAGCAGCCGAAATAAGAAGAAGAATAAGTCAAACTTAATCAAATCCTTACGCTTGCATTTTTCCTGCTTCTAACACATCAACTTTGAGGATTAAATGTTTACTTGTTAACTTAATTAGTGTTATTTACTTCACCGGTCATAATTATATAATGTCAGAATTGTTAGGCCTGGTCAGTGTAAACCAATTTACAGTGCCCTTCACTAACATTGGCACCCTTGATAAATACAAAATCCTTTTAAATCCTGTGAGGAGGAATGAAGAACTGTTGACCAAAATAAACAAAAATCTAAATAAACAAAAATAATTATTATTTTTTTTGTCACTCAAGTTAGTTTGCCACGGTTAAAAGTACTTCTTACCCCGGAAAAGGGACTGAGAGCAGGATATGAAGGCCCGCAGGGTCTGGGCCCACGTGACGGAGGGCTGGAAAGAGCTGTGGGTTCATTCCTAACCCCCAACCCAGGCAGCGTGATGCCCGCATTGGCGGCCTGTGAAGTGGGAGACACCAGGGCAAAAGCATCATCAAGAAGCGAGTGCATTTGTTGCCGTGCCTCCTCAATAGAAGGCTGAGGGGGCAGGTAAGGTGGAGGGGGGGCAACAAGGCCAGCAGGGGGTGACATTGAGCTCAGAAAGACATCGTCGCTTGGCGATGGACTTTGCGCTTCAGGGCCCTGGTCAGGATCGGACTGAAAAGTAGAAACAACACCTCAGTATGTCCAGATTGAATGGTTTAAATGACTGACAAAATTGATACTCAAATCTCATACCACATATGCTACATTGTTTACTCCTGGGTATTTCTTGTACGTGCCGTCACTGTCATTAGTGAGAAGTCTGTCTCTGTCTGCGTCTGTCAGATCTCCATTTATCTGCTGCTTCTTTCTCTGCTTAGGAGAACGCTTTTCTCTGCCAATGACACACAGTTACACTGAATGAGTCTGAGTTTGTGCATCTTGAATGGAGTAAACAAGTATAACACACCCTTCCTCTTCCTAACCTTTTCCTGGGCTCGGTGTAAAGGGGGGGTACGCGGCTATCCGGGTCCAGGATCTTATCAATCTGCATCTGAGCTTTCTGGTAGATGCGGTCCTGCTCTTTGGCGTCCCCCAGGCTGTCCATGAGGTCGTCCATGGCGGGGAAGTCATAGTGGCCCTTCCTTTTAGCCCTCAGACGAATCTTATTACGATGGTGCTCAATCTCAGACTTCTGTCTCAGTGCAACCTGGATCTGTGTACAGGAAAAGAGCCAGAGAGAAAAAAAAACTATAACTGTTTACAATGCTGGCAAAGTTTCCTGTTATGTAATATTACGAGTTTTACTGAGCAAATAATTTCTGCTATTCTCTCTTTTTACGAAAGTGGGGGGAGTTAAAGGGGTAGTCTGGCAGAAGTAAAATCTAATTTACAAAATGTTTCCCACAGCACATAAACATGTAGCTCAATATTTATATATTGGCTCCAAAAATTGTTAATATATGTCATTTTGCTTTGTGAAAACTACATTATATAATCCCCATGTGGTCTTTCTTTAAATTGATCCAAGATGGCTAAATCCAGAATGTTAAGTGTTCAGCTACGCAGTCATAATGTACGCAGTCAACTAACCAAAGAAAAGCTGTGTGATGTTACTGAAGTGGAATTGGATGGAATAATGAATATACAGAGATGTATCAATTACAACATTTTGGCTAAGATAGGAATCTGTTACATGCTTGCTCAAAAGAAATACTGAAAAATCTCCAGGTAGTCCGAGAGTTACAATGGAGATGCGTTCCGATGATGCCATCGTAACTTGAAAATATCCTAAGTCGAGACATGGCCTACTCTAAACAAGAGTCTTAAAGAATGGTGATCAGCAAATTGTATTTTGTTAATAATTAAAATATAATTCATAATGAATTTCGCAAAACAGAGCAATTTACAGTACCGCGAAATATAGACTATACGGTATATATCAGTGGTTCGCTAAATATTTCTGTCATTCCACACTTTAGAGGGGGTGGATTTTCATACCCCACATGTCCTCAATCACCCTAAAAATGGTAATAAAATACTTTGTTAAAATATGTCCAAATTATTGAAACATCCAGTTCTAAATCAATAACATCAAATAGCATCAAGTTCAGAAATAGAGAAAATAAAAGTGTATTTTTTTCTTTTCTTTACATTTTGCCTCTTTGCAAAAAAACAAACAAAAAAAAAGGGCAAATGTATTTGGCGATAGTGCATCTTTTCGAAACAGGGTCACAGGCTTGATAATGCCACTCTCTAGTCATGTTCAATATTCTGTATGCTGTTTTCAGAAAAGCTTCTTTTACGGTGTTTTTGTGTGCTTGTGGTGAATTGCTTGTTTTTTGTGGTTTATGTCACAAATGTATTCACTGATGCTGTTATGGCCACTACATACACTACATTATAGTCTGTTTATTGGTCCACCACTGTTATTTTTGCACAACAGTGAAAAATTTTGATATAGTTTTAATTTACTTGCATTAATGACCTAATTGTGTGTTTGTGGTTGCTTTGAATGTATGAACTTTATATAGAATAGAGAAAATCATTAATGAAGATTAATATACAACACAAAATTTTTTTATAAGTTCTGCAGGTCATTGTGCCTCACCTGTCATGTCATAGAGGAAATAACACTTTGCCCCACACTTTGAGAACTGTATACGGGTATATACACTTTGAGAACCACGGGTATATACATGGACTAGCGCCAGTGGGGGCACGTGGAAAAGCACAGGTTTGATTTGTACAATTTTGTCTTTGTATTGCTTTTGTTGTCGCAAGATCGTAAAAATGTAAGACAAACCATCGTAACTCTGGGACCCCCCCCAGAAGTATTCCTTCAAAAATGATGAAATACTTCAGCTGGAAGCGTTATCTAACAGTACCTCTTTGTTTATCTTGCTGTTGTCTGCAGCCTTGGTGTCGACTGCAGGGCAGGGTAGCGGCAGAGCCGGCATGGGCTGCATGGCGATCAGCTGAATTTTGCTGGAGAAGCGCTTGTTGGCGCCGTCTGCAGAACGGGACATCCGGTCCACATGTTCAAAAATGGAGGCCGATGATACCTGTTCATCTGCAACATTCAGTGTAGGAGGACCTACAGAAAGTAAAGCATTATTCTAATTCTGTTATATCAAAAGTGGATGTAATGATACAATGTACACACTGATCTGTTCCACTTCTCCCTTATGTTGGAGATTCAGAACGCTCTCTCCTTGAGGTGTATAGAGGACAATATAAAACCATTACGTTAATATGTTAACATCTTTTCTTTCCAGTAGGGGGCAGTGCTTGCCGTAACATTATACATGCTGACTTTCATTCATAGCAAGACAGTTTGAAATTGGTGTTGAGGGAGTGGAGGTAATGATTCATAATGAGACAGTCAGTATGCACTGTGCATGATCTAAAATGACACTATAAGGTTTCTAGTTCTATAACTACAATTGCATGCCTACATATGATGAAAAAGATCGATCTTGTGAAAGAATAGACAATTGAAAAGATCACACAGGCCTACTTCAACTCCACTAGGTCTACATAATAAATCAGAAAGACGCTTACCAATTTTATTTCTCCCTGAGAGCCGTAACAAATTAAAGAGTGTGAAACAGTGAGATCCCGAGCGTTGAGAGCTTTGTTATGCCTCTAATTTGTGCTTTATAAAAAAACAAAAGGAATGCATAAAGAGCCTGCTTTTACTACAGGAGTCACTCCTAAAAGAGATTTTGGGAGGGTGAGACAGTGAGAACACTACTGAGAGCTAAGAGTTACACGTGTTAAGGCTGATTCGGTTTGATTTCAGGCATTAGAAAAAGCAGGAGAGCTTGATCAGCTCATTCCTTAACACTGAGGCTGGATTAACTAGCACTGGCCTGTCTGGAAAAGGGGAAGGGAAGGGGAATGTGTGACATGAGCTGGTTTAAGCAAGAATTCAGGAGAGATTAACATCTCCCCATTTAAGTATTCTTTAAACAAGACTGACCAAAAGAAAAGAACACAGAAAAAAAGCCATTTCCCACAATGTCACTTCAGTCACGTGTCTGATTATTGCTCTTTTTAGAGCAGGGGTCTCCAAAACTACAGGATTTGGTACTACACAGTAAAATAAAAATGTTACAATTTTTATTTTATTTCCATATTAAAAACTACTTTTGCCTCTGGATAATTTCCCACACTCGTTTTTTTTTTGTGCAGTTGAATGGTTTTTTTTTTTTTTTTATGCGATAAAGCTCCCACTGATTCTGCATTATGGTGGGATGATTACATTTTCATTATATATGGAATAATAAAATTAATATCGAAATCATATAATATGCATAATAGTAATATCATTTTGTTACTATTTACTATTACTAGTATGCTCACTATTGTGGTTAGCTATGCACGTGGCCCCACCCCCGGTCCATGTCAACATGGTCTTGCTTTAAACTGGTCTGTGATGCAAAAAGGTTGGGGACTGTTATTTTAAAGCATCTCTTAAGAGCATCCTTCTTCTAATTTCTTCCTTTGTGTGTTCACAGATTTCATTTTGCAGCCTCTACATAATCATGACTCTGTCAAACTACTGTATTAGCTAAAGTGACATGTAATATGAATCTTTTAAGGGTCATCTTACGAGGTTGCTTGGGATCACTGGACAGTCCGGCTTGTCTCGGGTTCGCCTTCGGAGACTCCCTCTCGCTGAATGGCTCACTTCCCAACGAATCACCGTCGGAAGGAGAGATCCTTACACAACATAACCCACATCAAGAAATGTATTTACAGTAAAATCGTGGCAGAGTTTTATCATGTGAACTGAGAGTAATCCTAATTTATAGCGATTAGGCATAACTTTATGGCCACTGATCAGGCGTAACATTATAACCAATATTGTGCCTAACATTGTGATGGTTCCCCTGTTGCTGATAAAACAGTTCTGACCTGTTGAACATTACCAGCATTTACTTCTTCAGCAGTTTGAGCTACAGGAGCTTATCTGTTGAATCAGACCACACGGACCAGCCTTTGCTTCCCATGTGCATCAATGAGCCTCCGCTTTCGCTGGTTCACCACTGTTCCTTCCTTGGACCACTTTTAATAGAAACTGACAACTGCAGACCAGCAACACCCCACAAGAGCTCCAGAGATGCTCTGACCCAGTCGTCTAGACATCATAATTTGTCAAACTAACACAATCAACTCTGAGGACAAAATGTTCAACTGCTATCTAATAAATCCCACCTACTTACAGGTGCCATGATGAAGAGATAATCAGTGTTATTCACTTCACCTGTCATAATGTTAAAATGTCAAAATGTTATGCCTGATCAGTGTATATGGTCAAAGTTTAAAGCAGCTGCTTGGCCTGTCAAGATCACCGAATTCTGACCGATTTATCAGATATCTGAATTTATTAGAAATGTGATTAATATTATTCTTTTTTTTAACTTTATAACAAATGTAATATATAAGTATAACAAAATTAAGAATAACTAAATGGTGCAGAAATGTGACGGTCAAAAACAACTGAGAATGAATATTCACAGATTTTATAGATTTCTAATTCTTAATTTATTTAGTTAGTAATTGTGAAAGGCCAAGTGGCTGCATGTACACAAACAAAATAACTACGTGAGATAATTCATCACAAAGAAATCTCCTTTTCGTGCATAATAAAACAACTACCTCAATCACTCCACTGATACTTCATGATTCTTTAAATTAAAATGGCACAATGCAGACCAACTGATTAAAAAGGAGATGTGTGGAAATATTGATACGTTTCTGCTTAAGAATGCTTTGTCGATTAGGATGTTACGGAGTGCCTATCAATTGCATAGGTAAAGTATTAGAACTATAGTATCTGGTCAACTTGGGACCTTAAGTTAAATATTTCATTACAATTTGCAACATTCTGAGGAAATATATTTCGATTAAAACATTTAGCAAAATATCAGGTATTATGGATTGATTAGGCCAAATTGTTTCAGATTGATTTCATTCAACTTTTGCTTCATAATCTAATTCTCTGCACAAGATAATAACCATGTTTGTCAGTTATCGATGATTTGCAATGCCAGATGATCTGTGCGGTGAGCAAACAGGCCTAGTCCCTTGCTTCATACCATTACTCTGATACATGAGCTATTGATCTGTGGCCTAGATAGAAAACACTTTTAAAAAGCCCTATATTGATTTACGGAAACCTCATCATTGATGGGAGCGCTTTCTTAAAATTGATAAACATGTGTTATTTTAATACGAGCATGATTGTCTAATAGACCACTATTCCACTATTTGGTCACTCGAATGAAGCTGCTTACTGTGATTTCCTGTGCTGGCTGTTACAGGAAGCCTTGGTGGAGGAGCCTTTGGAATTTTTGGGTGTTGAGGCTCCGGTGTTCTCGTTGGCGTTCGGCTCTTTAGCTGGAGCCGGTGCCGGGAGAGGTTCCTGAATCACCCTGAGGTCATCCTTACTGTGCTGGCCCAGGTGCAGCTTGGCAAAGTCAAAACCCTTCACACTGGGAGTCTGCAGCTGGAGAAAGAAAGCGAGGGAGTAAAAGAGGGAGGGAGGAATTAATGTGCATGGATGGAAATAACAGATAAGCGCAGAGGCATAAGGGTGGAGAGAAAGAGACCGTGGGGCCTGAGCAGGCTGGGAGAGGAGGAAAAGCTTAAAACAAAATCTGGCCAGGCTCTGATCTACGGGGCTGCCATGAGGTGTGTATGGATGAACAAGAATGGAAGAATTGCACATGAATAGACAGAAACTATGAATGTCAAATGAGCTGAGCTTGGAAAAATCGGGCAGAATGCTAAAGATTAGCTAGAGGCACAGAAGACAGACAGGCAGTAAAAAAAATAAAAAATAGAGTGAGCTGCTGGTCTGTCTGCTTGCCTATCTGTGGTTGGATAAAAGACCAGATGAGAACAAGAAGCAGAAGTCTCTTAACAATGCAGCTTAATGTCAACAGTATGTTATCTCCAGAGACAGAGAAAAAAAATGCAAAACCCATCCATAACAGGTGGGGCGTTACTGAAGAGAAAAGCTTTTGTTTGGTTATAACATGTATATCAACTATTATATTAGCTAGCGCTGGTTTCAGACAATGAAACTCACTCACTAGCTGTCTTGATAAAAATGTGCTGAACCTGTAAATCATTTGGAAATGTGTACAGTTCTCTATTTTTAAAGGTATTTGAGGCTGTTTATAAATAGGACTCAACCTGAATACAATTAAAAATGTCTCTTGCGTAGGGCCTGAATCTAGGACAATGCTACCATGCAGAATGCTCTAATGAATAAGGATGAACAATGAAGAATTTAGACACATCTGGTGTTCTGAGTCATTTTCCAATTTCTACTTATCAAATTTATTACAAGGGACTTGCCGGCTACAGGGAACACAGCTACCACTGAGTGCAGTCATTCCTTGCTCACCTTTCTGTGTTCATTTACCTCTGTCTCTTCCTCCTCCTCCTCTTCTATACTCTCTTGTTTCTCACTGCTTGGGGCAGTAGAGATAGATTTCTGATTTGGCATTTGGAGAAAGAAAAATTACAAGGTATTTTTTTTCTACACGCTGACCCAGTTGACCACTACAACAGAGCAGAACTAGAGGCTCAGAATGACTAACCGTCTCCTACAGGAAGACAAAAAACATCTACAGGGAACATTTCACAAGACTCCTCAGCTACCATCTACCTCCTCCTCCTCCTCTTCTTCTTCTTCTTCTTCTTCATCCTCATGTTCTTCGTTCTCCTCCTCTTCCTCCTCCTCCTCCTCCTCCTCCTCCTCACTACTCTCTATTACCAAAAGCTTTTCACCCTTGACTGGGGTCATTAACCTTTGGCGTGAGGGTATAGATTTCTGAATTGAAGTAGTGGACTGGATAGGGAATGGAAAGTGAAAATAAAGTGAGATGAAATGGTGGTCAATGCCATTACAATATTAAATTTGAATTCTTTATAATGAATTTGAGGTGACGTAGCATTTTGACTTGGATTACAAACTAGAAGGTCAACAAGAAGTCGATCAGCTGTGTGATTAGATTGCACTACATTGTGTCTGTTTATATTCACTCCCGGGTATAGTTTTTACAGTTCTCCTCACACAGTACTGTACAATCAAAGTATACAGTAGATTTACTGGTCGGCGATATATTGGGTTTTGTGTCTTGTCTTGTGTTGTCTGTCTGCACTGTCTGTCTGTACTGTTTTTTTTGTCTGCACTGTTTGCACTAGGTTGCCCTCGATGCACTTCATGTAGCTTTGTGTTGTGTTGTAGCTCTATGTTGTTGTTTAGTGTAGCACCAGGGTTATTGAGGAACGTTGTCTCGTTTTTACTGTGTACTGTGTACCACTGTGTATAGTAGAAATGACAATAAAAGCCTCTTGACTTGACTGTTACCTCACGTTCACTCTAACTAGTTCATGTATGACATGATAAAGCAACAAATGCAAACCATTGCCTCAAATGTTTCCTTGGACCAATCTTAGGTTCCATTTATGGTTTGATGCACAAAAATGCAAGTTAAACATACAACCATGGTTTCCTTTTTCCTGTCATATCCAATGCTTATAAAAACATTAGGAAGAAATATAAATCTTGAAATAATTACAACAGAAGGTGGCAACAGTAGACACAGTAGACGTGGCAATTATTTAAAATGTCACAGAGATGCAGAACACGCTCGGAGGTAAGAGCTATCTTTCGTTTTTCTCGTACATAAGTTCACAGATGCCCACAATTGGCTAGTGTTACTCTAATCAACAGGGTAGAAAGAGTATGCCATCCTCACAGCCAGTGTTGCTCCCTTAGCTATGGGATTGAAAGGCTTTTGGACGATTAGGATTCCAACTCCTGACAGGGTAAACACATTTTTCTGTTGCACCACTCAAGAGCCTGGTTATTACCATTTCTTATTGTACCTGAACAGTTCAAATTCACAAACAACAGCAGTAGCAACCACTATACAACCAGCAGATTCAAACTACATGTGACACAAACACTCACTAATGTGAACATAGGGTTAAGAAATGCGTGTAATAGGGGATTAAGTCACAGCTCTCTGAACATCATGGTAACACAGGATATGAACACTGCCACTGTGCAAATATTTATGTTTGTGTCGAGTGACGTTCATCACAAACAGTTCTTTGAAAAGGTCTACCTGTTTAAGGGCATGGAAAGGAAAAAAAAAATGGTTTGCATACTGATGAGTTTTGGACAGCTCTTTTAGAGGTAAATACCTGAATATTTCAAATAATATTCATGAAACAGCAGATAACAGCCCATGCAAAGTCATTCAACTCATATTTGACCTCAGACGCCCATGAATAAATAGGATTCGGGAATCGATATGCGTTCACATTGTCAAAATAAATCAAAGTGGAAGATAGATATATCACAACAACAGGAGTGCCAAGCAATCCCATATGTATAAAATTAATCTTATTGATAGTGGATCTATACAAACTTCCAAAACAGAGCGAATAACGCACTGACTATGCTTGATCGTTTACCTTTACCGAATATTTTGCCATTTGGTTTGATAATTCTTCAGTAAATCTTTGCCCGATTGTGTTATAAATATACACACACTATTTGTATAAAGGTTTATGGACACCTGCCCATAAGATTAAACATCCAATTCCACATTCACTCCCCATTTGCTGTTTTAATAACCTCCACTCTTCTAAAAAAGGTGTTCCACAAGACCATTGTGCTTGTGGAGATTTGTGCTCATTCAGTCACAAGGGTGTTAGTAAAGTCAGGTACTGATGTAGGGTGATGAGGCCTGGGGTGCAAGTCAGTGTTCTAATTCATCCCCAAGATCTTCAGAAGGGTTAAGAGCTCTATAGCAGGCCACTCAGGGTCTTCCACTCTAAGCCATGTAAAACATACCCTTACGGAGATCGCTTTGTGCACATGGACATCGAACAGATTCAGATCTTCTACTTCAAGTGTAGGGAAAGTTTTATGCTACCATAAAAGGGCTAGTCAGCAAAGGGACAGACATTTCTGATGAGGCATCACAGTTTACTGTGTTGCAAAAGACAGACACAACAATCAAGTTGTTTTGTTTGGAAGCAGTTGAGAAAGCAGATATGGAGATAGCAAATGCTGTGCCACAAGTTCCGTCCATTATGATGGTCCAACCCAAAGAAATGGAGAATTGATAAACGGAGATGTCAGACACTTGTGCACAGCAGCACAAAATCCGAACTGTGAGTGCTTTAGTGCAAAGCATTTTAAGGTCAGTAATCAACAGAAGGCTCCCACTTCCACATAAGTTCAGTGGCAAAGTCCTATAGTTGTTGGCAAATGTTGTGTGCCGAAGTACAAAGGTGATATGTACCCTGGTGTCACCACAGATACAAGTGGATACAGGTCCATTGTGTGCAAAATATTGAAGTCAACAGGTTTTTTTGGCCAGCCCGTGAAGACATCCTTTGGTACCTGTTTTGAGGACATAGTGTGTGATTTACACCACCCCAAGGCCAGTCGCAGGTTGGCACATGGAAATTAAAAAAGAAGTCTGGGCCAAACTTGAGCAGGTTTTTTAGAAAAGGACAGGCAAGTTTTTTGTCATGAATTTAATTTGAATTTAGTTCAAACATTTTTAGATACAGATTTTGCAATTGAACTGTTTAGTGTTTTGTATACAAGGACTAGTATTTTCTAATTCACCTTAGATTGATCTTAGATGAGTCAGATTTGGAAAGCAGAGATCTGAGGACTTCATATCTTAAAATTATTTTACATTGTGCTTAAAGATATACTATGCAGGAGCCAGAAACACCGACTCATGTCCTGCTGCAGAGGAAGGCACACCCACCACCCTCACTCTCCCCCTCCCTCCAAAGACTTCAATTATATTCTTACTTTTTTTCACCTTTTCACTGTTAAGAACTACAAACACATTGCTGTAACATAAACTGTCTATCTCACACACACACACACACACACACACACACACACACAAAACATGCTTCCTCACACAACAAGCAAAAAAACCTAATTTGTGGAAGGGGCTATATAATTCGTGCCCTTAACTTTTTGGCAACAGTTTGGGGAAGAACCACATACGGCTGGAAAAGTCAGGTGTCTCAAAACTTTTCTCCACATAATGTAAGTATAGCTAAAACGAAACTCTGAGACACTCTGGTGTCTCATTTATAAACTTTATATCAAATGTCTCCACGCAAAGTTTGTGTGCGCTATCTGTGTCGCCAATTCACCTTCTCGCTTTTTGTGTTTCCACGTTGTGCCTACGCAGGGCTCAGAGTTTCCTTACAAGTGCACACTTTCTCCCACCCATTTATTTTTTTTAATAAATTCCAACCATTGTGTGTATAGTGGAGTATGCATGTTTTCAGCCTTGTTCTCTACGTACGCCACATTTATAAATGAGACCCCTCGACAGGTAAACAAAGAAGACGCTGCAGAATGAAAAATAGAGAAACCAAGAGAAAACTGTGAGAGGCACAGAGAAGATTTAGGCCAAAGAACACAACTGAAAGTTTTTAAGCTATTTGATTAGTTATTAGATTTTTATAAATGATTTGTATTATACATTTGTATATGCATTTTGATGTAATATGCACTAAATGAGTTCACTGCAATTTCAGCAATAAAAAATTAAAGGTTTTGTAAAAAGGGTGCAAAATGTTTATTTTAAGAGATCTGGCATTTTCTCTTGTGTATTTAGTATTTTGTTTTTTAATGGAAAAAAAAGTAAAGTAATCTCCCGTTTATCATGGTGGTTACGTTCCAAAACCGCCCGCGTTAAACGAAAAAACGCAATAAATGGACACCACCCCAGTATACAACATTATACAAGTATATTAACATTTTATAAAAAATAATTATATTTGTATTAATAGATTTCATTGTTTTAACATAAAACTCCAAAAAAACAATTCCCTATATGTCTTTTGGTCTATCGTGCAAACAATGTGGCAAATTATTAAATATTTTTTAAATAAACCGGGGTCACTTTAAAGTGGGGGATTACTGTACTTCTTATCTGATTAATTGATGGACTTACCGGTAGAATACTCAATTACTAAATTATTCAATAGCTGCAGCCCTAAATGTAAGCATATACTTAAGTATTAAATAAACATATATCACTTTTAAAACTTTGCTTTCTTTCTTTAGCTTCATTAAAGGATATTTAAATAAAGTCTTTCTATGGGTGCTGTTAAAGTATTTAATACAACATTATGAAACCTTTTCAGAAATATTTTGTGAAATTGTGACTAGCCACAGCACACTGCATCATGACAACACATTTGTCAGTCCTTTATACAAAAATAGACTTAGGGATTGGAGTGGTTCTCAGTAGCCCAAATCAGTCCCATTGAGAAGAGATAAGCAGCCATAGCAGAGACACTCAGGAGCCAACTAGCTGATTACTGATATCTGTTCTTCAAGCAACTTGGGTTGATGCTACAGACAACAATGCTTACAACTGCTTTCCTGTCTGTGTGATTTTTCTTCTTGTGCCAAGCTACATCTGACATTTTTAGAGTTAACCTTTCTCTCTTACCTTCTGCCTCTGTTGGACAGTGCTCATGGTGTCTGGTTGAAACTCCAATTTGTCCGTGCGGCACAGTTTCCAGTACAGTATGCTTATGATGATCATCACCACCAGCACGGGCACCACTACTCCTACTATAATCCATGTGTTGGTATTCTCTGTCTCAGACGGCAATGCCTGCTTCTCCACAGCTGGACACACAACAAACAAAAGTGCATGCATGATTGCATTTCTATAAATATATATTACTCCTTATAGTACACACTGGATGCACCTGAATCCGACCTCCCAGTATCTTGCTCAATTGAGATATGTGTCACAGACAACAGTGAAATCTGAGATGAAGTACATGTACACAACAAAACAAACAAACATAGATTGTACAGGCAAGCAGTGATAAGGGGCCAAGCACTTTCTGACCCACCCCTTAGTGAGAGATGAAGAGCAGAAGACACCTTATTCACTGTTCTGTAAGATATAGAGACTATTACATTTAAAGGCGAAACATCAAGCTTTCAATGTAATATTGGTTTACTTCCTGTTTCCATTAGCTCTCCCAATTTGTAAATGAACTCGGAGCTTGTTTGTTAACATCAAGTCATGTTGCTAAACATATGAGCCAAGCTTGGTGTCAATATTTCAATGGCATGGCTGAGAAAAAACCTCATTTAATGTATGGCAACTTCTCTATTACTTTGATTGTGTGTTGTAAACAAACCATAACGAATGGCCGTTATGAACGAACCATCAAACATACACCGGCATCAGGCATAATATTATGCCATTATAAATTTATGAGAAGTGATGTGAATAACACTGATTATATTTTGATCAGTGGTCAGTCTCGATGAATCAGGACTGTTTTGGTAGCAAAAGAGGGACCAATGCAATCAGTGTATCAATGCGATCAGTGTATCAAAAACTTGTAAAACTATTGTATTCTCTTGTGATTTTTTTATTAGAATTTTGTTGGGATTTTAAAAGCTTTCAGCAGTTGAACTTGTGACAAAACCTTTTAGTCCTTTAGGTACTTAGGTACTAGTCCTTTGCTCAGGTGTGATGTTTGGCCTGAATATGTCACACTGTCACCTCTATCTTGCTTGCTAAGTATCTAAATATAAACCTCCATCTTATTTCTGTGAGGCTGCATTTTGATGATGTCCATTGTGTTAAAAGTGATACCAAAAAAAAATAATAATAATTTTCTTGTGAAAGCTTGTGAACCCGTCCCTTAGCCGCATTGCAAGTTAGATAATGCTGATAGGCAAAGTGGACAGCCTCAGGCCTCCTGAAACTATGCTGTTATACAATAGTAAATGGCTTCATTATTTCTAATGATGGCAGATTTTTGTGCTGTAGGTCAAACAGCTATAAATTCACCAGCGCAAACTCTTTCAGATAAAGAGGCCAAGGTCTGGAAAAGACATGTTTGTTAAACCTTTCCCTTTGAAGTTTACGGTGTGGAAAATGTAATTATTTGGTTTTCAGATACCACAGCCAACTGGCAATGAGTAATGCGGGGTCAGTAAACTAGTTATGAGCATTTGAATGAAAACAACATTAAGTAAAAGACTCCATAAAAGACTGCCTGCAGAGAACACAGAGTAGTGTGTGGGATTGTTTTGTGGATGATGCTTACGTTGCGCCAGAATTCCCTGGATGCGGTATCCCAGCAAGATGGCCGCGTGCTGCACATCCAGCCTGTTGAGCAGGTTTGCGGTGGTGACAGCAGGCAGCCTTTCACTGTTAACACCTTCCACAAAGTAGATCATCTCCAGAGGGTTATCCTGTTCTTCTAGGCGAGTGATCTGCACAATCTGAGTCACAAGTATAGTTCTATATTAGTTCAGATCTACAGTGCATCCAGCAAGTTTTCACAGTGCTTCACTTTTCCGACATTTTATGTTACAGCCTTATACCAAAATTGATTTAATTAAAAAATTGTATTCAAATAAAAGAATAAATTCTACAAACAATACCCCAAAATGACAACTTGAAAGAAGTTTGTTTGAAATCTTTGCAAATGTAATGTAAAATAAATCACATGTACATAAGTATTCACAGCCTTTGCTCAATACTTTGTTGAAGCACCTTTGACACCAATTTCAGCCTCAAGTCTTTTTGAGTATGATTCTACAAGCCTGGTACACCTATCTTCTTTGCAGAACCTCTTAAGCTCCATCAGGTTGGATGGGGAGCGTTGATGCACAGCTATTTTCAGATCTCTCCAGAGATGTTCAATTGGATTCAACTCTGGGCTCTGGCTGAGCCACTCAAGGACATTCACAGAGTCGTCCCGTAGCCACTCAATTGTTATCTTGGCTGTGTGCTTAAGGTCTATGTCTTTTTGGAAGATGAACTGTCACCCCAGCCTGAGGTCCAGAGAGCTCTGGAGGAGGTTTTCATTAAGGATGTCTCTGTACATTGCTGCATTAGGTGGCCCACTCTTTAAAGAGTCCTGGTGGTTCCAAACTTCTTCCATTTACAGATGATGAAGGCCACTGTGCTCATTGGGACCTTCAATGCTGTAGAAATGTTTCTGTACCCTTCACCATATCTGTGCCTCAAAAACATTACTGTCTCAGGAGTCTACAGACAATTCCTTGGACTTCAAGACTTGGTTTCTCTGACATGCACTGTTAACTGTGAGACCTCATATAGACAAGTCTGTGCCTTTACAAATCATGTCTAATCAACTAAATTTACCACGTGTGGACTTAATCAAGTTGTAGAAACATCTCAAAATTGATCAATGGAAACAGGATGCGCCTGAGCTCAATATTGAATGCTGTTGATGTTTTTTTTTTATTATTTGTATACATTTGCAAAGATTTCAAACAAACTTCTTTCACGTTGTCACCTTCAACGCAACATACGTTTATTTACAATGTCCTTTTTTATTTAGATATAAAAAAAATTTAAATAATCTGATGCGCCAAGTCTCAGATCAAGCACCAAAATCAGCCACGATGCACAAATCCAGCAATTAAAACCATCCGTGTGGAAACATAGCAATAGTTCCATTTGGTGTTCTGATGATTTCCGTAATTTAAAACACCACAATTTATAACATCTACAAAAATATTTCGTTTTTTGGCTCTATGTCGAGTTTGGTATTATTAATAATAAACAATCATTTGCATAAAGCATCCATATTTGTCCATGGGCTTGTTGATTAGATTATTGAAAACTTGAAAAAGGTACATTTAGAACAGATACAAATGTAAAATTAAGTTGCGATTAACTACGAGTTAACTCATGACAATCAAGTGATTAATTGCGATTAAATATTTAATTCGATTGACAGCCCTGATATTTATATACCTACAATTGTACTTTCAAATTTTGCTGAAAGCACATGTTAACAGTCCTGCAGTATGTATTATGAATATCAGTAGTTGTCTGAGTGTGCAGTGGGGGTTGCTGTAAAACCAGGCCAGTCTTTAATCACCCTGCCAGCTCCATGCTGTGAAAGCGGACTGCCCTGCTCTTTATGTGTCCCATGAAATAAAGAAAATCTCTCAGCAGAACAGACACCTGATTCTAGAGGGACTCCGTCTGTGAAGAGTCTTCAATAATTGATCTGCTATCAGCTAACAGCCCTATGAGCGGGAGAATAGGGACCAGTGAGTAGCTCCTCAGTTTAGGGATGAATAGAAGCTGTTGCTATGGATACTGCTGGGCTAAAAAATGGTGATGATCCGAGGAGCGCAGGTGGTGACGGGAGCCAAAGAGAATGTTCCATTAAAAAGCAAGAAAGGCTGAGGACATCCATGCAGGAAGAGTACAACAATGAGGCTGCCCATTTCAGAAAAAGCACACATTCAGTGCATGTACATGTGTGTAGGTACATGCACACACACAAAATATAAACTAGTGCAAAATCTGGATACCACAGACTATAAAACATTTTTTATTATTATTTAATTATTCTAATAACTGAATCTTTCCAAAAAAAGAAAGAAAGAAAGAAAGAAAGAAAGACTACATTAAAGCAAAATAAGAAGATGACTCTAGTGGCACTGTGAGATCCTTTACCTGTACACTATTATTGCCCACACTGGTGGCTCTTTTAAGGCGTCGGCCAGCCGAAAGCCCCTCTCCAAGCAGCAGAGCTAATCTTCTCTCCATCTTTGCCTGGAAAATCCTGTCACTCACATCATGCTCCATCACCCCCAGCAAAACTACACAACAGCAAACACAAATCTATTCAGCATAACAGGGACACACACACATAGGCCATATTCAAATGTCAGATAGCTACAGACTAAAATGCTTTAAAGTTTATGTGAGACTTACACACACACACACACTGTAAAGTTTGCCTGAGATATGACATATAGCATCTCAGGCACCCACAACATTTTTAGTTTAATTGATTTTATTTTATTTATTTTTTTACGTTATCAGCAGTATTACATTTAGAGGTATATTTGCACCTAAATATGGAAAGCCACTTCAGGGCATTTTATTAATGGATAAAGTTCAATATGCAAAACAGAAGAATACTTTGCTTATTCTTCACACCATGGGCACAATTTCTTTACAGGAAAATGCAGTAATTTGACAGCTCAAAAAAGTCAATTAAAAAAAGAGATAAAATCAGGTAAATCCGGCACACACATCACTTAATTTGATGACCTTAATTTAGTACCTTGTGGCTTCAGAAAATGGCAAAATAATATAAAGTGCTTTTTTCATCAGCTGAGACAAAAACTGTTAAACCGAGGGAGAGAAATGTACGAATATAAGTGTGTTGCAAGGTGAGATTTTTGACCCTAACCTGAATCAGGGCAGACCATCATGTGACAGTGAGTTCTGAGAATAGGTGATGAATACGTGAGCTGATAGGTACTGTAATACCTGCCCGCAATCCAAAGGCAAAGTGTTTGTGTTTAAATGCGGTGATTTAAGGTACTGTTCAAAACCATCTTGGAAGCTTTAACTCAAGAACAGCATGGATATGTAGTGGTAAATACAAGCAGATAATGGGAAGTGTGTGATCTGAATGGTACAGACAGAAAATTGACTTGCAGACCCAATTTTTTTTATTTAGGTCACCCACTATATGACCATATAGCACTTTAAGAGCAGCAATCAAGTCTTGGCCAAACCTCAGGACTGGAAAAAGTATTTATAAAAAAAAAATAATAATAATAAAAAAAAAAAATAGACAAGCTTAACATACATTACCTGTCTTAACCCATGAAGAACGTAGCAACTGGGTGGTGTTTAGCTCAGGGTAGTGATATGCTGTTGCCAAAAGAAATGACCCCGTCATTCTCATACATATCTTACTACATTAAATTACTACAGTCAATGCCGATGAATGAGGCTTGAAAATCTGACTCACGTTCTGCGATCTGCTGAACAGGGTATCCCAGATAATAGCTAAACTCCACCACACTGAGATGCCTCAGGTGACTGCTGACCTCAGACCCTAGTATATACCCTCGAGCATCACGTACCACAAAGGTGATGTCCAAGGGCCCCCGCAGCTGTCTCTGTGCTGGTGCCACAGAGCTCATGGTGATGTTCAATATCTGAAATATTTAAGATCTTGGTAATTCAATATATAAGTAAGATTATAAATTAGAGCACATTTATAATGTTAATGTCTCAAGCTAAATCTAACAAACATGAACTAAATTCTAATTAATAAACTAAATATGGAATCAGACGGAGGGTTTGCCTCAGGATTTTTATAGTCAAGATTATTCCAAGACTATATTAAAATGGAGATGAGGTTTGTACGAGAACCCAAAGCCCAAGTGTGTTAACAGCCCCAGTTCCCCACACAGCAAATTTCACTCATTCATTTAGTTGCCTTGACAACTGTGAGGTTGGATAGTGCATGCTCTTCTCTCTAAATCCAGTCAAAGCAAAGTGATGTCATTACAGAATACGGAGAACAATATTAGAATTACCCTCAATCAAAACACAGTGGCAAACAGTGAAAGAAAAAAACAGTGTGTCTGGTACACTGTCTATAGATTATAAAAGTATGACAAGCAAATCAGGAGGACTAGACAAGAGCTTAGAGTTTCGTCATTGAGGTTCTAACAGAATGCATTGTAATCCCTAACAGTTCAGTGTCTTGTCTCACATAACACAAAAGAGCTTGTTTACAAACAAAAGCTACACAATATACACAGTCAAATCCGTCAAACAAGAATACAAACAAGGAAGTGTTCCTTACGTTCACAGAAAAGTCGGTAGACTCCTTGAAACGGCGGCGCACTTCGGCGAAAGCGTAAATTAGGCCTCTTTCGATGTGTTCGATGAATGTGCACACGTGCATGTCTACATGAATGGGCACAAACTGAAGCACTGCAGGGAAAGAGCACACAATAAGACATGCTATCCATCCTCTTTCTCTTTTAATACAATCCAATTTAAATTGATTTGTATCGCACTTTTAAAATAAAAATGCACATTGGCCTGAAGCAACTTTACCTCTACAGAAATGAGTAGATTACGAATGGTATTTTTTAAATTCACAATTTAGTATTTATCCCCAATGAGCAACCAGTGGTGATGACGGCAAGGAAAAACTCCCTGAGATTGCATGAGAAAGAAACTATGAGAGGAACCAGGATCATAACGGAACCCATCCTCATCTGGGTTACATCATTCATTATAGTTCCACCCTTGTTGAGGTTATAACTATTCACCTCGAAGTTTTAGATTTTACCTTACTCTTAAATATCTGAAGAGATGTTATTACAATACAGATTTAAAAAGATTGTCTCTACCCGAGTGGATGTGGTACTGCAGGCCTGGTACAGGACTGATTGGGGAAACACTGAGAATGGTGTCAGATGTGAATGCAAATCGTCTCAGAGCGTTCATAACCGATATGGCTGTGTAGACAACAGGACCAGACACAGCCCGAAACACAAAGTCTGGAGGGGATTTCACCACCTACACAAACAAAATAACACATACACATCCCAACAAATAAGCAAGTTTCAAATTTAAAGCAAACCCATCACACATATAGGTCATCATTTCACAGAACAAGATTCCCATGAGAGATTACTATGCGTGAAAATACCAACATGAACATGACAGGTTTTTTTTTTGTTTGTTTTTTTAAGAGCTGCAAGGGAATGAGCATGTGAAGCTCTCTGATCGTTTACTCTACGACGCATATCTCTGCATTGCCTGATTATATGTAATGAACAGATAAAGTGAGACAGGAAGAGCTGTGTATTTCTGAATTGGCTTTTAAAGGCCGACATGAAGCTTGAGGGCGGTCATTAGGCAACAGTTTGCCAGCTTTTATCATAAAGTGTTTACAAATGTTAGACAACCATCAGACTCAAAAGCAGACAATTGCATTATTATTGTAAAACAATAAAAAAGAAACGTAAGAAAAGAGTAATTTGGATATAGAATTATTTCTGAACAAAACAATAATTTCACAGAGATACCAACAATGAAAACAAGGAAAAGGAAACGTTTTGCATGTGACTGCTACTTTATAATAATGAGCAATTCTCACATTTTTACTGACCAAAGAACCAGTACAGTCAGCCAGTCCCCCCCTTCTTTTCTATTGGCTCACATGATTAAGTTTTCAGATTTTATAAAATTCAATTAGCATGAGACAAATTTAACCACTATCATGACCGCTAATACAGTGCAGTTCTAAATAGCAGGAGAAAATGTAAAAAGGAAAAGGAAACGTTTTGCATGTGACTGCTACTTTATAATAATGAGCAATTCTCACATTTTTACTGACCAAAGAACCAGTACAGTCAGCCAGTCCCCCCCTTCTTTTCTATTGGCTCACATGATTAAGTTTTCAGATTTTATAAAATTCAATTAGCATGAGACAAATGTAACCACTATCATGACCGCTAATACAAAATAGCAGGAGAAAATGTAGAAAAAAACAAGAATATTAATGTTCACCTGCAGTTCAACCGATCGATTGAATTCGGCTTTGAGGATCTCTCTGACTTTTGCTTTGGCGTAACCAGCTGTGGAGCCGAGTGGAAAACCTGCGGGAAATAAATAAGACACCATTCCAAGAGTGTGTTCATATTTTCTCGCTATTCAGACAAGTACTTGTGTTGCCTTAGTTTTTAATCATTTGTTTAAATTGCAAATATGCATATAAAAGGGAAAAAAAAAACTTACCAACTCGCACTAAGTAGGTATCAGGTTTGGTAAGGTTGCAGAGGTACTCTCGGATAGTCGTTGTTTGAAGAGTAGAAGTCTGAAGAGTTGTCACTGAAGGGGTTGTAAGCAAAGTTGTGGCATTAAACACCTCAGTTGTTGCACCTGGGGCAGACATAGTTGTCTCATTGTTTAATACTGAAGGAGTGAAGTCTGCTGGCTTGCTGACTGTCATCATTTCATCATCTGTAACTGGATTGAAAGAGCTTCCTGCTCCGGTGAATCCTTGGTCAGCCATCTCGGTTACAGAAAGGACAGAGGTGATGTTGGGGGACGACTCAGTGGGCACTTCAGAGACGTTATGTGTCTGGGTGAACACGTTATCGATGAGTGATGATGTAGGGCGTGAGGTCTCAGGGACAGTAGAATTGATAGACCAGTGTGTGTTTGTGGAATTTAGGAACATGACATCAGACTCCACTGGATCAGGAGGTGGGAAAAGCACAGAAGTAAAAGATATGGAAGAGGAGATAGATTCTGTGCTAATCCAGTCGGTAGTTGCTGCCAGATCCCAGAGGGAATTTGAAAAGTCCATAGACGGAGTTAATGCTGATGAGTACAAAAATGGAAATGTAGCATTCATTAGACTAGGTCTTATGTCTGACAAATCCAAGACAGTAGTGTTGGACAAATTAAGTCCTGAGATGTCTGTTGAGGATTCTTCAGGCCAGGAGGGGTCCATGTTCTGCAGGTCCTCTCCATACATTACTGTGAACATGTGACTGGCTGGAACAGTGTAGGTGCTGGTCGTGCTTATTGACACGGGAAGGGAAAAATGTTTTGAAGTGGTCTGGTTGCCCCTTTGTTCTGTCAAGCTTTCATTGTTTTTTGTGAGCTGAATGTTGTAGTACTCAAGACTATTCATATCAGGCAGAAGAACATCACTGGGCTCGATGGTAACGTCAGGCCAGTTGGTATATATCTCTGAGGTATCACTGACTATATCACTCTGATGTAACGAGATGCTGGAATGTACTGCTGTAGGATGAATGGCTTCGACACCTAAGTAAATAGTGCTGGATATATGGGTGGGACTGTTGGAAATACTGGTTAAGGTAGAAAATCTAGAGATCATTACATTTGTCATTTCACTATTGGGTACTTGGAGAGTACTGGTTGGATTTGATGTAACACTGAAGGCCGTGCTAGAATTCATGGTAATATGTCTACTAGGGAAAGATGTTAAGGAACTGGGAGAGAGGTATCTTGTAGACAAAGGAATCATTGCCCTTGTAGGAAATGATGTATCATAAGATTCAGAGTTTGAGTCCTCAAAGTCATACATGTCAGATGGAAAATTGGTGACCAAAGAGTAATCATCTCCCTCAGATCCCAGGTAGGACATTGTTTCCAAGTAATCCCCTGACCCAGAACCATAGTCGACATCCATAGTGTTAGTTGGGTAGTAAACCTCTGGTGGACCCATAGTTGGTTCTGTGAAAGATGATGTCACATGAAAATTTCCAAATATGGTGTGACTTGGATATAACTGATCATCTAGGGCAGCATCATTTTGGATATTGAAATCATGACTAAGAACTAGGTGATTAGAAAGTTCTTTATGCTTTCCAGATGTACTGGTGCTATTGCTGACTCTTTCAGCTTGTAATTCAGATGATGGAAATGGAGGTTCTGAAAAAGAATCCAGCCCAGCTGAAGGGAAATTTGATGCTGTCTGTGACAGTTGGACACCTGAAAGTATGACAGGGCCAGAGAGAGGTTCTGGGGGTTTGGGGACAGAGCTTGGAGGAGGCATGGATGCTGAGACATATACAGTGTTGACGGTGTGGCTGTAGTAATACTCTGAGGGTTTGGGAGATTCAGTGTTAGGCAAGATGGAAAATGTCCTATGAATGTCACTGAACTGTCCCAAGGCTTGATAGGAAGTGTATAGTAAGGGGATGGGGGAAGCTGTATTCTGTGGCACTTCTGTCAGAGATTGCTTTGCTGTGTTGGAATCCAACAACGACAAGTCTAAAGAAAATGAAACAAAAAAGGTATAAAATTAGGAACCAAAGCACAATAACAACTTAAACTAAACCCAAGCAATTTGAACAATGTAAGAACAATCTGATTTAGAAAATGCCTTTAAAAGGTGATCATCTACTTAAAAATTTTAGGCAAAAGGATTTGAATTAAAATTCTTCATAAGTTCTATAATATATTAGATTGACAAAAAGCAAGGCAAAATAACATTTTACTTAAAATATCCACATGAAATCATCAAGTGACTTATGTTTCGAAGACAATATTATATTCACAATGAATCCTGTCCAGCCATCTACCAAACTATATATTTTCAAAATTGTATAATTCTTTCAGCCTCAATAAATCTGTGTAAATTCATTTTATAGATGTGTGGATTCAGCACAAATCCCTTTAATACCAAACATGGATGTGCCTAGTCGCACATTAAAACGGGTAAGCCTAAGCATACTAACAGGGAGCAGGCTATAAAATGATTTTTTATGAACAACTGGAGTATGGTAAAAAAAAATAAACAGGAGAGCATTTGTGATTTACAGACATGCATGATGCAAAGTGAATAGGTTTACGATGTTTTTTATGCACAACTAACAAAAGAACTTTGTGGAAATTCAGTATAGAATGTGCCAACTGACAATTTATACATGATTTGTTTTTGTGTTCAATCACGTGAAACTGGAAAACTATATATAATTCAGCGCACAAGGCTTTCATAGCAAAACTCAATTAATCTTTAGTTATTATGTACATTACTACACTATTATATACAATATTTGACTAATAACTGCAACGATTACACAGGTCACGAGTCCCTAATGTTAAGTTTCTTGGAAGACACTTGAGACACAAAATTACATTTTAATAATTAAACGTAAGGCCTTGAAACGTATTTCCTAAAAGAAGTATCGGTTTGCTTGGGTCATATTCTTAAATGTTCTAGAATTTCCATTAGCATGGGCTTTCTGACATACGCAAGGTCATTGGAATAAAGAGTGGCAGTGTGTTCAGGAGCAGATGTGTGCTAATGAAATGGGCCTTTCTGGGGAGGATGCAAAGAAAAGGTGAGGTGCTTTCATAATGAAGGAAAGAACGGACTCTCCTATTTAAAAGTGGGTGTTAGAGCTTGGCAGCTAGCATAGAAGACTGGTGTTGCATAAAAGCACCAGTCATGAATAGGTGCTTTGTTGTAGATCGTAGCAAAACAGTAAAGTGCCCAATTTGGAGTATCCAAATCTCTTCCACAGCTGCTGGGTGTAAGAATTTGGAATTGTGCCCTCTCTGGTAGAAAAATGCTATTGCAAGCTAGTTAGGGAAGGACATTTTTGTCCAGTTGCTTATGCTGTTCATCTAATGGCTGCAAGAAGAAGTGCACCCAAAACGTCATAATTGACAAACTTAGATTTAAGTTAGGTCTGAAACACTTTCCAAATGTTATCTATGAAGATATAATTAACCCGCTTACAACATTTTAGGTGAAGTTAAAGCTTCAGTGTGTTACCAAAACTTTTGTTGTATTTTTGATGTATTAAAACAGATGCTCGAAAAATGGTTTACTCTAGCAAAAAAGAGACAAATAAAAAGACAAACACACAACTGGATAATCAAACAAACTCCATACAAAGAGGATAAATCAGTTGACTATAATTAACCGCCATTCCCATTAAATTAGAAAACAATTAAATGTTTAGCAAATGCTCCAGAATGCATTTTATTCTTATAGTATTACATTCCAGAGACTTCTCCACTCTCTAAATTCTGTCTGATTGGCAGCTGGCTCTCATGTATTCAGACTTTCTCTATACCAGGCAAGGTATAGAGAAAGCTCTGGTCCAAGCTGATGTGTATAGTTTACTAATTTCCTGCCAATTCTGATCCCAGAACCCTGATGTTTCAATGAATATAGATTACAGGATGATCAGGGTGACCTAAAGCACAAGAGGTACATATATTACAATGTTTTTTTCTTTAGTGACTCTGAAATCTAATAAAAAATAATACTTGCACTGTAACTTCAAGTAATTGCACAATTTTTGCATATTCGAAAACATACAACTGGATTCAGACTGTGACATAAAAACATCTTTAAAATGTCTCAATTCTATTTTCAGGAGTATTCTTATGAACCAATGCGAATTGTAAGTGCAATCTGTCGGACAGATCACTGAACATAACTCCAGATTTGAACCAGATAGCTATGAGTCAGAAACAGCCGACATTACTTAAATGTCTGAAGCAACCCTCCCACTTTATTCGGTAATTATTTAGAAATATTTGCAGGCCTTTTAGCTAGATTTTTAAATCTTACAAAGTAAAAAAAAAAAAAACATGGAATGAAGAAGAAGAGTTAAAAAATGTACCCAATTACCAAAAGTAAAAGTAAACATGTCCACATATACAGATTCAGCACAGGGAAATAAATATATAATAATTCAGTTTCTTTCACTGCAATTAACAAAAGTATAAAAAGAAATCCTGCGCTGCCTTAATTAGCTCAATACATCTTTGGAGAGTACAGTTCTCTATACTCACAGAATTCAAGATGCTGAGAAAATATAAACCTAGCAGCTATAATAATTATTAACAGAGCTTAATGTAATAATAAAATATTTCCAGTTTAAATAAAAAAGATTTGTGTCATTGCTCAGGCTTTTCATTCCTTGTCTCTAAGGCTCTACACTGTTTAAAAACGTCAGTTTCGTCTAAAAACCCTCCGTAACCACACGATTGTTTTCAAATGTTTCCCAACAGTTGCTCATCCACACTGAAATGTGGACATCCCTGTACTGCTCATGAGCAAAAACGCAAGATGCGCCAACCTGCGTCATTTCTGCCTGAGGCTTATTCAGGTTGCAGCAATGTCAAGGTAAGGCACCACCAAGACTAAAAAATGTGTCATCGATTCCGAAAGCCTTTAAATTGAGAAAAAATTGCAAATGCTTACAATTTAGAGAGAATTTGCAAAAAGCTACGCTTTTGTTGACTGAAAACGTCGTCTCAGTGTGGACGCAAGGCTAAAACGGAGAGAAAAACATGTTTTCAGATGAAAAAGTATTAATGTGGACATGGTCTAAAATTACACAACTGGGGTTCAAATGACCTTGGCTTATTATTATTATTACAGTGCTTTGCATACTCTGTTGAGTCTGTGGGTTTCCTCTATGTTCTTTGGTTTCATCCCATCTTCTAAAAACATGCATGTAAGTTGTCTGACTGTGATAAATTGTCCCTAAAGTAGAAATTAGTGTGTAAATGTGTGTCCCAGAATAGACTCTGGACTACTGCAACTTTAACCATTTACTGAAGATGAATAATGATTTCTTACTCTTGTAACTCAGCATAATGTGCTCATGTAATGTAACATATTATACATATAATTAACCACAAACTTTTCCTGATATCCCCAGACAGGAGAACATCATACTTGCCAAAGCAAACTAACTGTAATCACCTGTCGTCAACCTCTTTCTAGAAGCAAGCTGGTAAATAAAAACAAGAAAATCTGAAAAAATAAAAGCAAAAAAATAAAAAATAAAATAATTTTACCACAGAATCCCAAGTAGTAAATAAAATGGAAACACAATGCTTACAACATATTCTGCATCTTTCTGACCAGCGACATCAGTTCCTCCATTTTAAATCAAATCGAGGCAAAAATAAACAAGAGCAATACGTGTTTCGTGTCTCACATCCTTTTCCTAATCTATGAACTGGCTTTTCCACAAGACATACCCTATAAATAAAGGTTTTTGAAAAAAAGGAAATCACACCCACATGTGGTTCTTTCCAAAAATTTTTAAAGCAAACTAAAGTCTAGATTGTCTTTGTATGCTGTAGCACTTCTTTTTACTTGTTCAGGCAAGACAATGCCCCTGTGCACACAGCAAGCTCCAAGAAAATATGGTTTGGAGTGGAAGAACTTGAGTGTCCTTCACAAAGCCCTGACTTTAACCCCACTAAAATACTTCAGGATGAACTGCAACACAGACTTCCCCGACACCCAAGACCTCCTCACCCGACATAAGTGTATAATCTCCCTAATGCTCTTTTGGCTGATTGGACAAATCCCCACAGCTGTGCTTTATAATCTAACGCAAAGCCTTCCCAGAAGAGTGGAGCTTTTCATAATGGTAAAATATCTAGAATGGCATTTTTAAAAAGCACATGTGAGTCTGACCATTAGGTGTCCACATTTCTGCATGCATGTATGAAAAGAGCAGAAAGGCATCGTTTTTATGTGCCATGAAACAAAAAATCATAAATTCTAGCGCTAATTGTTGGCACCCCTTCCCTGCTAATATTCAATTTGGATCCCAACCCACATATAAAGTGCTGATGAATCCAGTGAAAACCTATGCAGCGTTATTAAGCGGTATTTTAATGTGCAAAATGTGAACTCCTATTCATTACAGACAGAATTCAAGGTTGTGTTATTTTGGCAGGGAATTAGCTCAGTTCGGTGCCAGG
The DNA here is from genome assembly GCA_024362625.1 of Silurus asotus. NCBI lineage: Eukaryota > Metazoa > Chordata > Actinopteri > Siluriformes > Siluridae > Silurus > Silurus asotus. Next base: position 4,503,416 of record MU551596.1, on the reverse strand, counting down.
CAAGGATTTATTACGAATGAAAGCATGAGGCCACTTTACATATACAACTGAAGACCCCTCGGTGTCTGCCTGAATGGTGAAAGGCAAGTGTGCTCGGTAGAAATCGTGCTTCAAAACAAGCATTACCTAATTTCTACAGAGAGGGCCAACTTCAGTGTTAATGAAACAGCATGACCCTGAGCGGTGCCAGACGGGTGACGACATGACAGACTGAAGGCAGGGGGAAAACACTGGAGATGACTCGCTCTACCACCTGTTCCTGAAACATGACCATGTTACGCATCGGTGCAGTTTTATTGTGATCTCTGTCCTTGAAGAGGTAGGACTACATATTGTATTCTCTGTTGGTAAGTGAGAGTGATAGCGTGGCGCTTAGCATGTGTTACACTTCAAGCACAATCAGACTGCAACTGTATTTATCTTATAGTATCTTATATTATCTTATAGCATACACACATTAAATACACTGTACAATCCATTTTAAAAATCACGAGTGTAAGAAAAGCTAATGATGGTACATTGGTATAACTTATACATGGATGTATAAAATATATGTGCATAATAATAATAAAAAACAGGGTTGGGTCTCCTAGTTTAAGGGAAAGGAAAATACTGCATCCAAAGGAATTTTTTACAATTGTGTGTCTCCTACTTTTTGGTAACAGTTTGGGGGAAAACCAAATACGGCTTGAAAAGTTGGGTGTCCCAATACTTCTGTCGCATTCAATTTAAATTTGACTTCTGTCCATATAGTGTAAAAATTAAGCTGAGTCAATCGATTTCACATCATTATATTTAATTCAACATACTGAATAATTATTCATTTATTTATAAATGTATTATTCACACATTATTTGTTTCTACAGATTATGTTTTCCCCTATACGAAAACTTTCTTTCGGCTTCTCCCATTAGGGGTCGCCACAGCGGATCATCCGTATTCATGATTCACATGTTCGATTTGGCACATGTTTTTACGCTGGATGCCCTTCCCAACACAACTCTTCCCATTTATCTGGGCTTGGGACCGGCACTTAGAGTGCACTGGCTTGTGCAACTCTAATGGCTGGGGTTGGTTCCCTGACCGGGGATCGAACTCGGGCCGCAGCGGTGAGAGCGCCGCATTCTAACCACTAGACCACCACGGAACCATGTTTTTCCCAATACTGATATGTGCAAAGTACTTTTCTTTTACATTTAACAACAAACTCTGGTTGACTCATACATTTTCTTGTGGTAAAACAGTCTACTTGACAAAACGAGACACATTAACCCAGACCGCATTCTGGCCATCAGCACAACTGATTTTTACTAGTTGAATACATTTTACAAATCATATGAATGTCACATAGCTCTGTTTAAAACCTGCTGAGAGAAAAGAACATGATAAGACTCTGACATGAATAATGTTTTCAGCAAAAGACAGACTAACACAGCTCAAAGCCCAAAAGATCAAATAAAAACTATGGCTATATTGAATCTCTGCATCTGAAGATGTGTTCCTTTTTTTATGAACGCTTTAATATAGTTGGTCACATTTTGAGGTTAAACTATATCAACCACCATTTTAGCTTGGTTAATTAGATTTGTGTGTAACTGAAACGCAAGACTGGGTAAGTACACCAAAATTTCCACTTGCCCTCTGGGCTCAATAATAAATGTATAGTCTAATAGCACATATAACATACAAAAATGCAGACTGTGGAAACGGGTTTGAAGTAAGAGAGGTTGATTTTTGTATTCAGTTTGTTGTTTCAAAATTATTTACCTCATAATGTGAGCGAGTGTGAACAAAATTACAGAAAGGAGACTTGAGATAAGATCAACCGCACATAAATGATTCAGTTCAGCAGACTTAAATGTAATTTGCTCCTCCCTGAACTCCTGTCTAGCACTAAACCTGGTCATTAAACCCAATAAAAGCAGAAAGTCTGTCTAAGGGCTAAGGCAGGTTTAGACAAAAATACACACAACTACCGGCATCAAAATGAATCAAAATGTATGCATGATCCTTTGTGACGCATGGTGCGTGTTATTAACCGTCACTGTGTTGTCCTCAGCGGGGGTATAAATAAGAGGCAAACTATATTAGCATCACAAAAGCAAAATGGCGCAATGTTTTTTTCATCTAAATGGTCCATTACGACAAGCTAACAGGAAAAAACAAAGACTTGCGCGTTTTACTATGTTATATTCGAGATGTGTGTTTAATTGTCCAGCAACAAACAGAGCGAGTTATACAAAACCTCCCTAGCTTTCATTATTAGGGCTCAGTTACACAAGTTCATTTAAAAGAAACAGCTGTGAATCGCACAAAGTAAGTCTGTAGCCAAGATCTACTGCTGGGAAAAATAAGATACCAATTATTGGCCCCCGTTTTTAATGATGTCATTTCCTTTCATTTGCCAGGCTCCTTCCAGTGAAAGTCTTATTTGATGATGGTGCTATTCCAGAAAAGCAGGGTGAAACACTTTTGCCCACACATGTTTCTGTTTTAGTCACATCCCATTGCGTGACTGCTTTTCTTCCTCGCTTGCAGCGACTCTACTCGCTCTCCGATAGAACCCTAAAGTGCTGACATTCGCTTTTTTTCGTAGAAAACAGTGTTAGTGCAGATACACTATATAGCTATAACAGTCTGTAGACACTTGAACACAAACTGTTAGAGCTACAGGGAGCCCCCAAAAACTGTTCTGGAAACACAATTATATAGCAAGTTTAATACAATTTCCCTTTTGCTAATATTAATCCAAACCTACTCCAGCATAACAATGTGCCTGGATAGAACCCTAAAGTGCTGACATTCGCTTTTTTTCGTAGAAAACAGTGTTAGTGCAGATACACTATATAGCTATAACAGTCTGTAGACACTTGAACACAAACTGTTAGAGCTACAGGGAGCCCCCAAAAACTGTTCTGGAAACACAATTATATAGCAAGTTTAATACAATTTCCCTTTTGCTAATATTAATCCAAACCTACTCCAGCATAACAATGTGCCTGTACAAAAAGCATATCTACATATCCATGTATACATGGTTTGTAAGGGTGGAGAAGGAGAACCCGAGAGTCCTTCACAGATCCCTGACCTCAACCCCACTGCACAACTTTAGGGTGAAGCCCACTTTGAAATCTAATGCAAAGCCTTCCCAGAAAAGTGGAGCTTATTGTAACTGCAAAATGGGGATTAAATCTTGAATGTGAGGTTGAATAAGCACATATGGGGTGAGATATTTTGATGTTCACATTCCTGTAGCTGTATCATATAGGTGATTAAAGCACTTACTGTATGCTAAAATAAATAAATAAAATGTTTTTAAAATCTAGTTTTTAAATCTTTCACAACTTGCTTAGGTTACATAGATACCATCCATCATACAAACTAGAACTTACAGCTTGCCCTTGAACACCAGAGACTCCTTCCCAAAAGTATGAAAAAATAAAAATACAAATAAATATTTTATATATATATAGTTCTTTTTTTCCCATAAAATATGTGAAAAACTAATAAAACTCAGAATCCAGTGTAGCATCTTCCATATAAATCCCTATACATTTTGTTAGTATGAACATGTAATAATATATAATGTATGTGTATAATGTATTAAAATAAACTAGAATGAATCCACATCTTCTGACCAATCAAAATTGAGCATTTAAAAGTGCTGTGATATGTTTTCTAATTGCAACGAGACCAGTGAGCAGGACTTTTGTCACTTACTCTAAAATGTTTGACGATGATGATGGAGGTGAACAGTCCGTGAATCACTGTGGTATTATGTATCATCTAGACTTCACTTTGGATAAAAAGTTCCACAGGCCAATATTTCTGACCAAAATACTGAATTTAAGACTTTAAAGCATTTATCTGGGTGAGATCTTGAACAACAAAATTAAAAAACATGAAAACGCAAACACACAAGTTCTATCCAATATCCACAGTCAAACAGCAAAAGGCTTGAAGGCTCTGTGTTGTTCAGTTGAACAGGACAGATGGAGTGAGTTCACTTCACAACACTTCTGTCTGATTACGTGCTAGGAACAAATGACACTTTCTGCGCTGAATCTAATTTGACAATGGAGGGTGTGAGTAGGGTTGCAAAATTCAGAGAATTTTCAAGACTGGAAACTTTTCATGGGAATTAAAGGAATATATGGGAATTTTTATGAATAAACTGAGAATTTACTAAATTGTAAACAACCAGATTTAATGCAAGTGCAGTTAAATTTCTACCCTACACATTTATCAATCACATGCACACAGCACACTTACTTTATCAGAAATGTTCAGCCCCTTTGCAACTGCATGTGTGACAGAGTAAAAACTTTTCTGAGGAATGATTAAGAAGCTTCTAGAAACACACTAAATACAGTGCAATAGTCCGGAAAGTTTAATGGTGTTGTGTAAAAAGCAGCGGACCAAATTATTGCTATTGATCTGAGCAGACATGACTGATCACATTGTAAACTGCTTATCCTGGATGGTGAGAGCAGGACGACTGTGAGGAACAGAAAACTAAATGATGGGAGAAAAGAAAGCTAATGTAAAAAAAGAAAGAAAAGAGAGAGAGAGAAAGCAAGTTGGGATAATCTCCAGAGCAGCACCATAGTGAGTTTGCCCCAATGCCTCTGCCTACTTCAAATGACAAGGAAAGCTGCATCTGTAACCGGAGAGCCTTAAGGCTGTGCCACTCTGCAGGCTCTCAGCAAACCCAGTATCTTCAGAAAAACCACCCCCTCGTCCCCCCTTCCCACACACTCATCGTCACCATCATCATTTAACTCACACCGTCATGAAAATAAAGCTATCCTTTCCAGAATTTCTAAAACCTACAAAAACATAGTAAGCGAGAATTGATTTGTATAACACTAAGTTATAATTGGCTGGTTGAGTGAGAACCTGAGCTGGAAGAGATCTGCTAATGTCCTTACATTTCGGGACCTCTCTTCCACTCAGTGCTAAGTGTTTAGGATTTCCCAGAAGAGAGATCTAATGTAAAGACTGACAGATCAAGCATGACATCATCGCTTTAAAAGAATTTCAAAAGAGAGACTATCAGCATCTACCATTTACGACATCCCCCTTTTAATATTCCTGCTTTATACCATGGTCTGTCTGAATACTTGATTCTGATTGGCTGGAAGTTGAGCGTTCAAACCGCTGAACGCAAATAAATGCGCTGACTTATTAACAACTGTAATCACAGTAACCTGCAGAAACAGAGGAAGCTGTTGTAAGCATTTCCTGAGGTAAATGAATCATTTTACATGTCTAAGAATTTCATTTGCCCTCTTCCCGAAGATGAATATTCAGCTCAAAGGTCGCTTTTTTTTGACGCCATTGCAAAGATCCAGTGCAAATAGCAAAAGGTGCTCGACACTCTTTGAAGAGAAGACTTCCAGAACACATTACAGAACTATCAGGAATGCTGGGAGAGCTGTATTGGTATGCAAGTGACTATTTTGAAGGTGATGGTGTGTAAACCTAGATAAATAAAGTTTTTTCTTGTAAACAGAGCTAGTCTCAAAACATTTAGATATCTATCTATCTATCCATCCATCCATCCATCCCTATTTGGTTTTCACTCTGGGTTGCCACCAAAACCAGTAGGCTCCTGTGGTTTCCAAATCAATGAGTAGATGTTCCCAGGCTTGCCAGTCCATAGTCAGGTTTCTGGCCTCATCTATTCAATAAAATCGATAAAAATCAATAATAAATGTTGTTGTCAAAAAATGTCGTTATCGATTAGTTAGCTACTCAGGTTACAGCTTAGTGTGATGGCAAGATGACACAGCCATTTGGGAAAATGGCGGGGAGTACAGGGTCAACCGGCAGCAGGAAAAGTGTGCATCCCAAGTCATCCAAATCAATGGGACAGAACATTTTATATTAAATGCAACAAAGAAAACTGTACCTGGAAGTTAAAGCTGAGCTTGAGTGGCACGGAAGTACCACAGTCATGCACGAGCAGGCAAAAAGAAAACACAGTGGTTATGGATAAAGATGAAACATCAGCACGGTAAGCAAAAAGAGTATAATCATCATGTGAAAATGGTATAGTTTAATGCAGTGCTATTGTGTAAACTGTTTGTATGCTTCAGGTTGTGCCATCAGGTTGCTCAATCAGCTCTTTTCTCAGCAATTATTCTTTCCTTTAATCAAGCCTGTTTGATCCATGTTTTCTTCTGCACATTTTCTTGGACCGTACAGGCTGAATTCTTTAGAAAAATCTCTGTGGTAGACAGTTGCTGTTCATTCTGCAAACGTGGCCAAACCATTGAAATCGCTGTTTTATGATCTGCTCTTCAATCATTGGTTGGTGATCACATCTGTTTTCATTGACACTATTCAAAAGGAATAATAAAGAAATGTTTTTTTCCCCATTGGTTTCCTGCCTAGTTTGTCCAGTCACCAGGTTGTGGATATCTCAGCAGGACATACACAGCCAAGCTTGGGAGAACAGACTTTTGTCAACTTTGTTAGACATAGAGCTAATGATGTTCTATCTTTCTCATTACTGTAATTAATCATTTGCCCATTACAGATGACTAGACAATGCAGGGCTGAGCATATTTTCTTTGGCAAATTACTTTTCCTGCTAGATTTGTTTACACAATAGAGACTACCCTATATTTTGTTGTTTGGAATAGGTAAAACACCCTAACAGCTTTACAGCTTCTACTTTCAGACCTATCAGTGTCAATATGAGGGAATGTGATATTTGTTTGGTTGTTTATTAGTTGTACTTTGTTAGTAGAAGTTTTACTCTGCACATAATTGCCTGTTGGTTGTGTTTTGGTCCTAAATCACTTGTCATTTCTCTTGTGGCAGCAGAGATTAATAGCTCTCCTAAAAATCAAAAGCACATTGGGGGAAGGGTGTGCAATGCTGAAAACTCGCTAATCTCTTTCACGCCTTGGTCAAGAATACTGCAATGGAAAAAAAAACACAGACCTTTGCCAAGAACTCAAATGTCATCTAAGCACAGAGAACACAGAGATGCCAGTGCTCAATAAATGGTTAAATATATAAATATGTTTTCTGCATTGAGGGTCAGTTAACAATAAAACCTACCACTGTCACATTGATTATGTGTCAATTGTGAATTTGACACAAGCCTGAAGTCTCAACACTCATTTTCTGTCACCTCATGCAGGATGCATGCAGGCTTGTCTGGTTCAAATGGATCATTTTTTGAATATCAACCGCATTCAATTTATCCAGAAATCCAGATGTAAATGTTAGCAGTGGAAGGAAAACTCCTTAAAATGACACAAAACCGCCAGAGGAACCAGCTGCAAAAGGGTACCCTTCCTCTTCTTTGTAATAAAAGATGAATGGCAACACGTTTACTATTTAATACACTCACCGTTAACAGTATTACGTGTCTTTAAGGGACTATATTGTAAATAAGAATCCTAGGATGAGCACAGGAGACTCTTTATGATAACAGCAGCAGCTTTTTGAATGAAAAATCATTCACATAAAAAAAAAACAACAAAAAAACAAGTAACAGATGCCATACAGGCATTATGAAGGCAGTTTAAATCGGCCAAATATTTAACTTTGATTTACTTAGGCATAAATGAACTCTTTATTCTAGTATTATAAAGTGATATCAATGTCGATTATGCCACAACCAGTTCCATGTTCAAAACAAAGCCAACAGGTCATAACTGATAAGTCAGTGTATGGATTTCTATTTGTCTGAGCCTTGTGCATTATAACATTCCATGCAAAAACTCAGACATCAGCATAAGCACAGTGTTATCTCGGCTGCCCAGGCCTCGGCTCGCGTTGCTCTGCTTTGACTACGTTTGATTATGTGCTAAAAGAACCATTCTTATCCCTGTAGTCTGCGCGTCTTGTTTAATCTACAGGACAAATACAAAGGAAACAGAGCTCCTTTGAGGTTCCTGAGAGGAGTCAAAGATAAAAAAAAAAAGGCATGAAGTCGGTGCAAGTGACACGTGCCGTATCAGCTCCAAATTTAGACTTCGGCAGGCACAAGGTTTTATCTGAATTCACAGTATCTAAATTCACAGAATAACAGAGCAAAGAATTACAAAGGCCACGCCAAAATAAGCTGTAAAAGAAGAACAATTCAATAATAGAGTTCAAAACAGACGGGAAAGGAACAAACAGCAGGATTAATTAGGCCCTTTTTAGTTTAATACTGCAAGCTGGACAAAAACAAAACAGCCTTTTGTAAGAGTTGGGCATTTAGACATTCAGGACACAAGTATGTTGTCAGATAAAAGCCAGTACACTTATTATTAATTGCCTGTTATATTAGTGTACCTTGAGAAACTTATCTTTAAAAATGGCCTAACGTAGGTATCAGCTGTGGATCTCAAGTTATTTAAACTAGAGTTTAAATAACTTGCAGATGTCCAAATTACTAGTTATATTTGGTAACCTCCTCAGTGAGCATTAAATGTTTTCTCAATGGTAGCATTACAAAACAATTAATAGGCATGTGACTCTAAGAGAACCAAGAGAGTTGGTTTTACCAGGGTTATTACTATCCTCATGAAGTCTTTCTGGGAAAATATGAGGAGACTGTTATTACATTTCCATTTATTGGACTGACATATGGTTTTATGCAAAGTGACATACTATTGAGACATAGAATGAAGTGAACTTGTGGGTTAAAGAGATATTATAGTGGTACTTTCGGAGCCCTGGGATTAAAAACCTTAAATGATATACACCATCAACAACTTGCATTTCTCTATTTTATTTACACACAAAACACAAGGAGTGACTGAAGGTTCTAGTAAAAATGGATTTCTATTATATATGGACAATTATTGGGACATTTGTCTTTGCCAGCCATATGTGGTTCTTCCCCAATATTGTTAACACAAGGTTAAAATTGTAAAAGATGTTTTCAGAAACAATAGCAAAATAGCAAAAAATGTGCACTTTACAAGTAGACCCCAACCTCTCATGACAATGACTGTACTAAATGTGTACTGTACTAAACCAGCTCTATAAAAATATAGTTTACATGGGTTGGAGCGAAAAATCTTGAGTGGCCTGCTATTGAGCTCTGACCTTAACTCTATTGAATACCTTTGGGATAAACTAAACGCTGCCTGAGCAAAACTCCACAACCACACTCCAAAATCTCGTGAAACATCTTCCTAGAAGAGTGGAGGTTATTATAAGAGCGAATGGTGGCTAAATGTGCAATAAGATGTTCAAAAAGCACACACGAATCTCATGGTCAATTGTCCACAAACTTTTGTTTATATAGTCTATTTCGGCAGACTAAAACTACGGTTTGCATATAACTGTTCTGTAATAACTTGCACATCCATTCTGCCGTCAAAAATGCTTTTAATATGGTTCATACTTTCAAAAAAGAATGAACACGGTAAAGCATCTTTATAAACTCATTTTCTGTTCCTGTTGCGATTTGTTTTGGATGACTTGTTAAATAAATCCTGCCTGTCAAAATAACAATCGGTTAATGCATCAATTAGTGCATTAATGCTTCAAAATAGCCTAGTTTATAGCAAGTGAGAAGTGGTTACGACTACTTTTAATCAGAAGGTTGTACATTCAAATCCTGGAACTACTAAGCAGGTATTACTGGGTCCTTAAGCAAGGCCTTTAACCTTCAACAGCTTATATATGCTACAGTACATATGCTACAGAGATAATTTTAAGTTGCTGTGGTAAAGGGCATCTGCCAAAATGCTATAAATGTAAATGTATGTGTATGATTATGCTCTGTTGTTTAAAAACATCTTAAAAAAGAGTGAGCTTAAATATGACCAGTATGTAATGCTTAACAGGGTAAAGGCATATTACTGCCTGTCCCTTTCTAAGATTAAGTTCATAGAGTATCTAATACCATGTTACTGGCTTTTTCAACTACAGCCTTTTTTGATTGTTTAGAATCAATCACTTCTCATGTCAAGTCACTTCTGGTGCTATGAAGACAACTGGGTACAGTAAACTACCTGACTACATGCAAATAAAAGATATTTCAGGAATCTATATCTTATTCTTTAGGAGTAATTATTATTTCTTAGTGATCACTAATGAAATCCCAATATAACAGCCCCTTTAATAGGAAACATTTTGTCCGATTTATGGCACAGTGAGAAATCCTTTCCCCATCGCCGTTCTGTGTGTTCTCCAAAGACAAATGTTCGAAAAAGCAACATTTTCCTCAGCAACGTAAGCCTTCAGCACCAATAGTGGCCCAATTCCAACAGCCTTTCTGTTCTTCAATGGCATTTGGTTTGCTTGTGTGGCATTGCAGCTCTGCATTTTGATGGAACTTGGCATACTGATCTGTCCCCAGGGCACAAGCCAATGAATAATGAATACTCTCACTGTCACTCCAGAGCAGATCAGGTTTCACTTTAAAAGAGACATGTGTAATTAGACAGTAAGAACCGATTTAGGTCTAAAGCCATACATTTGTGGAAGAAGACGGTGCCATACAGATCCACACACACTATATGGACAAAAATATTGGGACACCTGACAAATCTCCACAAGCTTTTTCCAAAATCTAGTGGAACATCTTCCCAGAAGAACGGAGGCAATTATAACAGCAAATGGGAACTGAATGTGGAATAGGATGTTAAAAAAACACATACGAATCTTACGGTCAGGTGACCATAAACTTTTGTTCAGATAATTTATGCAATCTTTACACTGTTTGTATCGAACCATGGTGTGTTTTCCTGTCTCCGGCTGTTTGCTTCCGCAGCTGAGAACACAACAATCATACTTGCATATGCACCGGTCAGAGAGGGTCAACGTGATGTGTCCTTCTGTGTCCAGGCAAAATTCAAATGTAATGAAAAAAGGATTGGATTCTGAAAGTGAACCATACATGCTGTGTATTTTGGTTTGGGGCAACTGGCCTTTACTATCCAATTTACTAAAATTAAACTAAACTAAACAGACAAACAAAAAGAAAAAAGGTAAATTACCTTTGGTCATTTTTTGGTAATTTCATCATGTACCTTATATGATGAAGTATTTACCAAGCAACTATAATAAACATACACAAACATCCATGAGTTTATGAGTGAATAAAAGGCCTAAATTATATTTTGAAATGATCTGAAAATCTTGTATGCACGTATCAAGATAAGGATTGCAATAAATTAATGGTATTAATACTTAAAAAAATGACAACTTTTTAGGGTGATATAACGCAGGGAAAAGACTTAGCACACGACTGATATCTAATGTTAATAGCAAAAAAGCAGTGCCAAAAATCAGAGTGCATTAAAGAAGCTTTTTGTGGTAAATTACAATTATGAGAAGACAGATGTATATGTGTATTCATTTTCAAATAAGGAAAGAATCTGTGTAAAGAAGCAAAAACCTGTTCTTTTAGCCAGTAGTGGGTGGGCCCAACTGGTTTAATTGTAACTTACTCACTCATGTGACTTACTCATAGGGATGGGCAATATGGCAAGAAAAATAAACATCTCAGTTTTTTTTCCAGAATGTTTGACCGATGACTGAAGTAACATTCTCTTTTATTAGTATTTTGAAAAAACATCTGGTTAAGAAACATTGTATTTTTAGTGGGCATGCCGTAAATATAGTGCGCAACATAGTGTAAATAAATGTAAAACAAATTTCTAGTTAAGTATCTTTGTAGAGGCTATTCTTCGGCATTTAAAAAATGATACCGCTAATGAAGCTAATATAGTCTCTAAATTATTCTGCCATTGGTGCAATGACAATGTATTATATGTAAATTTTTATTAAAAATTGTGATACCTCGCTTTAAGGAAAATTAAAATAATCTTAAAACATAAATTTAAATTATATAAAAAAAAAAAAAGGAAATTGCTCAGCTGTACTTAATTTTTTAAGATCTTTGTTCTGATTGACTTAAGGCCATATTTAACATAATTCATCGGTCCTGTATTCAAAGCTCAACTTATTTTGTAAAAAAGAACAAAAGTAACAAAAACAAGCTTTTTATAAGGTATGCTGACTCCTCCAGTGCCAGAGGAAGTGTGGCATCTTCTGCAGCTCAGCTCCATCACCTCTACCCATTGCACTCTGGGAATTCAATCACTGCTGCTAAAATTGACCTAAAGAGTCTTTTGAAACCGTCAGACAGAAATGTGAGCAGAAGCTGGTAACACTGAGCTCTTTCTGCTATTATATGTTAATGTCTGGTTCATTCTCGCTCTTCCTCCAGAAGACAACCGTCTTTGATTTTAATTAGCAGACAGACAGTGAGGACCTATGCATGAAGTCTAATTATACACGTGCCTGCTTTGATTTTGATTGTGGAAGCGGAACTGTCACTACTAACACATTTTAATGTGATCTCTGCTCCATTCCTGCAATAACATGGGACAGATGTTTTAAATGACAGTTAATGAGGTCTGATGGGAGCTAAAATCATCAGTGAATGGCACTGTGAAATGAGATGAGTGAATGATAGGACATGGTTTAGAGGTAAGCTAGGGAGAAGTGCTCACTTTCAAAAAACATTCTGTGTCTGACATGGTGTGAGTTATCAGGGAAATCCTTTAACATTAATTCACAGTTAGAGCTGCTGGACACACTCACTCATACACACTTGCCGGTTGAGATACGCGTGCCTGAAAAGGTACAAAGTTCTGCTCCCAAATTTCTGGCATGACTTAACACAGAGCTTCACGCATCATAACAAAGGCTACGAGACCTTGTCTTTGCAAATGCTAAGGTTACCACACATAATAAGCAAGCTTACAGGCTGGTGTTTGTGTGCTAAAGGTAAAATGTTTGCTTATAAAGTTATCTTAATACTCCATAACTGACAATTTAAAGCACACAAGTGAGTATTTGTAATAGAAACATATTCTAATAGTTCTTGGACACCTGACCATAAGATTCGTATGTGTTTTTTTAAACATCCTATTCGACATTTTGTCCCCATTGGCTTAAATAATAATTGAGTTCAGAGCTCTATATTGTAGCAGACCACTCAAGATCCATTGCAACCCCTGTAATCCATATCTTCATAGAGCTGGCTTTTTGTGTACAGCATTGTCATGCTGGAATAGGTTTGAGTCTCCTAGTTCAAGTGTATGGAAAATATGAAGCTAAAGACATTCTATACAATTTAGTGTGCCCAACTTTGTGGTAACACAGGGTATCTGCAGTCCAATATATGACTTTTTAAGACCCTTGAAAGACTATTATGAATGTAATTTAAGACCTATATCACAACACCAAAAACACACACACACACACGTTGTTAGCAACTGGCCTTTACCAAGCCCTAAATTAATTTTATGGAAGCCAAGTATCACTAGACTTGCAGTTGGAAAAAAAAATCTGTTTTACATCTGTGGTAAGATCCAGGAAAGATTTGTGCCAATAACAGAAAGCTGATTGGCTGTTGCATGTTGGTCTCATTGGTAGTCGTAAGACAGAATTATATTTGGACTAGCAAAAGAAAGAACACTACGAAAACAAACAAACAAAAAAACCTTTTTTGAAGTGTTAAAGGGAGCATTTGAATTAATTGCTATCGATTATTTTAGTAATAGTGTATTCTAATGAAGTACTTTTTCTTTATTAAAGAGCAATATTAAATAACTAAAGGAAAATAAGACGAGTCTCTTAAAACAACAAGTAATTTGTTTCTCTGTTTAAAAAAAAATTAAATTTTTATTGCTAATATTACAAGAATATCAGTAAAAAGTAAACACATTTAGGGCATTTAATTGCCATATTACATCAAAATACAAGTACACTGCGTTCAACAAATCCCTTTGCAGTGCCACGTAGAGTAAGTTATGGGAAACTATTCGTTTAATGAAACTAATAATTATTTTCACTCATATTTATTTATTAAATCTCGCACAGTATCGCGATAAGATTTTCTTGTCTCCGGAAAAGCTTCTTGAAATTTTCCACAAACTAAATGTGTGTATTTATCGGCAGCTTTAAGAACATGCTTCACTACTCTGCTCTATACTGCCATTGTGGTGGGACATTTTGAACGCACTGTTATAAAACAAAAATATATAAAAATATATTTCAAATTTCTTTAAAAAAACGGTAACCGCACTGTACGGTGGTTTTTTGTTTTACGCTGAAATTATCCCAAACTTTGGAAACTTTCTGCCGTTTTCTTTGGCCTGAATCTTCTTCTCGTCCCTCCCTGTAACCTTTTGGGGAGGAACCAAAAAGTCCAATATTTTGTCCTTATAGTGGATTTTTCTACTAAAAGATTATTCCTGACCATGACATTAGCAGCCATTTAGTATTAGGTAGATTTGGGAAAAAACTTAGGAGTGCATGACCTCTAAAACCTCTGTCAGTTATTATTAGGTACATAGTATTTCGCACACTTCCCCAGTCCATACTCATCTAACTTTATTTTCCATAAGTTTCAGTGTAAGTACTAAGTATTAATATTGTAAGATAAATTATAATAAACTCTGTGTCAGGAATTCCTAGAAAGATTGCCAAAATTTCCCATACATATTTCACTGGGTTTAGATCTGACCACTGTGAAGGCTATGCATTCAGTGGGCCCTCACCCCCTGTAAAATAAGGGGTCATCATCGAATATACCAGTACCATCAAAATAGAAATGTTTCATCATAGAAGATGCAGGTGTTCAGTCAGAAGAACTTTGTATTGCTTTCTCTGAAGAGACGAATGAACAAAGGCATTCCAGCAAAAATAGACGTAACCCTATAACATACCAAAGCCACTGGGTTGATTTTCTTTAATAATATGTAGTGTTGTCTGAATTGAAATCTCAAAATAAAGTACAACTTTCCAGAGTTTAACAAAACTACTACTTTTGCAGGCACCAGCTGTATTTTAAGCTCAGACACGATAGAATCGGGCCACATTCGAAGTTGATAAATTGAAGGGTATAAAACACACACACACATCTCTTTGTGGTAACGATTTTAAATGTCCCCTTATAGATCTGTTTTTAACAGATCTTTCGCATACTCCTGCAAATAAATGCAAAGATCACACCATCTCTGCATCTCAAAGAAGCAGCTTGTAGGAAACACTCTTTGCAAATGGTTCCACACTAACTCTGTTTAAAATAGCACAAACTGAAACCCCAGCTACTGTCAGACCCTTAAGCAAGCCACTTAACCTTCAACTGCTCAGCTTGAGGCTTACAGTAAATCATAAAGCACTTTAGGTAATAAATATAATAACACCATGCTGCTCTCGATTTCTCCATTCTGATTGGTCAGAAAGTATCGATTCTAGAATTTATAACTGCAGTTCTGACTGCCGTTCCAGCCGAAAGGCGAATCACAGGTGTATATTAACTTGCTTGTTTTAATATGTACTTGTTTAGATAGTACCAACTAACACTGCAAATTGTTAATAAGATTCTTTGTGAGCTTATTTTGTGTTTTGTTTTTTTCGAAGGAGTTTCCAGTGTACCAGCCCGATGAAACCCTGTAACTCTCTGATGTTCAAGCTACATTCGAAACTTGAATATATATTTTTAGGGTTGCCAAATAAAGTAAAATACTGTAAAACACTGGACAAAAATATTAGGACACCTTCCATATGTCGTTCCTCCCCAAATTACGAGGCTTGCAATTGTATCAGATAACTTTAGATGTGGTAGCATAACATTTTCTCTCATTTTAACTAGAAGACCAGCATTACAATGCTCCTGTGAGCACAGCCAGCTCCATGAACATATGGTTTATATGGGTTGAAGTCAAAGATCTTGAGTGGACTGCTATAGAGCTCTAACCATAATCCTACTTACCATCTCTGAGCTGAACAGTAACAATGAGCGCACTCCAGACCTCCTCATCCTACATGAGTTTACTAAAACCACTGCTGCTGAATGAGCACAAATCTCCATAAGTACACTCCAAAAACTAGTGGGAAATAACACCTTTGCCAGAAGAGTGGGAAATGGGGACTAAATATGAAATGAGATGTACAAACTTTTGGCCATTTATTGTTCTGAAGGACCCGTTTTTACTGTTAAATAATCAACATTACAACAGAGTAATTCCAATAATTCTATTGTTTCCATCAGCATCTGCATCTGAATATTGTTTGTACTGCCTGTATCTAGTTAAAGTATTTGTACATTTATAGCTTTCCTTTGCACAATGCTGCATATGTTGCATTCTAATTATAAGCTGATTTCCTTTATGATTTTGACCTACTTAGACTGTGTTTTGACCTTGGAAGATGGATTTGCATATGGTAACACTTAGCGTCAAATCTCTGACCCCTGCCGTGAATTGGGACAATATGATTTTGCGATGGATCTGCCTCACCTGCAAAACATGCAAACCTTAAGATCTGTCAAAAACCTGCACATGGTATCTGCCAACTACCACAAACTATTCCGACCCGTTAAGGATGAGGGTGTGCTGCAAAGTAGACGGCAACAAAGAGCGCACCACAAGCTGAACGACTTCTTTAAACCGCGGCCAATAACAAATTCATCCATAAAAGTTCAGTCAGTCACTTAATAAAAGAACAGAGAGGCAGACATATGGCACTGAATCTGACATGCTTTGAAAGTGAGAGCAGATGGCTTGTCTTATCCTGCCAAACTCTTCCCAACTTAATAAAACATCACTATTACCAGGGTATATCATTTAATCCTGTCAAACAGATGACAACAAAAGGAATAGAGTACGCTCGATAAAATAGAAGCCATTGTTCCGAAAAACATGTACATTTGCCTAACTTAGATTAGACTTCAAATAGATTCCATTAGATTAGAATAATTAAGAGAATTTACAGATGTTATACGGGTATCAGGTTTTCCACGACAATCGCAAAGTACCCATAAAGCAAGCGCCTTAACAGGAGGGAGGAAGCATTAAAAAGTCTACAATGATACAAAACCAATTTCTACTGGAAAACCAAGAAACGATCTGCACTTAGACCGCACTTAGGCACAGCTCCTAATTTTCATCATGAGTTTTTTAATATTAACATCACCCCCCCCAACCCTCTCGGCAGTGAGAAACGACCCTCAGAATAAAGCTCCACAGTGTCGTCCACAGACAAAGCCCCAGCAGAAGAGGAAACACCTGACAGAAGAAAACATTAAATAGTAATCCTTAGAATTAACGAATTAACCCTGCTTCATCTCTAGCTAAAGTGAACAGTGCTTTAGACTTTCAGTCCGTTTAGTTTGCGTATCTGTACACTCTGCTCGAACACGTTTGGTTTTTAAAGATTCATCTCAGACATCACTACCTAGCCTAGCCAAGTCTCTGGCATAACTCAACACAACTTCTTTGAACCTTGAGGCCAGAATTTTTGCTGTCTGTACTTATTATGTTGAAAATGGCATGCATGTAGCTTCAAAAATGTGGGTGGGGCTTAGGGAACATGGGTGAAGAAAGGGGTGGGGCATTGAGAAAATAGAAGAGGAAGAGTGTGGGAACTTCAAGACCAACTGTGGGAATTGAGACTAGGCTGGGTCAAACAAAAATACCTCAAAAACTCCTACTTACTTTACTTTTGAGACCAAATCAATGCTAACAATGCCTAATGCCCTGATCTATTCAATGCTACTGTCACTGGGGTAACAATGACCAACCATGACGTCATTGCACGTTTAACTTCTGCAAAATACAGCACCAGGTCTTGCAGCATGAACATGTTGAATGTGTTTCGGAGTATGGGGGGGTTTATTTTATTTTTTTCTTATTGACATCATTGCTGCTGAGGTTTCAGTGCAAAGCGGTCACACGTCTTCATCCAAAATGCAACTTACCTTGAGCTGGGAGATCTGAGATCGCCATGGAGACCAGCGTTATCAAGCACAGAGAGAGCACGCGCCATCGTCGGCTCTGCGCCGTCAGAGCAGCTGCACGCGTCACAGCCTCCATTCAGACCCACTCATGTTTTTTTCAGGCGATTGGAGAAGAAGCGTCGGTGCACCGTGCACGAGGAAAATCTGCTGCAAAAAAAATCAATAAATAAGCACACACGCAAAAAAAAAAGGAGAAAAAAAAGAATGCACGCCCCAACAAAGCGCGCGAGCGGCGCTGAATGGAGAATCCCGAGTCTCGGGTGTAGGTGTGCGCGCGCGGTCTTTTGTTTCTCCTTTCCGCTACAAAACAGAAAAAAGAAAAAAAGAAACACTCAGCATTTTTTCATTAAACCCCCAAATCGCGTCGATCAGGAAATCGCACCCCGAACCAATGTGATGCTAAACCCAGGCTACGGGTCAGAATCAGGAGCTGAATATTGCATGAACCTCCGTATCAAGGAGCTCTGAGCAACTCATTCATGCAACATTTGCTGTGCAACTAAATAAGAAAGCTGGGCATCTGTCTGAATTTGTAAGCAATAACAACACCAAATACGCTTAATATATAGTGCAAAGCTATAAAAAAGTGCTCGAGACCCTAACAGCAATAATCACGGGAGTATATTGTCTTGTCACGTGACCCCAGATAAACTAGGTATTGTCGGTACTGACCAACATCAAATAAAACTTGTGCATGTATTCGTGCTAGCTCACATTAATTGCATGCATGCATGCTAGCTTTGTGCAAAAGGAAATTTCGCTAACTGCCACACACACACACACACTGTAAAGCCTAGGATTAAATCACACGAGCCTTACCTTAAAGGCGCCTAGTTCATGTAATATTTTATACCCAATTGCAAATCAGGTGCAAACAAAAGTTTTTTCCCCATGACATCCAGACATAACGGGCTATTTTTCATGGATAGGTGCCTGATTCCTCTGCGCCGACAGAGCATCCTTCCCTCCTCCAATAGAGCCACTCATACACGGCGCAATACTAGCCCCGCCTCAACTTTGTCCTAATTTGGGCATGTAGTCCAAAGAGCTTGTTTTTTATTGGCTGTGAGAGCTGTCCATCAAAAACAAGGTTAGGTTGACTTTCCTTCTGGCGTCTGTGGTTTCACGGCAACGCCGATGTTAGGTGATAGTTTCCCGGACAAGATAAAGCACCTAAATGAGTCTTGTAGTGTGTTGAAATGTCTAGACAGGCGACAAGAGAAAGGATTAGTGAAATAAAACATTTTGCAAGTTAAGAATTGAGAGAGCGGTGTCATTTCTACTACATGGGACTATGTAGAAAAATAGACACATAATATATTGGCTCGCATCGCCCCCTTTTGGTGATGGAGGAAAGGGCAACATATATTATAGGTTAATGAAAGGGCATACTTTATTTATTCTCACTATGATGAAATGGATTGCAAAGGATTTCGCTGACTTGAATTCAAGTTATGAATTTTATTCATGCATATAGGACGTTTAATTTAACAATAATTATAGGTAGGGAAGTGCAAACACCTAATCATTCATTAATTTATTAATTCATTTTTATCTATCTATCTATCCATCCATCTATCCATCTATTAATCCTTTGCCCCAGATTGCAATGAAACTGGAGTCTGTCCCAGAGTCACAGAGCACATGTTGGACAGGATACCAGTTCATCACAGGGCACCGGAGACAGATGTGTGGTCCCAAATGGATGAACAGATTTGAAACCCCAAGCCAGGTCGCGTATGTCTGTCGGTTTTGTCCCGCTGACTAACTAATGACTGCAGTCTAGCAATTCAGAAAGCACTCCAGAATGCAAAAGCTGAATCAAAAAGCCTCCTATACCCGTAGGCCTGCATTGCACAATTCTTAAAATGAACAAATCATAAGGTTCTTATCTACTGTAAACGTGTATGCGGTGGATATTTCATCATATCAAAGCACAGTGGACAGGATATTCCTCAGGATCTCTATTGGCAAAATATTTAATTATTGCCCAAAGTCAAATTGTAAATAGATCACGTGACCTTGTAGTGTTGCACAGACTCAAGCATGCACCCATCCTTTCCACAAATTAATTTAAATATTTGTAATGGAAGAAAAGCGTTCATCAAGCAGATCATCTCATGTTGTCTCATCTTCTATGTACAGTATGTTAAAGATCTCTACGTAATTTTAAATGACGTATCACTGTGACAGTCTTTCCAAATGTCTTACTAGAAATAGTATGTGGTGGACTTTAAGATATGTTTTCCCCAGTGTCTTTCTTAACCATTCTTTTCAACAATGCAATATTTCTTTTTCTTTATTTCCTTTTTAGTGTGACCAAATTATATTTTTATTCATTAGATTTTGAAAATACCTCTGGCTCTAGATGTTGTTCTAAATATTTCAGAGATGAACATTTGTGATGAGGTTGCAGGTAAGGTTTTCCTCTGATGATCCTTCATGCAGATCATGTTTGTGCATGCAACTCTGCTCAGTAGAACAACGCACCTCCCCTGATGTGCCCGCGAAACCTTTCTGGAGAGCTTTAGTGTCATTCGGGAATTTGGAAAGATGTGAAGGAGGTTGTGATTGTCAACTATCTAGCAGCCAGAATGATTCAGTGAAAGAAAATTCGTATTTATAGTAACTTATTCACCTTAAAATGAACCTAAAATGCTGCACAGAAAAATCAGTCATTTTTTTTGTTCTAATGGAAACACATAAATATGTTAAAAACATTACTCAATGATCATATTTATAGCTACGTCTATTTTTTTATATGTTTGTAACAGCAAGGCAAGAACAATTTTTAGCTAGTTGCATAATTCTCAATAGCAGAGTGTTTCAAAGTGACATATTCCTCATAAATTTGTGACATGTGGATATGCGAATGCGGTGATTAATGAAGTAAAACCTGCAGAAATCAATAACACATGTATTACCTATAGGAACTACTGTGTCTGAATGTAATAAGGCATAAAATAGTTATACAGTAGATAAGATATAAAACTGAAGCAAGAAACTATCATGAGATGAGCAGATTAATGCTGTGACAGTTTAATGTAAATCCAAGACAAAGTGTGATTACAATTCTACACATATACAATATGCATATGTGAGCATACAAATTCTCATTAATAACTCGATTCACCTTGGAGACCGAAAAAATGATCAAAAGTAACAGTGAATAACAAGCTATAACATAGTTCACCACAATGCGAGCCCCTTCTCACCCTACAGTTAGTAAATAGAACAATTAAAATAACTATATTCTTCTATAACCCAGATGTTTTGTTAAAATCCTCCATAAAATTTACACTGCTATCGTTAGTTGTCGAAGCCTAATATAAACTCACTCAAATTTTTCTACAACGAAAATTAAGAGAAGCACACAACATCGTAATGGTAACACAAGCGCTTAGTTAGCAAGTACTCAACGTTTTTTTGTGGAGTTAAAAATCATTCTTCTTATCATTATTAGATTCGATTTGAACATTCTATAAAGCCAGTAAAATATCCATTCTCATAACATACTCAATAATATTAGTCTAAGGTACAGGGTACACATAGCGCTACATTAAAAGATTGAAATAATGCGACTTCACACTTCTTCAAAATCCCCGAATAAAGAAAGCTAAATTAAAATAAAGGAGAAAACATGAACAAAAAAAACATACTTGGAAAAATACTGCAGCACACCATAGCTTGGACAACAGCTAATGAGAAACACTATTGAGAAACCCTACAGCAACAGACACAAAAGTCAGGGTCAGGGTGCGACGCTTTCTTAGGTCTTGAGAGGTTATAGAAAAATATTTCGTTTACATTTTAACATGTTTCTTGTTGCTGTGCAAGTAGAAAAAAGTTCATATAATCAGTAGCTGCACTACAACGGCTACAGTGCATCACAGCTACATAACAAATTACTGTGTTGACTTGTGATGAATTGTCGTTTAGTCAGGTTTGAATCTGACAGATTGGTGTTTGATCAAGTGCGTCTGCAACACCTTCTACATGGAGTACAGGGTATACTGTCGCTAGTACACCTTTACCCTTGCATTACGTAATGCAAGGTCTTTTTAAGAGGTGTTCAGACAGGGTTGAGTCTGTTCATGTGTTTACTTGACTTTGACCAAGCTTAAAAACAAGACCCCATACATTAGAGCTTTAACAGGGTTTCAATTACTGACTCTTTTTTCTTTTTGGTTCTAAAAAAGTATGGAGAATACTTGGCCATTTCTATATTTTGGCCTCTTAGCACTTTTGCACATGCAGATTATGGACTACATCAATGAACCCGTGATTATTCTGTTTAAACCCACACCATGAAAAGATAAAATCGAAACACTTATCAGGATGGCTTTAATATTTTTGAAGTGATGTCACTGTGTCAATGAAAGGAAGCGATAAAACACCTGTCAGCTCCGATGTTGTTCAACAGTGTGTGCTTCACAATGCGCTCCTCTATTTGATTCAATTATTCAGGGTAATCAACAACATTTTCTCTTGTCAGGAAATTAAAACGCTTCAAAGAGTTAGCTAGGAGGACATCTGGTGCTGAAAATGTCTTCCGAACTGAAGGGAAAACCGAGGACTTTTACAGACTGAATTACTAAGAAATTATAAAAAAAACGAAAAAAAAAACCGAAAGAAAGAAAGGACAAAAAGGAGTCAATTTTAGTTGCTTAAAGCTTCGAGTTCATAGTTTGAAAGGCAGTGTTTTGACAGGTGGATGAATTTCCAGGAGGCGACAATAGTTCATAGTTAAAAACCCTTTTTTTTTTTGGGAAATTGTTACATATATAAAAGATGGTTGCTTTCCAGACCTTTTGGTAACAGTGCGATCACTAGATCTGGATCTGTCCTGCAACCGTCAAATCAAAGGCTTTACAGCTAATCTTATTTTAGTTTAAATAAAAAAAAAAATGTGAATAATATTTTTTTGTGTATGTTAATGGTAACCAAGTTGATTTAACGAGACATATTGCATCCTTTTTTTCTAGGAAAATTTAACATTTACAGTAAAAAGATGGCACTGTTTCGATCAACAAATTCTTTTTTTTTTATATATATAGATAGATATGAGATGTTTTAATCTCACTTTGTACATTCATTTTGTGCTAGTGACCCTAATTGGTATCTCATTCGGGTCACTATGGAGTACTGCTTTATTTTTGTTAGAATGATTCACATACTCACTTCACATTAGTAAAGCTAAAGTACTTGTAATTAAAATGTATACAAGAAACTTAAGTGGCATTACGTTCTAATAGTAATCCAATATCGAAACAATTTACAAAATGGAAAATCAAACAAAAAAGCACTGAGTTGCTTGGGACAGCATGCACAGCTGGGCTAATGGTGATATTGCATGAATTATGTATAATCATGATATGTTGTAGGGTTGAACATTTCTTTGTCTGTCAGTCATCTCAGCTACTCTGATGGACAATTCTGTGCCTCATCCACACACTGGATTTCTTTGGTGGGAAGAACTACAAGTGTGTAATGCTGAGCTGCCTTGTGCTCAGAAAGGCAAACCTACACGAAGACAGGACCGGAGACTACAGACAAGACAACGCTTTCTAATATGGAATGTTAGATGTATTTTTAATAAGACAGGAACCTCTTTGTCTCAATGTCCTTGGGCCAGCGAGCTCGTATAAGGACCTAAACAACTTGCATCATTCAGATCGAAATGAATAAAACTCGACTAAAATAAAACCAAATAAGCTCATAAATTACAAAAGTATTTGGGTCAAAGGTGTTCCAACCAAAATCAACACTTTTGATTACTAGATGCCCCTAAGAATATTTAGCATGATTACATATTAACCACCATATTGCCCACCAATCGTAAAAATAAAAACGAGCCTAAACGTGTCTATTTGTAGCATAGTCTGGTAATAAAAGAACTATAACCAAGGTAAAACCACTTTAAATGGCATTGGCATGAGAGAGGAGAATCGGATGCTCTCAGAAAATCACATGCATGAGCCCTCGTCATCATGTCAAATCACTCATCAAATCACTGCTAAAAACACAAGCCGACTTTAACAAAAAATAAAAATAAATAAAAAATTCCAGGTTGGCCCACACTTTTTTCCCCCCATATCAGCTATCCGTTTCTCTTAAAGGCCGATCCAGCACAAGATCTTCCATTAATTAGGACAAAGAGCAACAACAAATTTCTGCAACGCAATCCCTACCGTGACCGGCTTTGGGTTCCTGCTGAGAACCGCAGCCTTCAAAGCACACAAAAACCAGCACAGATCTCCCCGACAACCCTTCGGATCAGAAGGCAGTGTGTTTTCATGCAGTGCCTCAAGTCGTGCAGATTCTTCCCTGTCCTACCGACATGCTCAAAGCCAACATGCTTTTCTCATTAAAGATGTGAAATTTAGTCTCGCTCACTCCTCCCTTCAATTCCCATCCGAAAATCCATCCGATGCCATCTTTTAGCACCTTAATCGGTCCTGTCCCTACCTCGACGCACTCGCTCTCCCACACATGTTTACTGTTTAAACATCGTTTCTGCACTGGGCTCACTGGGGGCCGCTCAAACACCGTTCACTCCTCAAACACACTCCTGCTCTTCTGACCCCTGTCCAGAAAACCCTCCCTGATGTGCAGCAACTGGACATCATCAGCAAATAATACACTTTGACCTCAAGCTCAGTTTTATGACCATCAAGCGAATGCATTAGCACAGGTTTTCAAATGAATCACGTGTAGTGCTTCGCTTCCAACAATTTCACGTCAATCGCGCGTGACAACAAAACAAACACAAAGCTCAGTGCCACTGAATAGGTTCCTAAGACAAACAGCTACGCTATACAACAAAACATACTATACATCATACAGTAACAAAATGTTACAAATCTTCACCGAAATGACAACTTTGGTTCATTTCTCCAAGGAAGTATCTTGGTCTAAATGTTAAAAGCTCATGCATGCTGAAACAAAAAGCACTGTTGTACGAAATGGAGGTGTGTGAATAATAATAACCTAGTTCATTACATTTAGGACTATGCTTACACCCGAAAGTTAAACACAAAACATCTCAGACAAAAGATGTCCAACCCAGAAGCCAACATTCAAACTAGTTCTTGTTGGTTCTAAAAAGGTTTTCCAGCCAAGTAAACGGTTGTAATATGTGTAAGGCACTACGAGGGAACGATGATTCAAACCTAAGACCGTGGAGGAATATATCGCACAAAGGTGCAGAGGAAGGTGTTCCACGCACAGGGCCAACAGCAGCACACACGTGCACAGACTATTATGTTATACATGCTTATGTTATTACAACAACGTTGTGCAATCACATTTAAAGAGGAGGAAATAGGAAAAAAAAATTCTATTGGCATCGAAAAGAACAATTCTTCATAAAATAAGCATGTGAAGTTTGCTACATTCTAAAAAAAGGTGGTTGGGGGGGGTGGGGGGTGGTAGGGGGGCTGGCTAAATGTCCTACTGTATGACAAAACTTATTTTCTTTTCTAAATGTGAACACAAACAGAGAGAAAAAAAAAATCTATAAATACACTAGAAAGTCTTTTGTCTTTTTTTTCCTCATATTTCCAAAAGACTCCTCCGGCTGTTGATAGGAGAGGACGGCGGAGTACTGTGCGTGCAGCACCCCTTGGAAATGGTTAAGACAGTTCAAGGCCATCGTTATATTTTTTTTCTTTGTAGAGCAGCAGATATCCGTATTTCACCTTATGTATAACGTTCAGATCCACCATGTGACCTCAGCTCAACAGTCAGTGAAAGAAAATGAAAAGAACAAAACAAAACAAATCAACAAATGGGCTAATAAAACTCCCAGTCTCTCCCAAAATGCCAACAGAAATGACCATGCTTGAAAAAAAATTCAATGCAAATACATATACGATTTTCATATTGCAAATATCAAAAAAAAAAAAAAAAAAAATCCAGGACTGGCCCTTAAAAAAAAAAGAAAACCAAACTCATATGCAAAAAAGAGAGAAAACTCCTTTCAAACTCATTCCTTGCCTCCGATAGTATTCTTTGTACATCATCGTCTTTACTGTCTTCAAGTTTAAGCGTGACTTGGACCGGAAAAGGTTTTGGGGTCTGTTAAGCTCGGGCATGTCTCACTGACTCTCTGTCTTTAGTGGGGAGAGGATGGGAAGCAGCGTTGGATTTCAGCTCCAGTGTTTTCGGGTCTAGAGATACGGGTATTGGTTCATCTTGGTGGGGCTCAAAGGGTATCCAGTGTAGACAGTGGAGGCGGGCGAGGCGCTGATGTATGTTTGGTGGGCAAACTGGGGCTGGTACTGGCCGTGGTGCAGTGTTGGGGATGGCAGCACACGGTGGCCCATGCTGACAGGAACCTGGTGCACAATGCTCGGTGGGTAGCCAGCGTGTTGGACCGCATGGTGCGCTGAACCTTGTGATGCCACCAGATGTGCCACGGTGCCAGTGGATCCCAGGGCAGCGGGGGCGGTGTACGTGTAAAGGTGGGGTTGGCCAGATAAATGAGTGGCAGCTAGGTGGGGGTGCACGTTTGCGCTGTGGGAAGGACTGTTGTGGTGAAAGGAATATGGAGCCTGAGCAGCCATTGTGGGTGTGATATAGGCTTGCTGTCTCCTGGGCCCTCCATTTCTCTCTATCGCCATGTGCTGCTGAGCCTGCAAAAGAACATGCAGCGTAATTTATCTTGTTTTTGATTTTGTTTAGCTCATCATACTATTTGCACAGGGTTTTTTTTTTTAGCTCGACACTTTACATCAGCGCACGCAGCTAACAAAATATCCATCTGACACGAATGCACGTCCATA
Source organism: Silurus asotus (assembly GCA_024362625.1). Classification (NCBI taxonomy): domain Eukaryota; kingdom Metazoa; phylum Chordata; class Actinopteri; order Siluriformes; family Siluridae; genus Silurus; species Silurus asotus. The sequence continues at coordinate 4,476,851 of MU551596.1, read as the reverse complement.
TATCAATGTGCAAACCTGAAAGTTTATACTTAAACAAATCCGCACCTGGCTGAGATTAAGCGGTTGTTGCTGGAAAGGGTGTGGCCCGGAACGTTGCTGCCGATATACTCCGCCTCCAGGAACACCCCCTGAAGAGTGATTGTTGGCTGACAGGCCTCCATTGGAGGTTTTAAACTTGTAGGCAGGATTCTGGTGGTTCATGGTGTCTGTAATGATCAAAGATTTATTTCAAAAGTCAGTAATATCTAGTAATGTGAAAAATGTATGCATACAGGAAATAAAAAGCTATCAGCATACTTGTGTAGACTGATTTAGAATCCTTGTAAAACTAAATTTAAATGGTAGGCTTTTGCAAAATAGTTTTCATCTCACCAGGCACAAGTCGCTCACACGCGCTTAGGGTCTCACTGGTCTGGCTCTTCAGGGGAGGGATGATGATGGTCCGGGGATTTCCGTTATTGTAGTCATCCAGCACTGCACCCTTAGAGTCATAGTTGTTAGCATTGGGGCCGTTGGCTCGGGATTCTACAGCGTACGGGCTGTTATTGCTGGAGTCTGAGTCGGGGGAGTCATGGACAGTGACACAACTGATGACGTTCTTCCGCTGTTTGGATGATGTGCTGTGAGGAGAGGGTAAGAAAATCGTGAACACAAATGGAATCAAACTTCTACATTTAAAAGTAGTTCTTAAAATCTGTAATTTTACTTATACTTGAGTATGTTAAGAAATGCTGTACCTAACTACATTTAAAATTATACCCATTACTGAGTAAAAAAATGGATAAAAAGAAAGCAGGTGATGGACAAGACAGACCCAGCAGAAAGCGAAATGCCGTCGAATCGAAGGTTTTTTAATGCATCCAGTAAAATACAGTACAATAATATCATTAATATCAATTTTTGCTGCAAAAGAGCATAACTCACATTAGCATCAAGTTATAGACTGTGGTGTTTTATTTATTTTTTTATTGCACATTATTTTGTCCGTTCAATAATTTTATTTTATTTTTTACCTCCTTGTCCTTTTTAAACTACACTAGAATCCCCTACACGACCTTTCACAGGTAAATTTTAGTACATTTTTACTGAGCCATTTCTACTTTTACTTGAGTAGATTTTTAGACCAGTAACTTTACATGTCCTTAAAGTAAAATTTAATTTAAGTAACAGTACTTTTACATAAATAGAATATTTAATTACAATTTCCACCTCTGCAAGAAATGTAATTACAGTATACATAAAAAAAAAAAAAAAAAAAAAGCCGACCTGGTGTTATTAGGCTGCTTGTGCTCATCCTCTTCATCTGTGTCACTGCTGATGGTGATGATGCTTACTGCTGGGCTTGGGGTGTCGGGGATGATGATGGTTTGCCGAGGGGGGTTGTGTTGGTTATGTTGTGAGTGTTGGTTGTGTGGTCCGTGGTGCTCTCGTGTTGTGCTGGAGGCCTGCGCTTCTCCCCACCCTCCTCCTCCACAGCCCTGAGGTGGGGCGCAGGGAGCAGAGGGCCCATTTTGTACCACAGCGCAGCGTGGCGGTGTGTTCTCCTTCACACGCTTTGAGCGCTGAGGGGACAACACCGCCTGGGAGGAAGACACCTCGTAGTTGGACACGTTCCTGAAACAGAAGGACACATATTAGTGCTGAAATACAAACGCTTTCATCCTACAATATCTCACAGAAAACCGAACATCCTTCATCTCTTACTGACCTGTTGCTCATTTGCTGTGGCTTACTCTTTTTGGAGGATGAGCTGTTGCTTGAAGGCTGCCTCATTACATGAGCCACACCCACATTCAAAGGTTGTTGAGAAGGCAGGGGTACATGACCGGCAAGCAAGGCTGGTTGTTGCATGATGGGATTATAATGACTGCCGTGGGGATGGGAATTCCTGAAAAAAAAAATATGAGCAGCTTTTACTATATACAGCTTTTTATGACCACCTAAACAATATTGTGTAGGTCCCCTTTTTGCTGACAAAACAGTTCTGACCCATTGGGCATTACCAGCATTAACCCCTGACCCTGTCACCGGTTCACAACTGATCCTTCCCTGGACCACTTTTAATAGATACTGACTACTGCAGCTGCAGTTTTTCTCTCACACAGTCGTCCAGCCATCACAATTTGGCCCTTGTCAAACTTGCTCAAGTCCTTACACTTGCCCATTTTCCTGCTTCTTACACATCAACTTTGAGGACAAAATAGTAAATTGATGCCTATTATATCCCACCCACTATCATCATAATGAAGACATAATCACTGTTAATCACTTCAACAGCCAACATGTTATAATTTTATAACGTTAGGCTATGCCTGATATGCCATTATATATATCTGATTGAATTCAGCTTCAACAAAAGAGCTGAAATGTAAAAGACTACAAGCTTTCTTGATTCCACATTTGCAATTGCCCTTTAAAAAAATGCTTGCCTTTGCAAGAGAAAAAATTATATACACCGGTATATACTTTTCTCTTTCGCAAAGCCAAGGCTCAGTTTGAATAAAGATAGGTAAATCGATGCAACTCTAAATAAATCAAGCAACGGCGACCAAATATCCATGTTATATGGCAGTGCTACCGATCGTGACCTAATTCAATATGATGTTTGTCCAGTAGAAGGCAGCAGCGTCTGTATTGGACACACAGCAGACTGACAGCAGAAGGATGATTCTCAGAGGAGAGATCTCTGACTCTGCAGTGCGAGTGCGACACTCCTGCAGACGGGCTCGGCGAGGACAATAGAGCCGTCAGGGCTGGGCTGAAGGCTAGCGTCTCCACTTCTCACGACATCAGCAAACCCACATAAGCCCGAGCCTGCTGCCCACACGGCAACATGAGCCAGCTCGAATCCTTCCCATTATATTTAACTCAGTGACCCGAGCTGCCCCGCGAACCACTCAAAAACTCTTAAAACATTTAACTCGAATTCTTGATTAGCACTGAGCGCAATATGATGTACTTTTGACTAGCGGATTTTAAAATAAAACTGTACTTCATTTTACATGCATAATTCATAAGCAAACCCAGCTGGTAGACTGAGTACACAGCTTCCTGCCTTCGTTCAACTTGCTCATTCATCAAAGTCAAATAGCCATGCAATATAACACTTTCCCCCTGTGTTTTAAAGGTGCAAATAAGTATCAACATGCTCAATAATGGGGATTCGTGATGTGTGCATTCTTGTGAAGTATACATTTAACAGGGGTATAATTAAAACAGCTGCCCCATATCTTCACTGCCTCATCATGACAGGGCTCTTGGTTTCCCTACAGTTCTAAATGTCTCTAAATCGAGCTACACAACTATTTTGAAACACAAAATAGGCTGTCTCCAAAAACACCTCTTGCTTTGGATTATAAAAACAACATGACAGATGACTATGCTTGCAAATGACGCTTGATGATCTGTTTAAAAAAAAAACATCTGAACTGAACTTGTGCTGAAAGGGGACTGGGTGCAGCTTCAGACGTACATGTTGGTCTGGAGCAAGATGGACGACTTTCCACATCTTCCAACAAGCTCAGGGACACACATTTCATCAGCGGTAACCCAATAGCGCTTATGAAATCCACATTTGCTCAATTCAACTGTAAGTTGCTTTGGATACAAGCAACTTTAAAATATGTGCTATTTGAGCCGTTCTATGACTTTCCTTTTGCAATACAATTATTCAATGATACAATCTGCGTTTAAATAAGTTGTCATTTTTAAATAAGAAATTTGTATATGTATCTGCATTCACAATTTAACCAAAAGTAGGCATGGCCCAAACCTGAATGTTCTTTTTATGTTGTTGATTTAGTTTGTCTCTAGAAAACACAGAGCAAAAAGGAAGCTTAAAGCAGAGAGCTGCCAGCACGGTATGTGAGCCCTGACAGTTCCTTATCACTCGTCACTTCATAACTGGGCTGAACTTGACGTGTGCACCCGACTGATATTTTCATCAAAATCTTGCAGTTATTATGGTGGTTAGTACCAGCTTGTGATATTTTCTAACATTTATTTGGGCCTGAAATATACATGGTATAACTACTAGTTTAATTTAAAGCACCACGTCACTAATCAGGCAGTTGGTATGTAAATGCACTGTGCAGCGATGCGCTGATGCTTCACATATGACCAGTCATGCAATTGTTTTTGGCGTATCCCTGTGCACACCTCTAGCCATGAGAACCTTCTGCATATCTGTATAGATGTGTGTTTAAAATCTGTTCATTCTGAACAACATTTAGTTCCAAATCGATGGAAAAAATGCCTATTTTGTTTTTAAACAAAACTAAGACAGCAGCGACACCTAGCACGATAACGTGACATTTTATTTACAGATATTATTTCTATGCAACTTGAACCACATTTTCTGTTTTCAATTCTCGTGTTAAGCATACGCCAACAAACGCTGCCGCGGGAACCCGGCAACAAAAATCCAGCAATGAATATCTTTTTTTTTTTCTGCCAGATGTCAAAATCACTCCTGTGTGAGCTGCTGTATTTTTTGCAAATGAGTGATTGGGACACAGGTGGTGCTCACCTCCAGTTGGTGAGGGGCTGAGAGGTGCTCATGGAGTCCGGGATGACGGTGGCATGCTGTACAGAGGTGTGGGTGAGCTGCTGCCATGCTGGGGGCAGCAAGATCTGCTGGGTACCAGAGGGCCAAGCCTGCTGCAAAACAAGGAGAGGTAAAAAGAATTAAGGGGCGTTGAGTTCATAGTTTGAAGGTTGCTCTGCAGGGGGTACAAGAGTGTAAGACTCTCAACTAAACAGGTTCCGTTAGAACACCCACAGGTTTCAAATAAGGAGAAAGGGACAAAGCTATTTGCAGCTGTGACCGTTAGCAAGTGTGCCAATCTGTGCCAAAGAGCTACCAAAAGGGTCAAACATTGCCTTTAGGCACGGTGATTATGCAGGGAGATGACTATGCATAAAAAATGTGACCTAGTCTTTCTCTAAATTACTATAGCAATATATTTATTCCAGGAAATATAACACTGGGCATAATGCAGACAATCTCATTTATCTATTTGCCACTATCTTTTACAAATGCTCAAAAAAGATTCAACAAAAAAAATTACGCAACTTTGGCAAAAAGCCACTGTTGAATAACAAAAAGCTTTTGTCACTTTTCATTTTAACTTTGGTGTTTTTCATCCTTTCCTTGGCACCGATATCTTAAGAGATTCATAATGCACCTTGAAAAAAAAATGAAGCGTGGCCTTGACTCACATCTCAAAAAAGATAAGACCTTGCCTTAATAAAGATATGTAGCATTTCCCAGGCAGTGCGCTGATGGCTTTGACGTTTTTCCAAATCAGCTCAGGATTTAATTAAATTCAGGAGCCCCCCATTCAGCCGCTTTGTGAGGAGCTGCTTTGTATGACTGGCATGGAGTGTACAGAGTGCCAGGCGTAATTTGCCCAGAGACGTTCCTAGCAGAGGAGTGTCTGAAGCTCTAATGGCTTAATGCAGCTCTACTGATTAGCAGTTTAATGTACAACTAATGAATTGTTGCTTTAATACTATTCGCACATCGAGTTTACCGTGTCATCAGTATGGGCTACAACGCTTGGTTCACACAAAGGGGGCCTAACCACAAATGGCAGGGGTCTATTATGTTTAAGCTTAGAGACAGACCAAACAAGGGCCTTAGGGGAAAAAAAAGTTCAATTATGTCTGGCCATGTCTTTAGTCATGCATGGCTTCCCAAATTGCTGGAATGTTCTTAAAGGTGTTTGGTGAATGGCAAAAATGACCAAGATATTTACTGTCACCTACCTGCTGTTGCTGTGGACTGTTTTTGTCTAAAGCGAATTTTGGGATTAGAGAAGAGGCACATAGAGGGCGGTCATTAGTGAAGTTGAACAATTTATCTTTAAGGCTCAAGCTGTGCAACATAAAAGTGCATAAAACTGGAACATGTCCTTCTTTTTGTACTTTGGTGATGTTTTCCCAGAACATTTCGAGTCAGGACTTGGTATTGTATTAGCTGACATGAAAAACTGAAAGCACTATTAACCTATATGCAACGCGCACCCTCGACTTGCTTTAAGGTAATGACTTTATTCTCAGCAGATTATTTCTTTCTCTTGCAGCCATGCTGTCACAAATATTTATGTCTATACTGGACATTATGTCCCTGCAGCTCTTTTCCTACATTGTGCACTTTCAGTTCTCACATACTAGCCTGAGGTGTGTAATCAGCTCATCTGCCCTGAAACTGTAACCCAGATAAGGGTTCTTTTCCATGCATAGCCATCTTCTGCACAACCCCCATTCTGACATGGCGCCCAGTCTATCCCGCTTGTTGAAGGCCCTTTGTCACCCTTAGAGGCTCTGAATGCTCACCCTCCCTGATTGTTCCTGCATTTTCTGCATTCCTGATCCAAATAAAGGCATATGCAGCCTTCTGGGACCAGCCTCATCCCTCTTCACACACACACATTTGAAAGACAAGCGAGAATGGGACGGAGTTGTGGAGATCAGCATGTTAAACTTAAAATTAAAAAAAGTTATGTCTCCATTCCATGAAGCAAGTAACTAAAGTCTGAATTTAAAACTGGCTGGAAAATATCAAACTCCACCAGCTAGTCAAGAAGTTCAAGCCAAACATCATCAATCCAGTACAGGTCCTGCCTTATGGCCCCTGAGGCTGAAAAACCCGTCAGCGTCCATTGATCTTTCTGAGAGCCGGCTTCTGTCATGCTCGTCAGACCATGACTGGCTTTCACTCCAGGGGAAAAAACACAAGTGCTAAGTTTCAGTGGAGACTAAAAGCCCAGCCTGGTAACAGGCTCTGGGACCAGCTCCTGTGACACACACACACACGCAATTATAATATATGACCAAATGAGAAAGTCTTTGTCAAAGGAGGTGAATTATAGTTCATTAAAACAAAATGGGTCATGCTAATTGCTCTTTTCCAAAGACACATTCGGCTGTAGTCGGAGACACAGAGAGGTTTTAATTAGTTTACCGCGCATGGTTCTTCACTGCCATGGTGAACAAGGAAGTGTTACCTGTGTGAGAAGGCTAGGCTGGATCTGCAGGGGTTGACCACCGGGGGCCTGAGTCACTATGGGAACAGCATTCTCCATCCGTACGGAGTAGCCGCTGTGCTTGGAAGGGGACGCCTGCAACCCTGAGAACACAGCATAAGCACCACAGATCTTTTCATTTCTATTTTGAGTTCTATTTTTAACACATGACATTTACCAAGTAATCATAGGGAATTCAAATCAATTAACTGAATAGCTATCAGGATTTGAAGGTTCACTACTGTGTACTATCACTGACCACTTTATTAAGAACACCTGAATCAACTTTCACTCATGTCAGCCAAAACCAGACTTTTCAATCCAGCTGGTGCTCACTGTAGCCTTATGGCTATTTTTCTCGTGAGCTGCTATTGTAGCGAATTATCCCTTAAAGAGACACCCTCCATGGTAATAAAGTCTGGTTAATTAAGATACTATAGCCTTTGTGGTAGCTAGAATCAGTCTGGCTATCTACAAGATGTTTCCACCTGCAGAACCCGCCACTCAATTAAACTCTATGGACTGTTGCGTGCGAGAATTCAAAGAGATCAGCAGTTTCTCTAACACTCAAACCAGCCCATCTGGCACTAAAAACCATCAAATCAAAGTCACTGAGATGTTTGATGTGAACATTAACAGAAGCTCTTGACCTGTAACTGCATGATTTATACACTGCATTAAACTGCTGTCTCCTGATTGGCTGTTTGGATAGATGCATTACGGGGCAGGTGTTCGTCATAAAGTGATCATTAAGTGTATATTTAATAAATGCACAAAGTTAACTAACTAGCATTCTCTCACGAAATAGAAACGTTAAAAACTACTCAATCCCTTTGCAAATTTTTGTATTAAGACAAACATGTTCATAGAGAACCCAATGTGCAGAAATATTGCTCTCACCTTGGAAAGTGGGTGGGCAGACAATGAGTGCCTGCTGGAAAGGATCAGGCCGAGTGGCACAGAGCTGAGGGGCGCCAGGCTGCAGGGGCATGGTCCTGGGGGCCACGGCAGCCATGGGCGCCGCAGGAGGCTGGTAGAGTGCAGATTGGTAGTTTAGTATGGAGACATCAGGATTGGCAAGGGAAAGGGTGGCACTGGTGGAGGAGGGAGCCAGGTTGGTGGCCTAAAGGAACCGATGGAGTCAATAAAGAAAGAAAGAAACAAACAAAGACAAACAAAAGCATAAGGAGTGGGTGTGAAAGGGGATGAGGTGGATAGTCAATGAGGGAGATGGGAGAAAAAACTATAAAATCATAAATGATAAAAATGCACTATAGAATATTTTATATATATTATAGTGTAGGTGTCTTAAGGGTCATCATCAGCGAGGGATGTTTCAGGGAAAAAAGTCTCAAAAATTGACAAAAATAGCTTTTTAGAAACCTGCAATCGATGATTTTGAAAGCCAAACCATCTGTGCGCTTTACAAGACTAAATAAGCTGGATGTACTATTCTATATGGATGTGAGCTCTTGAAATGTTTACAACCACAAATAAAAAATACAAAAATTGAAACCCATGCTTTTAATGCTTCATATTTGAAGTCATTAATAATCCACTGCGTATCAACACAAACGCAACATTTATTTGATGTGCAGCATGAGTACATCTGGTGTTCAATAAAATGGCTTATTGACCGCTACTCGGGGATGGGAGGGGGTTGGAGGATGAGTATGTGTCAATCAATGCTCTCGTGTTACAGTTTATGCTACTCCAGCTCATTGAACTTGCTCAGTCTCATTAGCGGAAGATAATAATTTCTCTCTGCACTGCACTGTGATTAAACATACCCACACACATTTATACAGCATGAGAAAGACACTGAGCTTTTCAAATGCCTCAGCCTGGTCTTTATTCCCCTCTAGAGTGTTTTATCCTGCATGGTTCAGGATCCTTTCACCTATTATCTTGTTATTTTTACCATCTCAGCTATTACAGTGAGTGAGTTTCTGCTTAGCTGAAGGACTAAAAGTGCAATACTTTGATTTAAATCTTTACTCTGGTCATAAAGACAAAAAGAAAGTATGCAAGGTAAATTACGATTTTATAATCCCTAAGAAAGCAAAACCAAGCGGACATTTAAGGCCTGGCCACAGGAGAACTCATACTATTCATGTCTTTAAATACAGCTATAATAACTGTTGAGTCAAATTCAAGGTTTACATAATCATAATCCACAGCAGACATGTGGAACAAGAGGTATCTAAAATGTCCTTGATCAACATTTCCTACTCCAAACCCCAGCATTTTAATGAAGGGTAGCCTTATTTACTTTCATTTAGTACTGAAGCAATCCTGTTTCATTTCATGCCACTGCTAGTAATTACAAGCTTTTCATTAGTGTCTGCATGGGGAAAATTCTGAGTGGCACGTTTCATTTTTTATTTTCTCCTGTTTCATGCGGCCGATGAGCACCAGGGGAGAGAGTTAATCAATACGCCACTGTAGCATTCATCAAACAAAATAAACATTGCAGCTCGCAGCCTGCTAATAAAACATGAACCAGCCCAGCCCTTTTCACAATCACAGATGGAACAGACCTTACCACCCAACACGTACACTCAAGCACATTCTATATGTGTGCTTTTTTAATGGCAGAAATTCAACTGTAATTAATCTGGAAGAGGTTAAGTGTTTACTTTAAAGTCCCAGGGAGATTGATGAAGCAATAAACAAGGATGAGTGCTGGATCAGGGTTTTAGTGGGAAGGGCACGTGTGAACAAAAGCCAGTAAATTACAGGGAAAGCAGGCTCTCTCGATGAATATTTAGAGTTGGTGAATTAAGCTTAAAAGTTACCAATACCAATATACCAATACCACTGCACACCCGCGTAATTTTTTTCAAATATTATCCATGCACTACGTGGAATATGCAAATATCCTGAATATAGTTCACATATTCAAGGTTGACAGTTTTCCCATTTGTGTAAAAACAAACAGTTTTCTGTAGTTCAAAGCAGTAATATGATTAATTAATAGTGTCATATTTATGTATCTGATATTGGCCTTGAATGCCATTCAAAAAGCATTTTTAAGTGTATCTACACTCTGTGTATCACACTATGTTTGAAGTCAGAATATCAAGGCACACAACAGGGACATTAAATCATCATTACATGTGTGGGTGCAAATGGGGCCCTACATCCTTATGACACCTTTTGAATAGGGTAGGTTCGGTGTTGGATGAACTACATCATTCCCGTACATGAGAAAAAGTAGAAATCCCCTGTTCTTTAGCAAAAGTAAACGTTCCCTTTTTACAATTCTACTCGAGACTCTTTCAATTGTATATAAGTATCAAAGTAGAAACTAATAACAACACAAGTCCAGCATTTTGAGTGTACAAACATGATTAGTACAGACTGTACAACAGCACAGCAGCATTGATCAGCTGATAGTGAAGGGAGGACAAAATTTAGCAGGATGTAGAAACTTTTAAAGCAGACATGTGATTTAGACCTGGATTAGCAGTCAGCAGTTTGGATGGCCATGCAATCCGTATAGCCAGAGAGAAAGAAAATGACAAACAAGCAGAAAGTATAGACTGTTGCCTAGTTATTTAGAAAAAACACACACACACACACACACACACACACACACACACACACACACACACACACACACACATACACAACACACACACCTTAAACCAGCACGAATGCATAGGGATTTGGAGAAGTTATCTGCATTGCTTCACCATAAATTAGACAATGTGTGTGATTCAATAACTGCACTTTCAAATGCAAAGGGGAAATAGAAAAGAATGTATGTGTGTGTGTGTTGTCGTTTAAATGTTTGTGAGTTGTGTCGACACTGACCTGGCTGTGCACAGTGTTGAGTTGGTTGTTAAAGGTCATGGTGAGGTTGGTGGAAGTGGTAGGGGCTACATGCGTGATGAACGGGGTCTTGCTCTGGTTGACTGCATCGTACATGTTCACGCGACGCTTACAGATCTCCATGTTCTGGAAGCAGGATTTGACACTGCAAAAAAAATAAATAATAATAATCATAATGAAGTGGCATGAATGTTATAGCTTTATATGTACACAATCAATTTGATTATTTATTTTTTTCATTGACATTGACTAATATAAGTTTGTTTGATTTAATGCAAAAGCAGGGAATGTAATTATAAACACACTTTTACGTTGCTCTCAGGGCAAAATTACCTGACTGGGGATGCAAAATTCGTTGATTCATCAATCTTTATAATAATCCTGGACTTTGCAGCAGGAACCCAAAGTATTCTAATGAACACTCTAAGAGTATTTTTACATCTATGTTTGAGGCAAAAATTAAACTTGTTTGGTTTGGTATTATTCACACTAAACATAACAACAAACCGAAAAGCAAAAAAACAACATTTTTAAGGGCACTTTCTGGTCTGGGGCAGAATCCAACACAACTAACACATCCTACCAAATTCATCTTTAACTTTACATGGCATTATAGCACTTTCAAAAGAAAGCACTATTCATTCTCTCCTGCATATGTGAATTTGTAGATGCCCATGACTAGAGAGAGAGAGAGAGAGAGAGAGAGAGAGAGAGAGAGAGAGAGCATCTTTTAACAGAAAGCACAAACAGTTTTGCTGGTGATCTCCTGGTTATAGCTGACTGGGGCATTGTCGGGATTTGACCTTGCAATCTACCAGATGACAAGGAGAACACGTTTCTGTTGCAAATCAAATTTCTACGGCATTACAGCTCTAATCTTTAGTTCAGTTTGTGCCTCAGGGGTCAGATTAGCAGCTTGAAAAATACAGCGAAAATGTCGCTTGCAACCTAAAACACATGGCATGTTTGATTCACTTCCAGATGCAAAGTCGATTCAGAGTCAAATCACTCCTCCATTTATATTAATCTTACGATAAGAAAATTGTGCTAGAGTTTGCCTGGAACTAATCCAAGACCATCCCAGTCATAGTCACTATTTGGCTAATCTTAGTTTTCAGAGATGGTCTCTGTGATTATCGTGCAGTCATAACTTAATCATAAACTCTGTCATTTATACAGTATGTGATTACAAATACTCTAAAAGAGCACAAGTTTCATTTAGTAGCATTTGGTAAAAATGCCATCTTTCTATGATAGCATAGTTTCACCCATTTACGCCATTTAGCAGACGCTCTTATCCAGAGCAAACAGAACAGAACCTGAACAGAATCTGAAGTGCTCTGAGTAATGTGTGTAGTAATGTTCAGCTGCAGTCTGAAACTCACTGTGTACTGTGGGGGAAGTCCAGCAGGTGAGCCATGGTAACAAATGGATGGTTGAGCGTCTCAATGGGTGTGATCCTTTTATCTGCGTCGATGGTCAGCATTTTGGTCAGCAGGTCGATGAACTCTCTACGGTCTGCCTTCTCCGCCAGCATGTCACTGCCCTCCAGCTCTGTGCTCACATTCACCTGCATGTGAGGAGCACAAAGAACCAAGTATAATCCATGTGTCAACACCTGACTCACAACCAGGTGTTCAACTATGCATGAATTTCTTGGTCACTGTATCCATCTGTATATGAATGTGCTGTGTACATACAGTAAATCTATGTCTTAAAACAGAAATCATAAGGAACAGCATTCAATGAGCTTTCCACCATAGTTTTTGCTTGTTTTTGACCAGTGGAAGCAAAACCCAGAGATGCATAATCAACATGACACTGGGTCTCAGTAGAAATATTGGTAACCTGGCACCGATGTGATATTTCAAAATATTTGCATTCTTATTAACAGCTCGTCAGAGAAACACTTTGGAATGCTTCTGGCACCAAAGCAAAGATTTTAATCAGCCTGAAGGGATCAAAAGTAAAAACAGAATTCTACTAATTAAAAACATTGTACAGTGGACATTTTACTGACACTCAGGTCAACATCATGATTGGACTACATAATCAGTCGTGTACAATGAGCAATTTTTTAAACACTACTTTATCATGTATCAAGGAATGCCCTGATGCGGTGTGTGTGTGTGTGTGTGTGTGTGTGTGTGTGTGTTTATATCTTGGTGGGGACCAAATGTTCTAACAACATGACAATTTTGACCTTGTGGAGACTTTTGGCTGGTTCCCATGAGGAAAACTGCATAAATAAAAATAATAAAAGCAACCCAGATGTTTTCGTTTGGTTGAGCTACATGAAGGTGTAGATATAGAATTGATTAAAAATTCTATGAATTGAAGGATAACAAACACATATGTGTGTGTGTGAGAGAGGTAGAGAGAGAGAGAGAGAGAGAGAGCACGAGAGCAAGAGTAAATTAAAAACCTGTTCTGTTGAAGTGCAGATCTTGGTTCAAGCAGAGATGTAGGAGAAGACTAGTTCACTGGGAATCTCTTTGATAGAGATAGCAGGCACATTTTTCATAAAGCATCATGATTTATCTGTGGCCCCACCCCCCCAAGGCTATCTGAAGAACCATCGGTCACGGACGCAAATCTGATTCTCCGTTCCCTTTTCTTATGCAAGCTGCCCCCCCATCAATCTGCAGCATGATAAAGGAATAATCTTCAACACACACTGAAAAATAATCAGACTGTCCTCTGCTGGGAAATAGAATGACTTTGGGAGAATCGACACACACACACACACATGCACATGGGAATGGAAATATGGCAGCGCAATACACATATTTCAAAGCATAAAAATACAGTGTAATGAACAGGCAGCCCTGTATGTACATAGTCCCCTGGCACAGGCAATCACATCTGCTGGTTAACGCTCGGCCAACACCGTATGCCTCCTTCATCTCGAAACATCCTGAGACATAGAAAAACCCACATGGTGCAATCTTTCCATACTCAGCACTGGTCTGCTTTTTGAGCGCTTGCAAAGACATCACAACTCTGAACTCTACATACAACAGCTCACATAAAAACTCATTGATTCATACACAAAGCGAGCAATCGCTGTGCACCTCGTAAAGGGGACACTTTTGCAGGCCTGCACCATTATGATCAACATTCTCAGAGCAGATGTGTTTTAGACACAGTATCTCAGTATTTCCTGTCATTCTCTGGATGGAGAGCAGACTGAGCTGTTCAACTTCCTGGGCAATCATCCCAGCATTTAGACCTTCTGCAATAATCCATAATACAAACCAAGCACACAGCCCAAACAGCTCACTACTCATTTATTCTGAGCAGACCTCGAATTGCTCTGGAACCTCAACGTCTGGGCTTGAGTTTTGACTCTGTCTGTCTGTCTGTCTGTCTGTCTGTCTGTCTGTCTGTCTGTCTGTCTGTCTGTCTGTCTATGTATCTATCTGGAGATCTCATCTCACATTGTGTCAAGCAGAACTAGAGCTGTCCAGGCTTCAGCGTATTCACTGGCTCAATGAAATATAAAAAAAGATTTACATTACATTTGTTTTTTTTTTTGTTTTTTTTTTTGGGGGGTTGGGGGGGGGGGTGGGGGGGTGGTCAGAAGACCTGCACTGAGGCTTGCATCATTGTTGGAAAAGTACAAGCTGTGCTGGTAAGTCCAAGGCATGTTTGACAGCTAATGGGGTGAGCTGATTTAATTTCCAATAATGTTCGGCTATTTGCAACGGGAAAAAAAAGATTCACGTTGATCCATCTTACCCAATCTGGTTTGTCTTAGGTCACTTCCTTCTTTCAGAGCAAATGTTTTCTCAAAGTTGTAAGAAGTGATGGCACTTTAACAGGAAAAGAACTCGGCTTCACTTACTCATAGACAAAACACTGACTGAGGGATGTGGAATTACACACAGGGGAACATATGACGTACAGCGTTGGACTATTATAACAATTTATATTAGCTACCAAAACTCACCGGGGAAAAAATTTATTCAGTCATATCTCTAAAGAAATGCAGATGTTGATTGTTTATTTTGTGTGACTAAGCACGTTGGCATTTTCGGCTGTATATGGGAATAACTGTATTACCTGTGCCATATCATCCAGGCAGTTAAAAATGTACTTGCGAGCCTCCTTAGACTTGATCCCTGTCTCACCCTCATGATCCTCTTGTGTCTGTGGGAAAGAAATTGATTTCATTAAGTTGCTCTTCGTCCCCATTTATTTGTAATGATTCATATATGTATTAAAATAGATATCAACAGACCATCATCAGTATTGCTTTTGGAAGACATGGAAAGCCAAAAAAAACCTGCACCATACAGGTGGTTAAAAATTTTAGAACAGTTGCTTGGCAACTGAGAAATTATGGACACCAAGCATGGAATAACTAATAGCTAATAAGTGAGGTAAATTATTTAGCTAGCTAGCACAGAGAAAGAACATTTTGTATAAAGCAAAAAAAATAGAACAGTGACAATGAAAACTAAAAGAAACCATCAAGATGATGAATATTTCCTTCAGATGTTTTGGAAAAAAGATAGGAAAGCATGTGAATTATGCTATAGATACACTATGTCTACTAGCAAAAAAACCCTCATACATGCTACATTACAGCTGTAGAGCTATCAGAAAATGTCAACTTATAAAGTCATGAAAGAGCATAAATTAGTATAGAACTGGCTTATAAACACAGTGAATATATATATATAATTTCCTTTATGTGAAATTACAATTCAGCATGAGATGTCTATGCAGTTTTAATAGACTCGTGTTTTCAGCCCAGCATGAGATCAATATATGTGCACTCAGCTAAGCGGATTGAGGCCACATGCTGCTACAGCCTTGTAGTGGACTGAAACCTGTTCAATAGTGGAAAAGCTATGCATTCACAGCTCAGAGTGTGTCCCAAAGTTTACTCAAGGCTACTCAGGAAGCCAAGAGCTTGGGTCGCAGGGGAACCAAGCGCCCTTCGCAGACTCTGGGTTTAGGGTGAGGGAGCAAAGAGTTTGAATGAAGTTAAGGAACAACTCTGTCAGCAACATCATACGGTTCTCTGGGCTGTGTGATTGTCTTGCACTAACTGCATTCTGTTTTCATTGGCTTTCTGGGCTGTTTACCGCCAGCAAAGAAAGCAGGGGTTTAGACAAAGATAACAGGGAAGACAAGCTGCGAGCCAACCACAGAAGAGAACATTGCTAAACATGAGAGCTGAACTTGAAATCCTGAAAAAGATGGAGTTGTAAGCGCTATTTAGACCGGATCTGTTTTTTCATGTGGAGGTGGAGTGATTATGGGAGTATCTCTGGGACTTGAGATCCTGCTAAATCCATAATGCAAGAATACATGCTGTCTGAACTGACATGCTGGTAAAAATTGTATTATATTCCATGGGAGGAAGAGATTTTGTGCAGTTTTCGTTTTATAAGAACAATTCAGTTAGCATACTTTTTTATGATCTTAGACTTAAAAAAACAAATCGTTTTCAAGAAACAGTCAAGTTTAACGTGCAAAAAAAAATTTAAACCGACTGGTAACTGATGTTTTTGGGTAAAGCACAGTTAAAAATGACAGTGCAACCTCAATATGCGTGGGGGTTACGTTCCATGACCCCTTACAAGTAACAAAAATGTTTTGACGCTCCCCTTTTGATGGTTCTTTTTTCAAGGGGAATTTTACATGTACTGTACTGTAACCTCAACAAAAATTGTGAATTTTATTTAGTACTTTAAATGAATAAAACAATAATAAAATAGTTTTTGAAACTTTTATATGTATTTTATTAGTACAAACTCTGTTTTGAAATGTTACTCCGAACTTTCGTGCCACTCACGGATTCTCGGAAGTATCAGATCGCGAGTTACTCTTAGTCCTGTTCCAAATAATAAGTCACTTTCAAGGAACTAACGAGGACGCAAGTTCAAGGTCGCGAGTATCGAGGTTCCACTGTATATACAGGTGTTAAGGTCATTTAAGTCTGTGCAACAATTTATATTAATTGAGCTCACAATCCTAATGTAATTAGTATTAATAATAATTGATTAGAAATTGATTGCAAATTGAGTACAGAAAAGTGGTGTGTAAAAAAAATGGATAAATAAAAACGTCTCATAGCTGATATTCGGTGTATTATCAAATATGGAATCATTGCCGAATTAAAACTCTAACAAAGATCCTGTAAAATTAAGATTCGCACCCCTTCTGTACAGTATATCTATACTTGTTATTGTCATGTTCTGCACAAAATACACAGCAGCTTGAAATTTGCTATTTGGCCTATATAGTCACCTCAGGTTTTTATGGTCATGTGACCTATACATGATTAGGGGTTTTAGTGAAATTTAGTGAGATCACTGTCTGGCTAAAAATTTTATTTTTACTTTAATTATCAACCACATCAGGTTCTTTTTTGCTATGTTCTTGTATTTAAATGTCTGATATTAAAAGGATCTCTTTGAATATGCAGGTGTACATGTGTGGGGCTGTGCATATGACCATACCTTTAATCTCCACAATGGATAGGTGGAGTCTGGGTCTCTGTTGAAGAACCTGGTAGTTTTGGTTCCTGCACTCAACAGATACTCTGCCGGCAGCCCCTGTGTTTGAGAAATGTACCGAATCTAGAAAAAATAAATTAATACAAGCATTTAAACATGCCATAAAGCATACTCAAAGCACACACAACCTGTACTCATCATTTGACAAAATCTGTACTAGTAAAGTTCACATGCCTTTCTCTCTGGGAATCAACTTTTACACTATATCTGCAGAGTAACAGCATTACACGTTGAATAAATAGCCTCTAAAAGAATGTGATCACCATCGGGTTTATTCCTTTCCCAATGTCTTTTTTATAAACAGCCTGAGAGCTGCAATTACGCAGAACGACATCCGTACACCTGAAAGTGGTCTAAATGCGAAACGGCAGCCTGCAATAATCATCTCTATCGTGTTCGACGCTTTCCCCACCAATCAGTGTCGCTTTTCCTGAGCCTCAACTCACATTTACTCTTGAAACCTTGATCACACTGTAGGTTTGTAACCTAGGGAATATAAAAGCTTTATTTTCTATTTTTTCAATCAAATGTGGAAGATTCCCTGTCTTTTTTATGAGCATGCCTAAACCAAATGATATTTAACCAGTCATTTGTGCTGCATTTAAAATAAGCAGTGGTGCTTAGCTTGAGTGTTTACTCAACCTGAGATAGTTAGTCATAGGCTAAGCCACCCAAAGTCTAGACAAATATCACATAGCACAGGTATG
Source organism: Silurus asotus (assembly GCA_024362625.1). Taxonomy (NCBI): domain Eukaryota; kingdom Metazoa; phylum Chordata; class Actinopteri; order Siluriformes; family Siluridae; genus Silurus; species Silurus asotus. The sequence goes on along the minus strand of MU551596.1, from coordinate 4,458,746 downwards.
TCAAAGTGGCCAAAGTTGCCTCCTAGAGCAAAGAAAAGAGGCTGTGTTCTAAAATGGCAGGAGGCAATTCAAAGTGAGCTCCAGAGCTTGTTTATGGCTGTTTTAATTTGCTTTGAGCTAGAATGTTGGCCCTAGGCCTTATTGAAACAGCCAATTTTTTTGGTTTATGTTTTAAGAGAAGACCCCACACTAGCATTCAGGAACTAGACTAATTGGCCAGGTTGTGGCATCTGTCCAGCATTACAGCGAGGTCTGAAAGCCCAAGAGCGTGCACACATACAGACACAAACACACTGCACTTTAGGATAGCTCTGAGAACAGCAACATAGCCCGAGGTTTGTTTTGTTTTCTCTCCCTGGAGCGCAAACACTAATTGAGGGATGTATTTTTTTATAGCCATTTGCAGAAAGAGAGAGAGAGAGAGAGAGAGAGAGACCTCGCTGCAGGGCCATACTCGACACCAGATGCCAAACAGGAAATGCCATTTCTCACCCGCTCATAAACATTTCTAATGCATAATGTATTAATGCATTTTCAAATAACAACCTGTGTGTCCAAAAGCTCTACAAAGAAACAGAGGAACATGTTGTGTTTCGAATAAAAGGCTTTAAAAAGACTAATATTTGTGTAGAATACATTTGGAATACATTGCATTTACACTACGTCTTCACATACACAGTATTAATAAAAATATCAAACCCCATGATGTGAAAAGTTTAAGAGTGCATAAGCTCTGACCACTTGGCCCAATCACATCATGCCATATATCCCTGAAATCTATGTTTCCTGATATAATCTATTTAGTTCATAATGATGTATGTTGCCTTCACTTTCTTTCACTTTTTTACATACTTTAAAACGCACAAGCATTACACGCAACACATGAAAGCATACTGTAATTTAATATAGTATTTCTTAAAATAATGGAGGACCGAAAATCCCTTTTGGAAACACACATTCATGAAATATGACATGTACATTCCTACTCTGATTGAAAGCATATTACAAAGGAATGTCCAGAAATGTTTATAATTGTTGTATTCGTATTATATTAAAAATGTATGCTTGGAATAATTTTTTTTTTAATATGAAGTAAATGGACTGAGTACTGTATATTGAACAATTTACCAGACTTTCCATGAAACATTAAATGTCTATAAGGTAAACCGTTTGAGACTTATGAAAATAGCTTCCCATGTTCCTGTATATAGTTGCTATAAAAAACTTGATCAATAAACTGGAATTATATGTTTGTTTGTTGTTTGTTTTTTCAGGACAAATGGCAGGTATCCTTTTTTTGTTTTGTTTAGTTTTTTTTGCTTGATGTGACACTGTTTTTATGTTATCCTCTAAATAGTGAAAAAAAAAAAAATTTATGTATATATCTAGCCAAATAATTTGATAAATAAATGCACATTTTTGAAAAACAAGCAAAAAACAAGAACCAAGAATACAAAAAAAAAAGGCAAGGAGTTTTGCTTTAAAACTCCTTATGTCAAAGTAAGCAAACTTTACTTCTGGCTAAGTGAAAAGCAAACACTCATTCAACTACACTAAGTCTTTTCTTTTTTATCTTTACCAACCATTAAGCACCCATGTGCCATTACTCTGCAGGATTAAGGCCTGATAATAGTCTTACTTGATCGTACTCAGACGCGCCAGGGTAAAGCGGCCAGCCCAGAAAGAGCTCAGCGATGACGCAACCCAAGGACCACATGTCTATAGCCTCACAGAAGGGCAGGCCAAGGATGATCTCTGGAGCTCTGGAACAGACACAAACACACAGCAGCAGAAGGTCAGTAGAGGACACAGAGAGCAGTGAACAGCCAAGCACTTTATCAAGCCTTATTTCATTAGCGACAGTTTACACTTTCCAGGCAAAATCATCAGTGGTGAATTAGCAAACGCACAACATCGAGAGAATGAATTTCTCTGCAGGAATTTAATTTTGTATATTTTTGACCTATTCGCAGTAGGATTAATATCTGATAATTTACTTTCAGTCGCTTTAGATAATTCAACACCAAAACATAACCTTTGGCTAAAGTAAATGTTGCTTTTCACTCTTGTCCAAAATACAATTTCCAACATGAATGTAGATGAAAATCTGAAATGACTTTTAAATCATAATATAGTATACTATAACATACCTCATATAATAATCATATATGTTGCATGTTGTAAAACCCATCAGATGACACCACATAAATGTAAATATATTTCAATTACCTAATATACAAAAGGTTTATCTCAATATTCTAAACTTGCCTAGGTTTTCTGCAGGGAAACATCACATTAGAATCTATGAATAATGTCAGGCATCAACATATTTTATGATTTTTTTCATTATGCAAATGTAATCAATACACAGCAGGTGCTTTCAGGCAATCAATCCATTGTTGACTTTTCATTTACAAATTTTCTCTTTTTAAAGGTAATCAGAATTAAAAATATTAAAACTTCAAAACACAATGTGATTGAGGTATGGGTTAGCATATTTTAGTTTTAAAAAACATGTAAGGTGTATACATTTTATCTAGTAAAAATGTTAAAGTTTCGCCACAGGAACAGTTTTCCACAGCCTGTTACATATTAATGAATCCATTTTCCCATTTTCTGGTAGGGAAAATGTCAATTTTAGCTCAATATCAGGCAAAAATACTTGTTGTCAATAAATAAAGCACACTCTTTCTCTACTATGGTTCATGGGATATGAATGCATAATGTAGCACTACTGCTAATGCTCACTCGGTCTGTAGAAGTATAAAAACACTGGCTCATTACTGTTTGTAGCAAATGAAAATTGCATATAGATATCGCTTTTGGGCATCCTTGAGGAGAAGAGCATTGTGGTGCACTTTAGCGCAAAGAAACTATGGAAGCAGGACCGACGACCAGGAGGCTGTATCAGTTTTCTGTCGCTGCAACCTGCTAATGGGGAACTGATGCGACAAAACCTAAAACCACAATCTGTTACCTAGGAAACACAAGACTTCACTTAACATGTATACACACAATAATGATAAATGTTTCTGAGCAGTTCATTTACATAAGTCTAATGTTTTTGATGGAAATGACATGAGCTGGGAAGCTGGGCAAATGTGATTTCCGTAAAACCTGTCAGGACCACGTGTTTTTCAAAACCTGGGTGAATTGTTCCACCCAGCTGTATGCGCTCTCTCCAGGGCACCGTGCTGGGAGGAGAGACGGCACTCGAGAAGGCGTGAGCCTCTGTGCCACAAGGAACAGCTGGGAATCCATCAATCACTCCTATCTCTCAGCAGATATACAGCACATAAAATATACAGGACGAGTGTGTGCTTAGGACTACAGTCGGAGTCATTGTATAGAGGACAGTGGAGGAACATACTGTTCTGAAAGGAGAAGTAAAGGCTTGGACATGGAGTTTGTCAACCAATTGCAGTTGCCCAGCACCAGCAAAGGACAAACACACAGTCTGGCTGTATGAAATGGTCCAGGGCTTACTGCCATCACATATGCAAAAGTGTGGCTTTCCCTTCCATCTTCTCCCTCTTTCGCTCCATCTCTTGCCATCGCAAATATGCAAAACAGGCCAGCAGCTGCTAATGCTGAGCTTCTGGTGAGTGTGAACACACACACATACACACACACACACACACACACACACACACATCTGCACAGCATTATCTCCCTCAGGGCCTTTGCCCAAAATGCAGAAATGATTAGTCACATATTCACTTCTACACACGGGACATGCACTGGAGAATATTATGTATCTTCGACTTTTTAAAATACATTTACCTTGTGCTATACTGATGGTGGTACGAATAATAACTACAGCTACAACTCACTGTGTGTTAACAATAGCTGGGCTATAATAAGTTTTTTTTTTTTGCTGAAAATTATTCTAAAATCATAAGACATTTCTTTGCACCTTTGTATTGTTCTATCCACAAAGCAGCCAAATTGGACATAAATCTAAAATAAATCGGCAAAAGCATAAAAACGTTTAATCAGTCTATGACGGTTTCTAGAATCAAATGGTTGAATATGATTTTGCAATATACACACATGGTAGTTTAATGATTGTGTAATTTAGTTTGGGTTCTCACACACACACACACACACACACACACACACACACACACACACACACACACACACATACACCTGTTACTTTACAAAAACCCCCTTGCACAAGGAAATCTTACCAAATCCTCCACTACTCTACATTTTGCCTTTCACAGATGTGTTCATGGCAAAAAGCACTATATGCAGACTACAACACAGCTGAAACGAAACCACATCGCTGAACTGTGCCGAAGCAAGACAGAACAATTCCGAGGACATTCTTTCAAACTTTCAGCTGGTCTCCTGTAAAGCAAAAGCACTGTTTATAATCTCAGTGCTGATTCACACATTCTTTACATGAGCACTGGCTTCCGGCTTTAACAAGAGCAAAAATATTTTACCTGCAGCTTTTATATCTCAGTGGTTTAAGTCACATTTTCAGTTTTAAAATGCGGTTGTCATATGTGGGACCGTATATTGGCTTTGCTGCTTAAAGCAAATGTAATGACAGGTGAAAAATTCTAAAATTAAATGGTAATTTGACAATGCTCATAAAATAGACTGTTCTCCTTACATACTGAACTGAATTAAACAAATTTGATTTCTGTCAATCAGTCAATCCTGTGGCAGACCTGCAATCCGCCCATCATAATAGGGAAACTATCATCTCTGCGAATATTGCCATGGTATGGTAGATTGGCATCAGACTGACGGTTTGAGTATTTTAGAATCTTCTGATCTCCTGGGATTTCCTCAGCCAGCAGAGTTTACACAGAAAGGTGTAAAGGCACATGCAACAACCAGCCTTGTTTGGGCTGACAGTAATGCAAAGTAATCCAAATAACCACTTTTTACAAAGATGCTGAAAAGAAAAGCATCTCAGATGCAACCTTAAAAGGATGGGGGCTACAATAGGAGAAGACTTCTACTTCAGTCACCTCAAAAAAGAAATCTGTGGCTACAGTAAAAACTGGTTAAAAGTGGCAGTTGAAGATACCTTGAAATGATACCACTTAGACAGTGTGATGTCACAGGAAATTCAAGGACTTCCACCAACAGAGGACATAACAATCTCCATAATTCTTACACAGTAATTCTTTACAACTGTTTTTTAAAAAATGTTTAAGAAAGTCTATTATTACATTTACCGCATCCATTTCCACAAACACAATTGCTATTTGGAGCTCTGACATCATGCTCTGTGGGCATGTCAGGATGCATCCATCACTGTTGACCTTCAGTACGGACAGCTACGGAATGCTCATCGCTTGATGGCGTACCATGCGGACACATGATTTTTCCCACTCATTTCCTCTTGTACAGCCCTTAGAGCCTTTCATCTACAAACGTGACATCCATTCTTTTATTTCTGCTTTACTGATTTAGATAATGTTGAATGTCTTCATGATGTATGTAAAGAGGCCTACAGTATAATTCATAGAGTGCAAGAGTTTCGGCGAGATGATGTCCACACCAAAATAGGTTGAAGTGCAGGACAGGTTTGTTTGCTCACCTGCATCTTAACCTGGCTCAATCCTCTTTCTACACATTCTCTACTACACTAGCAGATAGATAGATAGATAGATAGATAGATAGATAGATAGATAGATAGATAGATAGACAGACAGACAGACAGACAGACAGACAGACTTTGTCCGTCTATATTTTTACTCCATTTATGAATACTGTATTTCTGTCTCAAATTTATCAGCAGACCCATTTCTTTCTTTCTCTCTCTCTCTCTCTCTCTCTCTCTCTCTCTCTCTCTCTCTCTCTCTCTCCTGAGATCATGTTTAATATTTATGGCATCATGGCTGGGCAAGCTAAGGCCAAAGCTGCCTGTGTGCCTTTTTAATAAACAATGTGAGCAAGGTGATGCCCAAACTATACAGAGAGTGAGAGAGAGTGAGTAAGAGAGAAAAAGAGACAGAGAGAGAGAAAGTAAAACAGATCGAGGGACAGAAGGAATAAAAAATGGAAAGCAAGAATGACAGACAGATGGTGGAAGGAAAAACGAGGACAAAAACAGAGTAAGGGTGATGTGAAAGGGAAGGACGCAGAGACAGCTTAAGTCAGCTTATCCCACAGCGAGAGCTAAGGGCTTGTCCACCGAGTCCTCCTGATGAAAGCTATTTAAATTTATCTGAATGCAAGAGACGGGCTGTCTCTGCAAAGCACACCCCGCAAACTTTTGTAAAGGAGCTCGGATATCCTCCCATTGTGGGCACGCGCTTTCATTTCAAGGTCTCGAGAGCATCTTCCTCTGTGTGTGCACCGAACGCAGAGGAAAACGCTGACGATGCTGTCACTTTCTCAGCTCCTTCCCTTCTGTCATTAGCATTCCCAGGACAGTGAAAGAGGGAAAGATGGAGTGAGAGAGGGAATGGTGACCTCTTCACTAAGAGGGTGACTATACACTATACAGTGCTTTATATATACTATATCATTGACTATATCTGATTAATTGCAGTGTTATTACATTTCCCTGGAGATGTTAAATGATCTGATAGATTCAACCGCAGCCCTGAGTTGTCACACTGTGCTGAATACTGTGGATTCTGTAAATATTCAAACACAAAAGCCATATGTTTGCACACGCCCACACTCTAACCTTCATCCTCATCTCTCATTGCTGCTTTTGTGTGTCAGTCGGGAAAAGGATACGTCAGAGAGGCACAAGGCCATGCTCAGCCCATAGATCACACAGGCGTACATTAGCCTTGCTAACCAAACAAAGAGAGGCAGGCAAGCCGTCTCTGCACTGTAATCACCTCTTCCTCTGCTCCTCATTATTCCCCCGCACAATCACTCCAGCCTTATCCATAATCCAGCTCATTTCCAACATTACACTACCACCATACTGCCCCACACCCCAGAGAGAACGAGAGCGAGAGAGAGAGAGAGAGAGAGAGAGAGAGAGAGAGAGAAAGAGAGAGAGAGAAAGAGAGAGAGAGAGTGAGAGAAAGAGAGAGAGAGCGAGAGAGAGCGAGAAAGGGAGACAGACAGATAGATAGATAGATAGATAGATAGATAGATAGATAGATAGATAGATAGAT